>SJYQ01005077.1:508036-530427 GCA_006410935.1 Redunca redunca
ACTAGAGCCTACCACTTGGGGTGGTGGGGAGAAGCAAAAGAAGAAGAAACTATTGAAAGACAGTGACCCCTCCCCACCCTGGAGTAGTCTAGGAAAAGAAATTAAAATAAATTTAAAAATTAAATTTAAATGAAAAATTAATTTTAATAAAAAATTAAAATAAAATAGTTTAAAAATCAAAAATAAAGATTTTGCAATTCAAAAGAAATTAAAATGGAAAATTTTTTTGAATTTTTAATCCTGAGTAATTCAATCTGTTCTTCTGGAACTTGGCAGTATTCAAATTTATTGGCATCTTTTTTAAGGAAAATACTTTTGGAAGTCCTACTGGATTTATTTTTACATAGCCATGCCCCTACTGACCCTATTAGGAGAGGCCAGTCTTGAGAGATATTTACTTTTTGTAGCTTAAAAACAAATCAGATTAATTTTTCCTATTTCCAAAAAAAAAAAAGTTTTTCAATGCATTTTAATAAGGCTCAAACTGTCTCCCTGTGTGTGTTCCCTCAATTTATCCATTTTTAATTGTCTTTGCATCTTGGCATCTTGCTGCCACGGGAAGGAACTGTGGTTCTCTTCTGCCAGTCTCTCCCACCCCCTTCCCTGTCTGCTCCCTGAAATAGGCTAGGCAGCCATCTGCATCTCCGGGTGGAGGCAAGCTGAATGTCAACCGTCCTGTGGGGCTCCGCACAGAGCAGAGCTCCAGAAGACCTGCTGGGCTCGCACCCAACGTGTGTGCCCTTGCCTTGCTGTCTTTTCCTATTAATATTTCAGCAGGCGGGTTGCATGGGCTTGGGGAGCCCTTTTGTCTCGGTGGGGAGCAGAAGACAAGCTCCATAAGGAGCCTTTTTCCCGCAGGCAGTTGAGAACTGGTATTTAAACCTCAAGAGCACAGTCTCTATCTTTTGGTGGGCAAGAAGGACTAGGTGTTTTTAAATAAAACCTTCAGAAAGGCAGAGGAGCCAGGTACAGGGTGAGTTGAATGTTAAGTAAAAAGAAAGGCAGAATAGAGGTGCTAAAGAGAGTTGCTAAGGGAGAAAAGGCTGAGGAAGAAGGAAGCATTTGAGAATGAGGAAAGAAGAAAAGGCTGTGGGTCCTGTGTTGAGTGCTGAGGTGGCAATGACAGGTAAAAGGCCAGTAGGAGGGAGGGCCCGAGACGGGGCAGGAAGGAGGAGGAGAGAAATAAAGAGACCTGCAGTGCCTACGACGTACCCAGTGTGTGTCCGGGGCTTTGGTACACTCTCTCATTTGACCTTTGTTGTTGTTTAGCCACTAAGTCACGTCTGACTCTTTGTGACTTCATGGACTGCAGCCTGCCAGGCTCCTCTGTCCATGGATTCTCCAGGCAAGGGTACTGGAATGGGTTGCCATTTCCTTCTCCAGGGGATCTTCCCGACCCGGGGATCAAACCCACATGTCTTGCATTGACAGGCAGGTTCCTTACCACTGAGCCATCAGGGAAGTCCTCGTTTGATGTTTACCACAATCCTATATGTCACCTCCCTGGTGGCTCAGATGGTAAAGCATCCGTCTACAATGCAGGAGACATGGGTTCAATCCCTGGGTCAGGAAGATTCCCTGGAGAAGGAAATGGCAACCCACTCTTGGAATACTCTTGCCTAGAAAATCCCATGGACAGAAGAGCCTGGTGCAGGCTCTTCTGTCCATGGGGTCACAAAGAGTCAGACACAACTGAGCAACTTCACTTCACTTCACAATCCTCTATAGTAGGTGTCAAGAAAGTTAATTCAGTGTCATTTTCAAAGTTGCCTAAATCTCAAAGCTAATAGCAGGGTCCAATCCTCACAGGCCATTACATCATCAAGCAAATATTTGTTGGATCAGTTATAAGAGGTGCCTGTGTGGTGCCATTTGTTCAAGTAAGTGATGGATAGTCTCTGCTCTCCAGAACCCCACAAGAAATTTATTTGACAATAGGGGGCCTCAGGGTGACCCAACAGCACTGACAATCTGGAAAAGTCTATATAATACAATGTGCTCTTGAGTTTCAGAATCACATTAGGAGTTAGAGTTCATTCCAGCTTGGCTAGAACGTCTCTCAACTTTGTAAACTGTTGAGGGAAGTTGCTAGGGTGTAGGTCTGTGTTGCTCATTTTTTTCCTCAAGCTGGAAGGATGTTCCTGAGGTAAATGCTTCCAACAATAATCGGGTCTATCTTTTCAAGACAGATCTCTTCCAGATCTTGGACAGATGTCAAAAAGATGGTGGGTTAGGAGGTCCCAATGTTTGTCTCCCTAGCAAGATAGAAAACGAAAATAGCTCTGAGAAAGTTCTAGATTACAATGAAGAAGCAGCAGAAACCCAGCTGAGCTCAAAAACCGAAGATGGCCACATGGAAAAGGGTAGAGAAGACTTTGCCTGCTTCACCCCATCCTAGTCTAGAGCAGCTGGGTACCGGGAAGGAGCCCCTCAGAGAGCTTCTGCCCTGCACAGAGAAGGAGAGCGGGAAAAGCACGGGAAGCCTCGTCACTCCGCGGTGAGCATCGCCTCCCTACAGAGGACCCTGCAGCGCTCGCCAACGCTGCACCCATCAGGCAGAGCTGTCCAGGGCACACTGGGACGTGAGTGGGAGGCTCACAGATACACAGGAAAAGGAAGAAGGGCCGGGAAGGGTGGTGAAGGGAAGATGAGAAGAATGCAGTCTAAAAGATGGCTGTCCTCTCCTGAAGGACCTTTCAGTGGAAACCTGGCCTGTTCCCTTTGGGGAACCTGTTTCTATCACAAAGCATGGGATTGCACTCCAAATATATTTGCTGAGCACCTCTACGTGCTTGTCATGAATCTCAGGGTTGTACAGTATGATTTGCAAGCAGGCAGTGAATGTCTGGACCTTCCTGCACTAATCTGTGTGGTTTCCTTAACAGGCATAAAGTTATATACAATACAAAAACAAAAATTAGAGAGCACTGAAAGGCTTTAATCGTGCCTTCCATATCCATGCAACAATGACCTTATTTAACCTCAAGCCCTGAGTACTTACCTAGAGTTCAGCAGAAAGCCAGTTGTTTCTTGCTGTCTGTCTCTGACCTGAAATAAAGATTTTGCAATTCAAACTCTGATGACAATTTGGTTGTTGGCCTGAGTGAGATAATGGATTCTTCCCCTCCCACTGTTCTATTAATGGAAGAAGAATATAGTTAACACCCACAACTTGCAGGAAGATGCAAAAGGATTATGCAAGCCGATTTCATATATCCACACCACCAGCTCTAAACACACATTCAGTCCCCAGCATCGGCGTTCTGCTTGGTGACGAGATTACAGAGATGAATAAGACACATCCCTGCCTTTGAAAGCTGGACAAAATCCAAAGATAACAGAGAAGCATGTCGTACCAGCGAACATCAATTTATAATTCCGTGAATCCAGCCTCATCTCTCTTCTACCCTAAGAGAATTGCTCATTAGCGTTTATGCGGAGCAAGACTGTGACAATAAAGAATCCTTATACTCACTTTGTGATATCTCCCTCCTTCTCCAAAGCCAGGACTGTAGATTTAAAACCTCATGTCCTTAAACAGGTTTTTCAAACTGACAATGATAGAGCGGTGGCCATAAGCTCCAGAACAGCCCTGGCCTATCTTAAGCCCCAGTTCCACAAATACCCTGGTTTCTAGGGCACCTCAGATCCAGCGTGTGCGGAGCGTGTGCGGAGCGTGTGCGGAGCGTGTGCGGAGCGTGTGCGGAGCGTGTGCGGAGCGTGTGCGGAGCCCGCTCTTTTGTCAGTCTCCAGGCACAGCCTCGGGGTAGCTTCACATGACCGGGTACTTCATCGCAGTGAAGTGCGCGGACGCCATTAGAAGAAAGGCAGTCCACTGCCGTGTTACGGGCATGTCTCAGGGAGTAACTGGAGCCAGCTTTGTGCAGAGCTGTCACCTGAGGGCTCCTTCTGCCCCAGACAGCGTGGAGTTCCGTGGCTACGACCGCCGTGTGCGGGAAGCAGGGCCCCTTCCGGGGCCTGAAAGGGGGCTCCGGGCCGGAAGCAGGGCCCCTTCCAGCGGGGTGGGGGCTCCGGTCTAACACAGAGCGAATTGCCCAAGGAGACTCGCATGCTGACAAAGCAAGAGGCTTCACTGGGAAGAGGCGGCCGGGCAGAGAGCAGGAGGCTGAGGAACGAAGAACCAGGGGTCTGCTCCTGCCACATGGCACTCTCAGGCCCTGCGGTGACGGGATTCGTTTCCGGGTTGTCTCTGGCTGGTCATCCTGACTCAGGGCCCTTCCTGGTGGCCAGCACGCTGCTCAACCAAGATGGAGTCCAGCAAGGAGGATTCTGGGAGGTGGCCAGACACATGGCGCCTCCTTTTGACCTTTCCTGAACTCTAACGGCTGGTACTGGCTTGTTAGTTCCCTGTTCCTTACAGGACCTCTTGCTTTAAAATAACTAACACAGACAGCGACTCTGGTGCCTGGTCAGGGCAGGGCTTTCAGTCAGTGTGCTTCCCCAGCATCCCCACTTCAGAACTCAGGCTCACCCAGCACGGCTCTCCAGAGCACTGACAGCTGTTCAAGTTCCCCAGGGCCACTGTAACCAAGTATCACAAACAAACTGGGCAGCTTAAACAACAGAAATGGATTGTCTCAAAGTTCTAGGGGCCGGAAGGCTAACATCAAGATGTCAGCACACGGGCTCCTTCTGAGGGCGGTGACAGAAAATGTGGCCTGTCTCTCGCCTGGACTCTGCTGGCCTCAATCACTCTGTGGTTTGTTGATGGCACTCTGCCTGGGTCTTCACCTTATTTTCCCTCTGCACATGTACCTGTGTGCTCGGTCCCTTCAATCATGTCCAACTCTTTGCAACTCTCTTGACTGTAGCCCTCCAGGCTCCTCTCTCCATGGGATTCTCCAGGTAAGAATACTGGAGTGGGTTGCCATGCCCTCCTCCAGGGGATTTTTCTGACCCAGGGATGAAACCCGGGTCTCATGTCTCCTGCGTTGGTGGGTGGATTCTTTGCCACTAGCGCCACCTGGGAAGCCCTATTTTCCCTCTGAAAGTGAAGTCGCTCAGTCGTGTCCAACTCTTTGAGACCCCATGGACTGTAGCCTACCAGGCTCCTCTGTCCATGGGATTTTTCCAGGCACTAGTACTGGAGTGGATTGCCATTTCCTTCTCCAGGGGATCTTCCCAACCCAGGGATTGAACACAGGTCTCCCGCATTGTAGACAGACGCTTTACCATCTGAGCCACCAGGGGAGTCCTAGTCCCTCTACCCGTGTCTGTTTCTGTCAAAATTTCCCCCTTTTGATAACATCATATTGGATTAGGACTCATCCTAATGATTTCATCTAACCTTGATCATCTTAATCATCTGCAAAGACCCTTTTCCAAATAAGGTCACATTCACAGGTGTCGAAGAGTCAGGACTTCAACATCTTCTGGAGGGACAAAATTCTACCCATCGCAGCCACTGAGAGCTCACAGCTAAACCCCTCCTGAGACTGTTCTTCGCCGAAGAAAGTCACCTCTCCCAAGTCACACCCCCTCCCTGTAACAACCCACAGCCCATGGTGGTCAATGAAGGGAGTGTAAAGGGCCTGAATCCTTTGCCCCAAGTCAGAACAACTTTGTAAAGTTATCCCAGGGACAAAGCTCCCTGCAATGTTGGCAGAGATCTCTGCCTAAGCCTTCTTCCTTCACTTCCCCTGCAGGCATTAAACTAGAAAGCACACCCTTATAAACTCCCGCATGCAAACAGTTAAATCAAAGGCTGCTTCCCAGGTGGTACCACTTGGAGCGGTGCTGCCTGCCCTGGACCAGAGGGTGGGGAATCAAAGGCAGCAAGAGATGTTCCTACCCTCCAAGTTTCCTCAGAATCAGAAAATGTTGGAAGGTGTAGAAAGAAAGGCTTCCTTCAAACACAGCCTGCCTTTGGGACCCTCACTGTTTTATGCTTTGTCCCCCTTAACCTGCTCCACCCCCACATCTCAACCAGTGACCACACTCTCCTTCTCCTCATGAACTGAACTTCTGTGAGGAAAAAGTAAAGAGGAGGGATTATCATTTGTTAGGTAGGATTGTGAGCTAGACGTTTTGTATATGTGGTCTTATTTAATTCTCTCAGCAACTCTATCATCTTTACACTGTGTGTGTGCCTGCTAAGTCAGTCAGCCGCGTCTGACTCTTTGTGACCCATTGGACTGTAGTCTGCCAGTCTCCTCTCTCCAGGGAAATTCTCCAGCAAGAATACTAGAGGGTGTTGCCGTGCCCTCCTCCAAGGGATCTTCCCAACCGGGGATTGAACCTGTGTCTTCTGGGGCTCCTGCACTGCAGGTAGACTCTTTACCGCTGCGCCAAGAAGGAAGCCCTCACCTTTACATGACCACTGGAGAAACTGGAATTCACAAAGGACCAGTAAGGACTCAGCTCATCTGGTCCTAGCAAATCCAACTAGGAAGGAAACATAGGGGCTTCTACTTTCAAAACCTGTGCTCTTTTTACCACATCAATGATTTCTAGATTTGCATTATACAGGCCAGTAAATTAACAATAACAACAAAAATGGCAGACAGAAATAGAGATAGCAAATTTGGATACTGCCAAAAACATGAGAAGCAAAAACTTAAGTCTACTAATACTACCATTTCATAATAAAATACTACCATTTCATTACAACACAAAGTATTTTGCAAAATCAATTCTCAAAATAGAGGTCAGCACTTTTGCCGAACGTATTTAGCATCATGGAAAATCTGCCACATCACCCTTCTTTTCTATTTTTTTTCATTTTGCCAAAGATTTGTGAAAATTTTTCTAGGACCGGTACAGATATGGGAGGAAAAAGATTGGCAATTACTTCTAATAGATCTGGATTTTATTCACACTAAAATAAATGACCTCTCTAGGTTATTCAGCAAAATGTTTTGAGTGTTTCAAAAGATGTATCTAAGCCAGCTTTGATGTGATCAAACGTAACTGAGAACTACATGGGAATGTTACATTTGAAGAAACAAAGTGAAAGCAAACGGAAATCATATTTTATATCTTGGCTATTTTTTCCCCCAGGTCTTAGATCTCTCTCAGAACTCAAGAGCTGGCAAGGGGCCAGTTTCCAATCAGAAGATTCTGCTCTGGTCCTATCCATTCGCATTTGAATGTTGAAGTTATAGTCAACGATTTTTATTCTGCTATCAGTTACCTCCAGCAGGGAACAAGAGTTCAGATTCACATGTTAATAACTGAACGCTTGTAAAATGCCAGCTCAGGGTGTGAAGTGGACGCATGCTGTAACATTCGCTGCACGTGTGCTCCCAGTATTCCAGGGAAACAGGATGAACTAATACATTCAGTATTAGTGGGAACCGTAGTGGGAACACATTTGTGCAGAAATACTGACTTCCATTTGCTGCCATCCTTCATCCAGAGAGCTCTCAGAGCACCTTATAGATGGTATAGAAATCAGCCACCCACTCGTGAAATGCAGATGCCTTGGGGCAAGAACCCTCCTGTCTGAGGCGTGAGCAGTGCAGAGAGCACACTGCAACATTACATGAGATGAGACTCTAATTCCCCAAGTATTACAGATTTAGAACTGACGTGAGGGATTTCGTTTGAAGAACAGAAGTATTTTAAGAAGGCTGAGTGCCATTCTGAAGTGGCAATCATTCCTTACAGGCAGCTTGTCATAGTGGCAAAAATGAAACCTCAGAAGTTCATCAGAGCTAAGTCTGAATTCCCGCTCCACCATTCACCCAGCCGGCTGACTGCAAATACAGCCTGGTTCCTCTTGGAGAAAGCAGGGGTGATCACCATGCCTCCCCACAAGCTTGCTGTAAAAATTCAACAAAAGATTGCACCCAATAAATGATAGTGGCTGGTGTTACTTTATCTGTAAAATGAAGGTATCATGACTCTCAAAACATTGTGAGAATAGAAGTAATAATAAGTGAGGAGTTATTATGTGCTGGGGTATGTGCTCATGGCTTTACCCCCGCAAAATCCTCACAATTAGCATATTTTACAGATAAAGAAACTGAGTCACCGAGAGAGAAGGTTAACTCATCCAAAATCATCCGTGCCTGCCTAGTCACTCAGTCGTGTCCAACTCTTTGCAAACCGATGGACTGTAGCCACCAGGCTCCTCTGTCCATGGGATTCTCCAAGCAAGAATACTGGAGTGGGTTGCCATTTCCTTCTTCAGCATCTTCCTGATCCGGGGACTGAACCTATGTCTCCTTCATCTCTTGCATTGGCAGGCGGATTCTTTACCACTGCTCCACCTAGTAAGGGACAGACAGTCTATCCAAATTTACATTGTTTAAGTGTATTTCAGGACTAAAAAATGACATTTACTTGATGTCTTTATAGTTTCTTTGCTTGTTTTTTTTTTTTTTTTTTTTTTTTTTTTTTTTGCCACACTATACAGCATGGGGGATCTTAGTTCCTTCACCAGGGATAAAAACCCATTCTTCCTGCAGTCTTAACCTCTGAACCCCCAGGGAAAGCCCAGCTGATTTCTTTAGAGAATGACTTGGAAAGCTCAACTCTTCTCCCTACACCTATTTACATCATTGGCAAGTTATTCTGAATGGACACAAAGTCAAGTTCACACGCTTTTAATTTGCCCTCTCTCAGAATAACTCCTTCAGTTCCATTCAGTGCACCAAAGCATGGTGGAGCTCCTGCAAAGACTGCTGTAGCCCCTGCTGCTAAGTCACTTCCATCATGGCCAACTCTGTGCCATAGACGGCAGCCCACCAGGCTCACAAGTCCCTGAGATTTTCCAGGCAAGAACACTGGGGTGGGTTGCCGTTTCCTTCTCCAATGCATGAAAGTGAAAAGTGGAAGTGAAGTCGCTCAGTCGTGTCCAACCCTCAGCGACCCCATGGACTGCAGTCTTCCAGGCTCCTCCGTCCACGGGATTTTCCAGGCAAGAGTACTGGAGTGGGGTGCCATTGCCTTCTCCTACTGTAGCCTCTACTCGTGTCCAAATGTTTCCAAGATGCAAGTCCAGTGCTGTCCAATGGCAAGGCCATGATAACAACTGATTATCAAACAGGTGAGTCTATGATAAGCATTGGTATTAGCAGAAGTTTATGGACTCAAAGGAAAAAGCAACTAATTCTGCTTGGGAGAAGAGGAAATCTGTAGAGTGGAAGGGACAGTGTAGTGAACGTCAGAGACTGCACCCTTTCTCAGCCATCCCTGACAGGGGTCAGTCCTTTGGGCTCAGCTGTGCCCTTTTCAGGTGTTAGAGAAGACTCTTGAGAGTCCCTTGGACTACAAGAAGATCCAACCAGTCCATCCTAAAGGAAATCAGTCCTGAATATTCATTGGAAGGACTGATGCTAAAGCTGAAACTCCAGTATTTGGCCACCTGATGCAAAGAACTGACTCGTTGGAAAAGACCCTGATGCTGGGAAAGATTGAAGGCAGGAGGAGAAGGGGATGACAGAGGATGAGATGGTGGGATGGCATCACCGACTCAATGGACATGAGTCTGAGAAAACTCCAGGAGTTGGTGATGGACGGGGAAGCCTGGCGTGCTGCAGTCCATGCGATCTCAAAGAGTTGGACATGACTGAGCAACTCAACTGAACTGAACTGTATCCTCTTCTAAAATGCAAAAACTGGAAAAGAGAAATATCATGTCTTACACAGTCATTTTTAAGATCATATTCTGCTGCGTCTGAAAGGCTCTGGGAATGCCAGTACACTGGATTGTCAGAGAAAAGAGAGGGTGGGATGGAAAGGAAACAGGAAATAGTAATCCTGAAAGCCCAGCTTCTCTTACATTGGTGACGAATTGAAGCCTGGAGACAGAGGTTTGAATAAAGTAGAGAAGAATAGCTTCCTTACTTTGCCAGGCAAGGCGGGGCACAGCAGTCTCCTGCCTCAAAAAACTGAGTGCCCCAACTTGAAGAGGGTCATGAGAAGGTTTATATTAATGGTCCAAAGTCGGTGTGATCATCTTGTGAACACTCTGATGGGCTGGATGAGCGGTAAGCAGGAATCAGAGTGATCGACCCTCAGGTTCCAACTGTTCTGTGGTCTATACGCTTGTGGGCAGTTAGTCATTATCTTCTCCCGCCTGGAGGGTGTTTCAGTATCAGAAAACAGCTCAAAGCTATTGTTGTGTGTATCCCTTGATGGGGAACCGAGAGCTTGCCCCAAGGTTGCACTGTTGGTTTTTGTGACTGTGTATTCCTCCCAGGTCTTACATCCCCTCCCTTTCCTAATTAACAACTGCTGGAATCTGCCCATTGGAACTCAGGGAAGGGCATGGAGGCTAAAAGAAGGCTATTTCCTGTAATCAAAGAAATAGAGGCACAGAAAGGCTTGCCCTCAGGAGCCCCACAGGGCTGGGCTAGGAATCAGTCGTGTGTGAGTGAGAGGTTGGGAGGATAACTTTTCAGCTACTTGAACAGCATGCAGGACTTTTAACGTGGAGCAGGTTGGCTGCTTTATAGGCAGGTGTGCAAAACTCTTCCCAAAAGGAATGGGGAGAACTGTCAGAGGCAGGAGTGTGTTTTAGATACTAGACATTTCCAAACACCATGTAAGTTTCCAGTTCAGCTTGGTTTCTAAGAGATTAACTGAAGTCTTGATTTCCACACAGGGTGCAAGAGATGGAGTGATCCATTGTTTGGCATCTTCTCAGTTCTTCACATTACCTAAAGGCAGCTTTCAAAGAAATTCACTTTGATTCCAAAGGGTGACCAACATATCCAGAGAAAAGAAGGTAGCTTTTTATAAAAATCGGCCTGAGGCTGTAATGATGTCATAGAAAATATATGAGTTTGGATGCCAAACAGATGTGGGAATCTGTCTCCTACAGACTTCACAAATTCCTAGTTGTCTGACCTCTAGCAAGCTGACTTTTCCAAGCTCCAGTTTCTCATCTGTCAAATGGAGATTATATTATCCACCTAGAGTTGACATAAAATAACAGGCCCTAGAAGATAAGCTACATGAGGGCAGGGATTTGTTTTTTTGTTCCTTGCTGCATCTCCTATGCCTGGAACATGGCTTAGTGTCCACTGATTGATTAACTGAATGAGTCCGTCAACAATAGTCTTCATTCAAGGACTTTCCTGGTGGTCCAGTGGCTAAGACTGCACTCCAAGTGCAGAAGACCCAGGTTTGATCCCTGATCAAGGAACTAGATTCCACTTGCCATAACTAAAGATGCCACAGGCCACAACCAAAGAAAAAAAAAAAATCCTGCATGCCAACTAAGACTCAGCAAAGCCAAATAAATAAAAAACAAAATATTTTAAAATATTTATTCAAACCTTACTATGTGCTAGGTATTATTCTAGTGATAAGATGCTATCTATAAAACATGAGATATATTAAATAAGTGCTATTTCTCTTTATGATATCTCACAAGGCAAGCCCAGTGAATAAGGGGAGAGAGAGCTAACCCAAGCACTGCTAGCTGGCTCTGCCCGCTCACTGAGGCTCTGAGTTAATCTGAAGGAGACTCTCTTACCCTGATCACTGCCATTTCATTTCACCAGCTGCTGTCCCTTTATCAACAGCCAAAAATTTGTAGATATTCCTGACTCAAGTCTTACCAAGCTTGCAAATCAAAGTCAGCCTTACTCAAAGCAAATGCTTAACAACCTTTCCATAAAAGGCTCACCCTGAAATAGCACTGATTTTCTGCCAATGCTTATTTGGAACAGACACATATTCTAAGACCTTCAGGTATGTCTTTAAGCCTCCAGTGTCTGTGAAAAACACTCAGCGGCGTTCTGCACACATAGGGGCTCAACAAAGGAAGTGTTTCTTAAGTCAGAGAAGATGGAGGAAGAGAAGCAGAATTTGGAAAATGAAAGGAAAAGGAAGAGACGATCAAGAAAAAAGACAAGTCTTACTTACTCTGCATCTATCTGTCTGTTTAAGCATTCCTCACAGCAGTGGTTTATGAATATTGGTGCACAAAAGAATCACTTAGGGAAATTTTTACAAAGGCAGAGTCCTTCCCCCACTCCCAAAGATTCTAATTCTGTAGAGCCCTCAGAAGATGCATTTTAACAAATCTCCCCAGTTACTTCCAATGCCAGCAGGCTTGTGAAGCTCTTTTTAGAAACCCTGCCCTAGGGAAAGCAGGCCAGAGACTTCTCTGAGGAAGGTGAGTAGTTAGGAAGAGACTAGCCACAGGATGAATCAGAAAGCATCAGAAACCAGGAAAGGCGTGGGCACTTCTGAAAACACCATGCAAAGAGCAGAGCTGAAAACAGTGCTATTATTGCTGAGCTAAGGGCTTCCCAGGTGGCTCGGTGGGAAGAACATGCCTGGCAAGCAGGAGATAGATTCAATCCCCGGGTCAGGAAGAAGGAGATGGCAACCCACTCCAGTAGGCTTGCCTGGGAAATCCCACAGACAGAACAGCCTGGCAGACTACAGTCCATGGTGTCACAAAAGACTCTGACATGACTTAGCAACTAAACAATAACAACAACTCTTACTAAACTTGCCAAGTAGCAAGATAGTAAGTTAGTAAGATAATTTCAGGACGGCACTCCACAATCTGGCTCCCACTTTACCAACTTGATCTCTCTCCTTAAGAATCTGCCTAAAATGCAAGAGACCTGGGTTCAGTCCCTGGGCCAGGAAGATCCCTTGGGGAAGGCAATGGCAACCCACTCCTGTATTCTTACCTGGAGGATCCCATGGACAGAGTATTGCAGAAACTGGCTGTCAAGAAACTAAGGGACACTCTGAGAGTTGGAGAACTCGGGTTTATATGCCAGTGGGCCCAGAGGAGTTAACACTCCAAGCTCTGAGCCCTGACCATTGGGTGCACAGTTCCTTCATAAGGTCCTGTTCCGGGTTTGCTTTCTGTATCTTCTATTGGATACTTTAGGTGCACAGGATGGGGAGGGGGCACACAAACAAGCATGGCTAGGCAAGGCTACAGAGGTGGATAATTGCAAGATGCAGGGTGAGTGAGGTAAGTTTGAGCTCCTGGTATTGCTATTTTTCCCCAAAACTATAGTGGGGATCTATAGTGACCATGCAAGAGGCAAGCTGAGTTACAGAGGCAGAAAGCATATATTAGACTCTATTTTGTTTTTATAGATTCCTCTACTCTTGCCTGGAAAATCCCATGGATGGAGGAGCCTGGTAGGTTGCAGTCCATGGGGTCGCTAAGAGTCAGACACGACTGAGCAACTTCACTTCCACTTTTCACTTTCATGCATTGAAGAAGGAAATGACAACCCACTCCAGTGTTCTTGCCTGGAGAATCCCAGGGACTTGTGAGCCTGGTGGGCTGCCATCTATGGGGTCGCACAGAGTCGGACACAACTGACACGACTTAGCAGCATGCAGTCACAAGAGGAACCTGGTGGGCAACAGTCTACAGGGTCGCAAAGAATGAGACACAACTGAGTGCCTAACACTTTCCAAGCAAAGGAACTCTGCCTGATTCCAAGTATACAAGCAACATCATTTCTTTACCTCTGGTGGAATATAAAAATGTTTCAAATCATTTCCACCGCTTGGAGTGATCTAACACAGAATTTCTTCAAATCCCAGGACTGATGACACCCTCAGATTTCTGGACGGCTCCTGCAAGACTGCTTTCTAACCCCTCCCAAGCTGATGTCCCAGGCCTCCAAGCAAGGCTCTTGATACTTCCTGACAAGTCTGTAAGTTCCTTGCTGTTTTTCAGCCGCTCAGTCGTGTCTGATTCTGTGAGTTCCTAAAATTCTTCAAATAAATTCTCTTTTGCTCAAGTAAAGAGCATTATTGTTGATTTGAATCAAAGAACCTTAACTCATATACCTTCTTCCCTGTAACCTCTCTTCCCCTGCCTTTCACTGGGTACTTTCCAGATGCTGCCTTACCCCATTCATTTTTCATCCACTTCTGAATTTTTCTGCAAATAAATGCAAGCTCTTTGGCCACAGAGACTGTGTCTTATAATTGTTCAGGTGCCTCTCTAAAGGCCTAGGGTGGTGTCTTGAATAAAACAGCTGTGGTGTGGTTAGGCAATTGGCTACCCACAGAGATTCAAAATCACCTTTCTGACCTTAGCATAAAGTGTTCCTGGAAAGTGAAGTCAAGTGGGCCTTAGAAAGCATCACTATGAACAAAGCTAGTGGAGGTGATGGAATTCCAGTTGAGCTATTTCAAATTCTAAAAGATGATGCTGTGAAAGTGCTGCACTCAATATGCCAACAAATTTGGAAAACTCAGCAGTGGCCACAGGACTTGAAAAGGTCAGTTTTCATTCCAATCCCAAAGAAAGGAAATGCAAAAGAATGCTCAAACTACCGCACAATTGCACTCATCTCACATGCTAGTAAAGTAATGCTCAAAATTCTCCAAGCCAGGCTTCAGCAATACATGAATCCCTGATGTTCAAGCTGGTTTTAGGAAAGGCAGAGGAACCAGAGATCAAATTGCCAACATCTGCTGGATCATGGAAAAAGCAAGAGAGTTCCAGAAAAACATCTATTTCTGCTTTATTGACTATGCCAAAGCCTTTGACTGTGTGGATCACAATAAACTGTGGAAAATTCTGAAAGAGATGNCGTTTGAACTGTGGTGTTGGAGAAGACTCTTGAGAGTCCCTTGGACTGCACGGAGATCCAACCAGTCCATTCTGAAGGAGATCAATCCTGGGATTTCTTTGGAAGGAATGATGCTAAAGCTGAAACTCCAGTACTTTGGCCACCTCATGTGAAGAGCTGACTCATTGGAAAAGACTCTGATGCTGGGAGGGATTGGGGGCAGGAGGAGAAGGGGACGACAGAGGATGAGATGGCTGGATGGCATCACGGACTCGATGGACGTGAGTCTGAGTGCACTCCAGGAGTTGGTGATGGACAGGGAGGCCTGGCGTGCTGCGATTCATGGGGTTGCAGAGAGTCAGACATTACTGAGCAACTGAACTGAACTGAACACCCTAACACCAAATTCTGGAATTTCCCAAATCCTTAGTAATTCTTTGCCAAACCAATCTTTCTGATGGATGAGAAGCATTCCTATCTGTAACAATTCCCTAGCGCTGGTGTTTAACAAAGATTGTGGTCCTGTGAGCATCTCCTTAAAAATAAAAACAAAATTACTCTAGGGTAACTTGATGTCTGAAATTCATCAAGAAATATCCAGGACTCCAGAATGCATCCAATCACTAGTGAGACCCAGGCTATAATTACAGAACGAGATCCTACCCTTTTCCCTCTGTTTTGGAGGTGAATGGGCGGGCTTTGAGGGACACATGCCCCCAGAAGCTCACCAGGCTTCATCCCCTTGCTCCCTTCT
This sequence comes from Redunca redunca, assembly GCA_006410935.1. NCBI lineage: Eukaryota > Metazoa > Chordata > Mammalia > Artiodactyla > Bovidae > Redunca > Redunca redunca. Next base: position 523,274 of record SJYQ01005077.1, read on the forward strand.
GCCTAATTTTCCAAAATATCTACTCTTCTCCCCAAGGCTGCTTTCCATGAGCAAAAGAACATTGCCAAATCAAGTGAATTTACTGTGGATGTCTGTTAGTCGCTCAGTCATGTCCAACTCTTTATGACCTCGTGGGATGTAGCCCACTAGGCTCCCCTGTCCATGGGATTCTCCAGGCAAGAATACTTGAGTGGGTTGCCATGTCCTTCTCCAAGGGATCTTCCTGACCCAGGGATCAAACCCCATTCTCCTGCATGGCAGGCAGTCTGTATACCATCTGAGCCACCAGGAAGCCCTGTGAATGTTGCCTTTCTAATTTCCACAGAGAAAATACACAGAAAACATGCCATACGGAGAAATTACTGTTACTTTGCCCTTTGCACTAATGTCACATTACCCACAAAGTAATTCATACATAATTTCATATATACTTAAAAAGTACCTGTTCCTAAAATAGACTGATATTTGGAGAGGAAATGGTAAAAGTAGTTGCATTTAAACAATTGTGGATCCTGTCTGCAGAGCTAGAAGCTTAAAACATTTCTTTGCAATGACTCAGGAATACAGACTCAAGCAGGTATACAGACATCTTTCTTGTACTCAGACTTGGAAAATGCTATCAGCCAATTTATTTATGGTTTTTTCTTAATGGTAAAAGTCACATAATATAAAACATACCCTTCAACCATATTTGACTGTACAGTTAAGTGGCACTAAGTACATTCACATTGTTGGACACTTCTTATCAACCGTCTCCTAAATTTTTCACTTTCCTAGACCAAAACTCTATCCCCACTAAATACATTCTCCCCCGTGCCCCTATCCCCCGGCCATGGCATCTATCAATGCACTTCCTGATTCTGTGAATTTCACTCTATCAACCAATTTTTAGTATTTTTCAATGTAAGGATAATCTTTCCTCCCACTTCTACTCAGTCTTTCAGTCCCAGGGAATTGGAAAGAATAGGGGTATATATGCAAATACTGATAACCTTCAAGATTGGACTTAATATTTTGACAAGAAATTTTGTGCTCAAGCCTGAAGCAATCTCCGGGATATTTTCTGCTTTGGGGTAACATTTCTTCTGTGATAACCTGAGAGAATTCAGCCTGAGGTTACATGAAGAATCAACAAATTATCGTCTAAAGATCTTAATGCAAAAACTCAGACAGTGAGTGACACAACTTAGACTTCCTGTGAAGTCTGTCTCCATCAAGAATTCCTCAGACAACCAAGCGCTACATTTAGAGCTCTATTCTCTCCACACAATTAAAAGTGTCATGTGCACAAGAAAGCCAAAGTTGTTTTTTTTTTTTTTTTAATTCTAGGGAAACACTGTGAAGTGTCTCGCCTTCAACTTCTTCAGCTGAATCCCTCACTGCTTATTACTATTATTATTGATAATAGGCATTTCTGTGCCACTGAAATATTCAGAGGACTCTGCACCATCATTTTCTCTCTAAGCTGCGCTTTAACCCCTGCATGAGGTGAAACAGTTGTACTCTGATGGAGATTGCTCCTTCTGAAATTCTTTTACTTAAAGACAATCAACATGGATAATTTTTTTTATCACGCACCACGTTCTAAAACACTGTGTAGATAAAAGCAGACTTCCCTGATGGCTCATGAGGTAAAGACTCTGCCTGCAATGTAAGAGACGAGGGTTCGATCCCTGGGTCAGGAAGAGCCCCTGGAGGAGGAAATGGCAACCCGCCTGAAGAATCCCAGAACCAGAGGAGCCTGGTGGGCTACAATCCAGGGGGTCGCAAAAAGAGTCAGACACAACAGCACATAATGGACGAGTGGATGGGTGTAGATAAAAGCACCAAAAATTCCTACCAATTAGGGGGATAATGATTATTTTACAAATCCTCCAAGGTCATCCTGTGAGTCTACAGCTTTATTTTCTTTGAAATTTTATCAAAGGAAACATATTAACCTTGCACTGAGTCGTAATTTAACCTGCTCCAAGCAACTGCCAAAAAACTTCCTTGCAAATGCTGGTTCTTGTTCTAAGAATTATGATGTCTGAAGTCATGTGTGACAGAAACCTTGTTTTACTAAGATCAAGGGAGCAATCTAGCTGTGAAACCAACTGTCCTGCCAATGTATCACCAAAATACAGCCACCGGCCAGAGAGGGCAGGTCAGCAATATATAATGTGCAATTGTTGAGCTACAGTATATTTGTCAGTTGCATATTCCTAATGAACACCCCCCCCCCAATGCTAAGAGCAGAACTACTGAGTTATTTTTCCCTCTTTTATAGATCCGCTGTATTTCCTTTAAATATAAAATGCTGAAAGAGAGAGAGAGGAAAAAGAAGGGAAGCAGCTTTCCTGTGGATCTCTCCTGCAAAGATGGTGAGCAGTTTCCTCCAGCAAGACGGTATTAAGCATCTAAGACAGTCTATGGCTCACCGACAGAGATAAATAATTGATAGATAATTAAAATTAAGATGAAAAGGTCAGTGAGCCCCTCCTCCGACAGGCATTGGCTGGTGTAAATGAGATAGGCACTTACTCTTCTTGTCCTGTAAGTGGTTGCTTCTAGCTGGAATCACAGAAAGGCTACTGTACCTAACCGAGTTGTTTGCAGACACTCTGTTTCTGTTTTCTCTAATTTACCTGTCTATTTCAAACAAGGTAGACTTCCCTGGTGGCTGAAATGGCAGCCCACTCCAGTACTCTTGCCTGGAAAATCCCATGGATGGAGAAGCCTGTTAGGCTACAGTCCATAGGGTCGCGAAGAGTTGGGCACGACTGAGCGACTTCATTTTCACTGTTCACTTTCAAACAAGGTAAGCAATGTGTCACGTTTATATTTTAAAGGGGAGGAAAGAGGCTTATTATTTGGAGTTGGGATAAAAGGGAGGAGTCACACCACCTCCACGATCACCATGTTTCCAGTCCTACACCACCTCCACGATCACCATGTTTCCAGTCCTGCACCCCCCAGGGAAGGTCAGGGCTACCCATGGCCACGCTGCTCCCTGAGCCTCCAAGCAATGCTCCAGTGGTCAGCAATGGAAACAGCCCTTCCCAGAAGCTTGGCACATGGTAATGCTATAAACCCTCTCCACCAAGCATGAGACCATCAGGGTAGACACAGGTCAAAGCAGATGCAGCTCCGACGACCCCTTCTGGACTAGGGTTCACTGTGCTGTCTAGCTTTTCCTGCCCTGGAAAGAAATGGAGATGGAGAGTTGGGTCTCAAGGGGCCATTTGAACAAACGTGTTGACAACTGTGAATGTCAGTCCCAGGCTGTGACAAGTGCTTAGAGCTTTGTAGAGTGTTCAATGGCCACTTCCTTTCCAGCTCACTTAGCTGTCTCCTTCCACCGAGGCTGTTACCTCAAATATGAGGGCTTCCTTTCTGCTTCTGTTGTCTCTTCTGAAACCTACAGCAAAGGGTTAGGGTCTTACTGCTATTGGCTTAACTGCTCTGTCTTAACTAGAGAATGACAACACTAGTGTAAGCTAAAACACTTTTCAGTTCAGTTCAGTTCAGTCGCTCAGTCATGTCTGACTCTTTGCGACCCCATGAATCGCAGCATGCCAGGCCTCCCTGTCCATCACCATCTCCCGGAGTTTCACTCAGACTCATGTCCATCAAGTCCGTGATGCCATCCTGCCATCTCATCCTCTGTCGTCCCCTTCTTCTCCTGCTCCCAATCCCTCCCAGCATCAGAGTCTTTTCCAATGAGTCAAGTCTTCGCATGAGGTGGCCAAAGTACTGGAGTTTCAGCTTAGCATCATTCCTTCCAAAGAAATCCCAGGGTTGATCTCCTTCAGAATGGACTGGTTGGATCTCCTTGCAGGCCAAGGGGCTCTCACGAGTCTTCTCCAACACCACAGTTCAAAAGCATCAGTTCTTTGGTGCTCAGCTTTCTTCACAGTCCAACTCTCACATCCATACATGACCACTGGAAAAACCATAGCCTTAACTAGACGGACTTTAGTCAGCAAAGTAATGTCTCTGCTTTTCAATATGCTGTCTAGGTTGGTCATAACTTTTCTTCCAAGGAGTAAGCGTCTTTTAATTTCATGGCTGCAGTCACCATCTGCAGTGATTTTGGAGCCCAAAAAAATAAAATCTGACACCGTTTCCTCATCTATTTCTCATGAAGTACTGGGACTGGATGCCATGATCTTCGTTTTCTGAATGTTGAGCTTTAAGCCAACTGTTTCACTCTCCCCTTTCACTTTCATCAAGAGGCTTTTTAGTTCCTCTTCACTTTCTGCTATAAGGGTGGTGTCATCTGCATATCTGAGGTTATCGATATTTCTCCCTGCAATCTTGATTCCAGCTTGTGCTTCTTCTAGCCCAGCGTTTCTCATGATGTACTCTGCATATAAGTTAAATAAGCAGGGTGACAATATACAGCCTTGACATACTCCTTTTCCTATTTGGAACCAGTGTGTTGTTCTATGTCTAGTTCTAACTGCTGCTTCCTGACCTGCATACAGGTTTCTAAGCTAAAACACTTCTAGCTGGGTCATGCTGACTGATATGAATAAATTGTGGGGGTCGCAGTTTGCTCTATTCATTTTAAGTCAAGATGCACTCTCTATCTGGACCCTATAGTGTTTATGACTTCTGCTACTCTTTGTTTCCAAGGGGAGATCACAAGAGTATTTTATGAGAAAATTTCTGATATGTAGACTGATACCTACCTTGCTTTTTGTTATTCTCCAAGTTTAAATACTTCCAAACAGAACTTTAAATATTTATAAGAAAAATTTTAGATAACACTATCCAAGAAGTCTTTTTTTTTTTAATTCAAAAATAGTAAACACTTTTGTAAGTGCCAAGTAAATAAAACTGAACAAGAGATGGCCACTGTCCTCAACGAGCAATAGGACATCCCCAGGATCTTGAAAGGACAAAAAGATTTTGCCAACTGGAATTGCTTCTACAAGGAATACTCATCCCAACCAGTGTTAATCCCATCTTAGGCATTCAGCAGAGGTTAATCGATGAAGAACAATCAGTCCCTTGTGAAACTGACTCAGTACTCCAGAAATGCCACTATTTAAATGAGCTCACATTTTTCCTTCTCACAAAAGTGACACTTTGTCTGAGCACGTTGTCTGCAAGCTACACACAGGTACCTTCCTGAAAGTGTAGGTGTGAACCCCTCAGCGTGCTGAGGATGCAAAGACTGACGTTTACTTTGCCTGTTCTCTCAGGGTAGCATTAGAGCCCCACAGACAAGGAGAAATGAGGTCTGGGTTGCTTTGCAGACAGACATAAGCCTGAAAGTCATGAGCAATCGATGATCCACCTACTGCATCAATCCAGGACTTGAAGTTACTTAAGGAAAAACTGGGTCCTTGTTGGTCTTCAGCGCAGGACCTCAACAGACTTAGGGCCCAGATGTTTCAGACTCAGATGTCTATTATCATTGAAGATATTGCTCAATAAGTCATAATCTTACACACTGGAAATGTCTTAGGCTTTCCAAGAGGGCTCCAGGAGCTGAAATTGACTGAGGTCCACCTCCACCTGTCCAGCTCAAATGAACTAGGACGGGCCTCCGTCTCCGGCCCAACACTCAAGGCTTCAATGGCACTTTATCTTCTCAATATACCATTTCCTCTTGTATTCAGGACACAGTTGGGGTTTATGAAAACCCATTCCATTTCCAAATTCAGGAATACACACACCAATGACCCCTCCACACACAGAGACACTTTTCTCCATATGGAAAATTTTTAATTATGATCAAACACTCAGACTAAATATCCATTTCTCCGTGTCAGTGTCCTAGAGGCAGGGCTTCCATAGCACACTATTCATAATCCACTTGTGAAATTTAATACACTACATTATAAGATATATATTTACATTTACTACATTGTAAGATATATATGGTTACATTCCATAATCACTCGGTGAATCCATCCTCAAGGACTGAAACTTCTTTATACTTATCCACAAAACCTTACTGGGTGCTTAGAACACTCTAAGTGCTTAATAAATACCATAAGTGCTTACTAAATACTGAATGGTTAAAAGCATGGTTGAATGGAGCAAACTCGCCCCATCATTGATTATTCCATCTCTCCACCACTGCTGGGTCACCTGTCAGGGCAGCTATTCTCAAGGAGAGCACTTTGGATCTAAAATGAGTCCTTAGAAGGACACTCAGAACTTCTGGCCTCTGTGAGATATAGGATGTTAGCAGAAGCCATTAGGTTTTGTTTTTTTTTTTTAACAGCTGAAATATATATAAATATTAACAGATATTCCAAGAAGCTCTGGAGCTTTGGGTGAAAACATGTGGTTTTCAAGGAAAAGAAATATCCCATCTCTGGCACAACTTCAAGTACCAAGAGCCCCGACTCTTCTTAATGAAGTGTTAACGAAATGTCAGCACAGACTAGACCAGTGTTGATTTGCATACTTCTTAGTTAATAGTGTGAAAATAGCATTGTGTGGATGTTAAATCCTGTTTATGTTATAGAGCTAAAATGCCTGTTAAGATTATTGATTCTTTTTTTGGAGTCTTTTCATACAGAGCAGTTAAAAGAGGATTCATTTGATTACTCTGGAATGGTTACAATTTTCAAACAGAACACATTTCTTTGTTAGGAAATAAAAGGATGGGAGACCTGGAATTTTATAGACAACCCCTTGTTCCTAAAACGTGAGGCTCTGGAAACTAGAGGAAGGGTTAATAACCCCTGGGCCCAAAGTCACTAAGCCCAACCATTCACTCTTGGTTGAAGAAGTATTAGAAGTAAAGCATAAGGCCAAGCACCACATTGCATCCTTGTTTGGGGGGAATATAGAGTAATTTCCTTCTGAAATATGCCCCATCAGAAAAGTAGCTTGTAAATACAAAAATGTAAATATTAAACATATATATATGAGTTTAACATACGAACATGAGCTTCCCTAAAAATCTGCCTGCAATTCAGTGAGTTCAATCCCTGGTTTGGGAGGATCCCCTGGAGAAGGGAATGGCAACCCACTGGAGTATTCTTGCCTGGAGAATTCCGTGGACAGAGGAGCCTGGTGGGCTACAGTCCAGGGGGTCACAAAGAGTCAGACATGACTGAGCGACTACTACACACACACATACAATATATAAATATATGTAATCCACAAATCCATATTGTATTATAATAGATTCATACTGACAATAT
>SJYQ01005077.1:530605-548063 GCA_006410935.1 Redunca redunca
AGCATCTTTCCTTCCAAAGAACACCCAGGGCTGATCTCCTTCAGAATGGACTGGTTGGATCTCCTTGCAGTCCAAGGGACTCTCAAGCGTCTTCTCCAACACCACAGTTCAAAAGCATCATTTATTCGGCACTCAGCTTTCTTCACAGTCCAACTCTCACATCCATACATGACTACTGGAAAAACCATAGCCTTCACTAGAAAGACCTTTGTTGGCAAAGTAATGTCTCTGCTTTTGAATATGCTATCTAGGTTGGTCATAACTTTTCTTCCAAGGAGTAAGCGTCTTTTAATTTCATGTCTGCAGTCACCATCTGCAGTCCAAACAGTCACCACTGCCAAATATGCTTATGTAACATCCCAATATATTTCTGTGGTTTAAAACCCTTTTTAATGACTCCTCATGATTTATACTGTCATTAGGAGTCACTGGTCTAACATCCAGATATATTTTTGTGGTTTAAAACATCCAGATATATTTCTGTGGTTTAACACCCTTCGATTCTCTATGACTTACACTGTAGGTTCAAGGTCCTAACATGGTAACAAAGAAGTGACCCTGCTTGCCCTTCAGTCTCATCTCCAATAACTCCATGTCTTGATTCTTACTTTCCAAAACAATGGACATCATGTTTTCTGCTCCCTAATCTTTCAAGATGTGGTGTTTCCCTTCTATGTACTATTTTATGCTTAAAGTAAGAAAGTCTTATTAGCCTTGCTTTACTGTTTACTTTCTGATTTTGTTTTCGTTTTGTCTGTTCCTTTCTAGACAATACACTCCATGAAGGCTTAACTACTCTTTTTAAATCCCCCGAACCCAACACATTGCCTGGAAAATAGTTGCTGAATGAACGAATGAAGACATTGTTCTTCACTTAAACTTCTCTTGAGAAGGGAATTTGTGAACTCCAAGAAGGAGTCTGTGAACTAAAGTTCTCTGACCTGATCTTGCTTCCTTCTTCTTTGTACCGTTCACTGATTTTACCAGTTCCCATAAGGAAACATTTCCCCTTTCTTTATGGTTTTTAAAACTAATTCCAGAAATTAGCAATGTCAGGAAAGTCTCAGTTTCCATTTCTGTAGTTCTCAGTATGGTGGTGGTTGTGGTTTAGCCACTAAGTCACGTCCAACTCTTGTGACCCCCGTGGAGTGTAGCCTGCCAGACTCCTCTGTCCATGGGATTTTCCTGGCAAGAATACTAGAGTGGGTGGCCATTTCCTTCTCTAGGGGATTTTTCCAACCCGGGGATCGAACCTGGGTCTCCTGCATTGCAGGCAGATTCCTTACCACTAAGCCACTGGGAAGCATGGTGTACTTAACTGGCTATGTCTGTGCAGTGCAAGAACCTGGGGGTAAGTTCTCCAGCACATACCTGGTGACACTTGAGTTCACTTCAGTCGCTCAGTTGTGTCCATCTCTTTGTGACCCCATGAACCGCAGCATGCCAGGCCTCCCTGTCCATCACCAACTCCCGGAGTTTACCCAAACTCATGTCCATTGAGTCGGTGATGCCATCCAACCAACTCATCCTCTGTCGTCCCTTGCTCCTCCTGCCCTCAATCTTTGCCAGCATCAGGGTCTTTTCAAATGAGTCAGCTCTCCGCATCAGGTGGCCAAGATATTGGAGTTTCAGCTTCAACATCAGTCCTTCCAATGAACGCTCAGGACTGATCTCCTTTAAGATGAACTGGTTTGATCTCCTGCAGTCCAAGGGACTCTCGAGTCTTCTCCAACACCACAGTGCAAAAGCATCAGTTCTTCAGTGCTCAGACCTCTTTATAGTCCAACTCTCACATACATGACCACTGGAAAAACCATAGCCTTGACTAGATGGGCATTGGTTGACAAAGTAATGTCTCTGCTTTTCAATATGCTATCTAGGTTGGTCATAACTTTCCTTCCAAGGAGTAAGCATCTTTTAATTTCACGGCTGCAATCACCATCTGGAGTGATTTTGGAGCCCCAAAAATAAAGTCAGCCACTGTTTCCACTGTTTCCCCATCTATTTGCCATAAAGTGATGGGCCCGGATACCATAATCTTAGTTTACTGAATGTTGAGCTTTAAGCCAACCTCTTCACTCTCCTCTTTCACTTTCATCAACAGGCTCCTTAGTTCTTCTTCACTTTCTGCCATAAGGGTGGTGTCATCTGCACATCTGAGGTTATTGATATTTCTGGTGACGCTGCCTGCTATAATTTTTTGTTTCTGCTTAGTTACAGAAGGAAAAGGACATGTTCTTGACTTCATTATCTTCCTGATATAACTTCCAAGTTTAATACTACCTGAGAAATTTCTCACACTGAGCGGTAATACTTACTTTACATTGCTTCTTGTATTACATCAGTGCATGAGGAGCTAAATCACAACCATGAACAGGATAAAATCATGGTTCAAGGGGTTTGTCAATTCGTGAAGAAATAAGACGAGATACCAGGCAATTATAATTCAGTTACAGGAAATAGTGTTAACTCTCACCGAAAACTTACTTTTTGAGCAGAGGTCCAAAGGACAGGCAGGTGAAGTGCAAGGGGCCCACCCGTCTCCCACAGCAGCAGGTTTGCTGCCTCTCAGAGGTTGTGTTCTGCCTTGTGCCCCATGCAGGGGACGCCCATCATGTCCAGGCATCAGTGGGTACTTTCTGTCTCCAACCTCAAAGCAAAACAAGCCAGGTTCTGGCCCTTCCTTAATAGCATTGCCTGTGAAGAGGGTATGCAGCTCTTGAGACAGAGTTCTAGGTGATGCAAAGGGGAGGCACCCTCTTAAATTCTTACATGTGTCTGTTTAGAGGGTGTCAACTCAGTATATAGCTCAGAACAACAGCCCCCCTTGCTGAGAATCCTCAAAGCGTTCAACTGAGACATGTCTCAGAAGACAGCAAGCTAGCCTTCTTAAGCATGTTTAGCGACCAGTGTTAACAGCTAACAAAATCCTGAAGCTAGAGCTTGGAAGCTATTGATGAGGTTGGAAAATTTAGTAAACATTTATTTGTGTGCTTATGTATTTATTTTCTTGGTAGATACTTACGGAGATACCACTGTGGGTCAAGAAATGTGTTAAGAGTTGGGGAGACAATCATTAATAAGACAAAATTCTTACCTTCAAAGGGCTTACCATTTGGAAATTCAAGTAACCTGCAATGATAATAGAGTGTTCTCTGTGCAAAGGATACCATGGAAACTAGGAGATACAGTTAACCCAGGCCTAAGGGATCATGGAAGACTTCTCAGCCACAGCAGTCTCTACACTCAATTGTAAACGAATTACAAAAGGATTTAGAGACCTTAGCTTGCATTTGTCCCTGATTAACTCAGACCTTCATCACACACCTCTGTGTTATCTTTTTGTGCTATAGGGATCCTGCTGATCCTCTCCTGAGATAAATGGAGGTGTTTCGCAAAGGCTCAGAGCAGGGCTATATGTCATTAACTCACTGTGGCTCAATCTTGCTAAGTGAACGCCAGTCCCAGTTGAAACATTTACAGAGTAGATAAAAATATGCAGATGATTCATCCACACAAGCTTATTAGTGAAGACATTCTTCACAAAGACCAGAAAACTATTCTCTAAATTTCTAAGGCAGAAGTCTTTGTCTCAGCCCTCGAAAACTCCATCTGCTTGTGCCTGATGGAGTGAGCCTGCAAAAAGGAAGAATAAAATTCCTTCTCAGTGACTTTACTGATTGGTTCTGGAATGGAGAGTTGTTGGAATGGAGATTCTTCATGTTTTACTATTGGAAGTTTTTCACATTATTTTTATTTGATATATTGGTTTTTAATCAGAGCTTAAAAATCAAACGTGTACCCATAAAAATACTTCATTAACCAGCTATCATTGTTCCAAGCACAAAATATTTTATGATATTTTATGTAATCTATTGTGTGAAAATATGTATGAACATATTCTTTTTGTGATAAATCCTTAAACTGAGACAAAATATTAATCAAAAAATTTCAAGGGGATGGTATTGGGGTAAGAACTATTAATAGCTCCATATTTCACTTTGAACATTTCAGAACTTGGACTTTCATTTTTGCAATAAAAAACCATAAAGATGGAAGCAATAACTGCTAAATTTTAATTCTGTGATGAGACTCAGAAGAATATATTTCCCATGCCTGGGAAATTTTCTTTTACAAAAGACAGATAACAATAAAGAACTACTTCATTAACTAGGAATCCAGGTGCAACACTGGATAGAAAATTAAGCTCATGTATTATTGCCATAATCCTGCTTTGCATTGGATGTCAGTATTAGCATATGGAAGTTGCAACACCATCAGGTAAAGAATTTTACAAATAAGCGAGCAGATATTGTACAAACATCAGTTTATTCTTTCAAACAAATGCCACTCGCACTGACATAATTCCACTTGTGAGTCATACGTGTGAATGAAGTGGCTGCCTTTAAACTTCCAGAGCACATCCTGTCCTGCAAATCTTGGAATTACCATCTCTTGAAAGAGAAATTATAAAAATACTTGGAAATATTTATAGGAGTGGGCTTCCCAGATGACTCAGTGATAAAGAATCTGCCTGCAATGCAGGAGACACAGGAGACGTGGGTTGGATCATTGGGTCAGGAAGATCCCCTGGAGCAGGGCATGGCAACCCACTCCAGTATTCTTGCTTGGAAAATCCCATGGACAGAGGAGCCTGACAGGCTATACAGTCCATGGGGTCACAAAGGGTTGGGCACACTAGAGCTTGGACACATGCACGCACGCGCATACACACACACACACATTTATAAGAGCAACAGAATTTTTTTTTTTCATTTGGGTCCCATTCTATTGTTTTCTTCTATTTCTTTACACTGATCACTGAAGAAGGCTTTCTTATCTCTCCTTGCTATTCTTTGGAACTCTGCATTCAAATGGGTGTATCTTTTCTTTTCTCCTTTGCCTTTCACTTCTCTTCTTTCACAGCTATTTGTAAGGCCTCCTCAGACAACCATTTTGCCTTTTTGCATTTCTTTTCATTGGAGATGGTCTTGATCACTGCCTCCTGTAAAATGTCAGGACCCTCCATCCATAGTTCTTCAGTCACTCAGTATATCAGATCTAATCCCTTGAATCTATTTGCCACTTCCACTGTATAATCATAAGGGATTTGATTTAGGTCATACCTGAATGGTCTAGTGGTTTTCCCTATTTTCTTCAATTTAAGTCTGAATTTGGCAATAAGGAGTTCATGATCTGAGCCACAGTCAAAAATATACCCATTGAAAGCAGAGTTCCAAAGAATAGCAAGCAGAGATAAAAAAAAACTTCCTCAGTGATCAATGCAAACAAATAGAGGAAAACAATAGCATGGGAAAGACTAGAGATCTCTTCAAGAAAATCTGAGATACCAAGGGAACATTTCATGCAAAGATGGGCTCAATAAAGGACAGAAACGGTAGGGACCTAACAGAAGCAGAAGATATTAAGAAGAGATGGCAAGAATACACAGAAGAATTATACAGAAAAGGACTCCATGACCCAGATAACCATGATGGTGTGATCACTCACCTAGAGCCAGACATCCTGCACTATGAAGTCAAGTGGGCCTTAGGAAGCATCACTATGAACAAAGTTAGCGAGGTGATGGAATTCCAGTTGCGCTACTTCAAATCCTAAAAGGTGATATTGCTGTCAAAGTGCTGCACTCAATATGCCAGCAAATTTGGAAAACTCAGTAGCATCCACAGGACTGGAAAGGTCAGTTTTCATTCAATCACAAAGAAGGGCAATGCCAAAGAATGTTGAAACTACCACACAATTGAACTCATCTCACATACTAGCAAATTGACGCTCAAAATTCTGCAAGTCAGGCTTCAACAGTATGTGAACCATGAAATTCCAGATGTTCAAGCTGCATTTAGAAAAGGCAGAGGAACCGAGGATCAAATTGCCAACATCCACTGGATCGTAGAAAAGGCAAGAGAATTTCAGAAAAACATCTTCTTCTGCTTTATCGATTAAGCCAAAGGCTTTGACTATGTGGAACACAACAAACTCTAGAAAATTCTTCAAGAGATGGGACTACCAAACTACCTTACCTGCCTCCTGTGAAATCTGTATGCAGGTCAGGAAGCAACAGTTAGAACCAGACATGGAACAACAGATTGGTTCCATATTGGGAAAGGAGTATGTCAAGGCTGTATGTTGTTACCCTGCTTATTTAACTTATATGCAGAGTACGTCATGTGAAATGCCTGACTGGATTAAGCACAAGCTGGAATCAAGACTGTCGGGAGAAATATCAATAACCTCAGATATGCAGATAACACCACTCTATGGCAGAAAGTGAAGAACTAAAGAGCCTCTTGATGAAAGTAAAAGAGGAGAGTGAAAAAGTTGGCTTAAAATCAACATTCAAATAACTAAGATCATGGCATCTGGTCCCATCACTTCATGGGAAATAGATGGGGAAACAGTGAAAACAGTGAGAGACTTTATTTCTTGGGCTCCAAAATCACTGCAGATGGTGACTGCAGCCATGAAATAAAAAGATGCTTGCTCCTTGGAAGAAAAGCTATGACCAACCTAGACAGCATATTAAAAAGCAGAGATGTTACTTGGCCAACAAAGGTCTGTCTGGTCAAAACTATGGTTTTTCCAGTAGTCATGTATGGATGTGAGAGTTGGACTGTAAAGAAAGCTGAATGCCAAAGAATTTGATGCTTTTGAACTGCGGTGTTGGAGAAGACTCTTGAGAGTCCCTTGGACTTTAAGGATATCCAACCAGTCAGTCCTAAAGGAAATAAGTCCTGAATATTCATTGGACGGACTGACGCTGAAGCTGAAACTCCAATACTTTGGCCACCTGATGTGAAGAACTGACTCCTTGGAAAAGACCCTGATGCTGCGAAAGTTTGAGGGCAGGAGAAGGGGACAGCAGAAGATGAGATGGTTGGATGGCATCACTGACTCAATGGACATGAGTTTGAGTAAACTCCGGAAATTGGTGATGGACAGGGAGGCTGGCATGCTGCAGTTCATAGGCTCGCAAAGAGCTGGACAGGACTGAGTGACTGAACTGAATTGGGTCCCCCCTACATGACTGGACCAAAGTCCTTGAAAATATATATTGACATCAGGGTAACTAGCCAAGTATGAAAAATCTCATCCATGGAAACACACATCCCAAGCAAGCAGAATTTTAGGACATGAAACAGAATTATTGGGAATTTGATCTGAAATGGATTAAACCCGAAGGAATGGCAGAAGTAATAAGCTGAAGTCTTCATAATTGGGTTGTTCCCATAGCTTTACCCAGTGTCTACTCCTGTAAACCCCTCTGGTCCAGGGAATCGGAGAGGAAAATTCTAGTAACACCTATGCTGCTGGTATATGAAGATGATGCTTGTAAGTCACAGAACTTGAGGAATGCAAGCCCACAGGGAAAAGTCAGTGCTTTCTTGTAAGGGAAAGAGTAACCTTACCTATTAATCCACCCACTTTCCAAGCAGCTACTGAAATGGGTTGGTCCTCTAACTTGGCCAAAATGTAAGTAAAGCTCTTAACGTTCATGACATAATGATAATGCCGCCTCCCTCACGTCTGGTGTCTAAAGCACACAGTTCCCACAAGCCGGTCGTATAGAACAGCTGCATCACAGGCAGCCGTTCAGTCAGGATTTGTCTGAGAACCAGGCCCTGCCCAGGGCTTCCCAGGTAACGCCGTTGTAAAGAATCCACCAGCCAAAGCAGGAGATGCAAGAGATGCTGGTTCAATCCCTGGGTTGGGAAGATCCCCTGGAAGAGGAAATGGCAACCCACTCCCGTGTTCTTGCCTGGAGAATCCCATGGACAGAGGAGCCTGGTGGGCTACTGTCCATGGGGTCACACAGAGTTGGACACAACTGAGCGCCCACACATAGCACCAGCCTAGGGCTGACTTAAGGCATCTGCTATTTGAAAGAGAAATTGTAATGGGCATGCTAAGTACCCTTTCTTCTAGACTCTCTAAATCTTGCTGCTTTTTAAGTCAGATCATCAAGAAGTCATGTACTTGGACCAAATTATCTCACTTCTCCATAGAAACGCCTTCACTGATTGATGATGGAAGGTTTTGCCCTGAGCTGTTGCAGAGGGTTGATAGGAAAGTTGTCTCATCTGTATTTCCGTTGTATTTTCAAAGCTGGAGCCAAGCAAACATCAGTTTTCAAAAGGGCCATGGAAATGCACTTCGTTTAACATAATTCCAAGGAAAGCTTTATTTCTTGCAGTAAATGTGTGTGCTTTCTTTTGTCTGGAGAGAACGTTAGGTAACTCATGCGCTTCCTTTGAGATGTCAGGAAACTCAGAGCTAAATCCTCAGGAATTAACTCATCTTCAGTTGATGGCACTGTCTGTTTGGGGGGGTGGCTCTTTTTTAGATAGTGTTTCTTCAGCTTCAGTCATACCCATTTGACACAAGGTTTACCTTGGAAGCTGTTTTTTATCTTTTTTAAATTTGGGAGGCATACAGCTGAAAGTAAGTAGAAAAGCCACTCAGATTCGCTGAACATTAACTGTGTCAGGTAGTTCACACTCACAACCTTAGGTGTTATTCATTAACACCACATTCATTTTAAAATGAGGTTCAGGTGTGTCAAACAGCATCCTCAATGTTACCAAACCAGTAAGAGTCAGGCTCAGTGCTTGAGCCCAGATATTTTTTCTAGTTTTGTCCCAAGAACATGCTCATACTGTGACTCTACTATGTATCTATTTAACAACGTTAGTTACATAGAATATATATACGTTAATTTTTATAACAAGCTTATTTTGAGCTTGATTAAGTTCATAATGAATTAAATACCTATTCCCCTTTGCAGTATTACTGTGAGGGTAAAATAAAATTAAAAACATGAAAGTACATTGAAAGAATTCTAGAGTAATGTACAAATGTGAAGTGTTTTATTATATGCTACACCATCATATTGGTCATTGGAAGGTTTGAATTACTATCTTAAAATTGAATGGTTGTATGTGAGTATCTAATTTTGAATCTTGAGTCCCCCTCTATTCACCTATTAGCACTCAGCAATGATTTTTAATCAGCTGAAAAACTGCAAAGGGCTTTGGTAAATGTCCCTTAGATATAAAACATTTTACTGAAGTTCATCAACAAATGACATTCTAAATTAACTTTCTGCTCATAAAATCCCTGTTCTGGTAGAGATTATTCTTATGCCACACATACAGCACTTTCCTGCAAGCTGAATGAAAACACCTATTTGGAAATCCTACAGTGGGCCACTGACCTGAAAACACGCATTTCAGAGAGACTGCACCTCTCCTGTGTCCTGAGAAGCAGCCTCAGCCTTTCTGAAACCATCCACTCTCTCTGCACACAGACATGAACAGTCCCTGCCTCGCTCATCCCAGCCCAGATCCTCAGCCAATATTAAAATGCAACCTCAGCACACCTGATCCTACTTCATGAATAAGTTTCTCTCTCCTCATTCCCCTCTTTATCCTTTCAGAAAATGACTTTGTTTCAACTCTTGATGTAATTAGATTTTTCATTTCATGTGTTAGCCCTACTGCTTCCTTTATTTTCTCAATAAGAAGAAAAATGTAAGCATACTGCATTAGAAACCATGAATATCTTTCTAAGCATCAGCTGCAAGTAATCACTCAAGTAAGACATCCCCATCATGGGAAGATCTCAGTGCTGCTTCATTAGCACGAAGGCAGGCAACTCAGGAGGGAGGCGGCAGGACTGGGTGCTATGTAAACAAAACTTCATGCTTTCTGTGTGACGCTCGACAAATGGTAGACAAAACATTTTCTCCTTATTTTTATTTTTAATATAATGAATTCCAACAATATCCTCACCTAATTCTTTTGCCCATACTTTATCATTGGGTTGGTGGCCAGAATCTGCCTACCAATGCCAGAGATATGGGTTCAATCCCTGGGTCGGGAAGATGCCCTGGAGAAGGAAATGGCAACCCACTCCAGGATTCTTAACTGGGAAATCACATGGACAGAGGAGCCTGGCAGGCTATAGTCCTTGGGGTCACAAGAGTCGCACACAACTTAGCAATAAACAACAACAACTTAATCATTACTGGCAGGTGGGGTAAGAAATTTATATCCCCAAATTTACATTCTTTGGACATGGGCTATAGCATGCGTCATATGATGATAAATGCTGTGGAGGCTTCTGGTGATCTGAAAAATATTATAAATGCAAATGAAATAATAATAATCTGTGATTCTTGAAATGAGGGTAACAAAGATCATTCTGGGCAATGAGTATCACTCTATCAGAGAACCTGTAGAAAGAAAAGTTGAGTTTGCAGAAATGATGAGCACTTACCCTCTCTGAGAAGAGCATCACTGATTCAAAAAACCAATTGGGAGGGAGCTGATTACTGAGCAATGTCAGCACATGGGTCTGGGACACTCCCCTTAGAGCCAATGGAGACACAAAGAAAATAGCAGGAAAGTGAAGAAGCGTATGAGTATATGTGTTAGTCTCCCTTGTCAGGAAGCAGAGCCTGACGACGAGATTTGGGTGCAACCTGTGAGGGAAGAGAGGAAGCAGGACAGTGGAGGAGGGAGCAACGCGAGAGCGTGGGTGTCTGGTGGGGTCTGCGGTTGGGAATAAGGCTCTAGAACGAGAGTCAGCAGGTTTCCTCATCGCTCAGCTTCTCAGCTCTGCCTTTGTGGCACATTAGTAACCGTAGGCAATAAAATAAAGGAGCCTTGCTTTGTTCCAATAGAACTTTGTTTACAAAAGCAATCAGATTTGGCCAAGGGGCCATGGTTTGCTGACTCCTCTAGAGTATGAATCACATCACAGGGTTGCTGCCTTCTCCCTGCTCCAGAGGCGAGGAGTTCGGCCGTCTGTGCCGTGTATCAGCCAGTCATCGGTCAGGCATCAGGCATGGAGCTGGCCTGGGGGTGATGCCAGGACCTCCAAGACCATGTGGTTTCTCTCAGCTAGGAGGAGTTGTCCAATTTCACTGTGAATCTGTGAATTCCGTGAAAAAATCTTAACTTGTGTTTTATGAAGCAAGTTCTCTGAGTCACCTACAGTGTGAAGGGGGAAAAGAAAAAAATCGAGTCCTAAACTGTCTAAACCTCAATTTTATCTTTCTTAATATCCTTGAAGACTAAGAAGAGAAATGCGTTTGGGAGTTGTGAATAGTTAATTACTTAAACCAGTTTCCAGAATGAAATTAAGTCTACCTAAAGAACAGTAATCAGAGTTATTTCAACTTCATGTGTTTAGATAATAATACACACGCGTGCACATGCACACACACATGCCCTCCCCACCAACACACACACAGTGGGCCAAAGGGTAAATACTGGGTCAGGATGCTGGCTCAGCTACCGAGAGCTGGAGATGGGGGATCAGGGACTGAGTGAAATGAGGGCTATTATAATCTATAGCTCAACACATGTTAGCTATTTTAATGTTAGCAAATTCAAGCAAATGTTAGCAAATACAAGCAAAAATATGTTTTAAAAAACTAAGAGATAAAAATCAAGAAATGAAATAATAGCATTAATATGGGGGCTTCCTGGTGGTCCAGTGGTTAAGAATCAGCTCTGCAATGCAGGGGACATGGTTTGACCCCTAGTCAGGGAACTAAGCTCCTGCACGTGTGTGTGTGCATATGCCAAGAGCAGCTACTGAGCCTGCGCACCATGTCTAAATAATTCATGCACTGCAATGACGGATCCTGCATGCCGCAACTAAGACTTGATGCAGGCAAATTAAAAAAAAATAGAATTAAGGTGAAATAAGAGCTGAATCCTAAGCTGCATGAACCAAATAGAAAAACAGAAGGAATCAGAAATCAAGAGATCATAAGGAAAGAAAGGGGCGACATAGGTGATGACAAAAAAAAGGATACATGTCAATGATGCATGCAGGTTTTCTTTATTGTTCAGAGGTGTGGTGGGGTAAATTTTTAAAAAGCATTGTTTTGTAAGGTTGAACAAATAGCTTACATACATGCATACACGAACAAATAACTTACATGCATGCATAATTTACAATCCAGTAGCACCCCTTATAGATATACAGGCTACAGAAATTTGCAAAGGTAGACCAACTGATACGACTAAGGGTGTTCAAAGCAATGTTGTTTATAAAAATAAATTACTGGAAACAATTCAAATGCCTATTTACAGGAGAATGGGTAATTTGTAATATATATACATAGTAGAATATTATACATCAGGGGAAATAAATGAACTGCAGCTATATGCCTTAACATAAATCTTAAAACTTTGCTACTGAGTGAAGAAAATAAGCTTTATAAACACCATTTCCGCATAAGCTATAGAAAGCTGCAAGAGAATGTTTCTCCCATCCTAATAACAACAAAAAAACAGATGATATGTAAAATTATAACTTATCTTGAACCCATCAGGGAGCTGAGGTCACAAGGCAGCCATAAGAACTGAATTTCAAAACCAGACCGTCCCTTTAATGAAAGACAAGACATGGAAATTATTTCGCCTTTGCAGAGATTAAGAAAAATAGGAGACCACTCCAGCAGAGGGTAAGGCATCAACCAAAATTTTAACAAATTCCTAAAGTCCAAATGTGGCCTAGGATGTAAGTTTAGAATGACTAGGAGTCCCAGGCCCAGGGTAGTTCTCACTCACACACCGGCTCTTCTCCCTGGTGCTCCAGTGACGTCCTCAAGAAAGATTAGGGGGGGGGGACAGGAGACCAGAGAGATCTCCCTTCAGGGGTGTACGTGGATGGAGAGCAGCTTTTGCCTGATTCAAGGGCAAACCCATCTCTCATCAAAAACAAAAGCCGCTTTGGGAAGAAGAGAAAATCATCTGGTGTCCAGGGTCCCTGGGGAGGAGATGGCAGCAAAAGCCATCAGCCTCTTGAGGCGGTATGACACTCCCCTTCCTGCCACCAGAAAGCTTCTTAGGGAAGGGTGGGACAATGGAACGTCTCTGCGTCCGTGCTCTGCACCGACACAGAGCAGATGTCGGGTACCCTCAGCGGGGGCAGGAATTCTTCTGGATGCCTGCGCAGATCCAAGGCAGAGCTCTATGGCCACAGGTGGGACTGATGGAAACACTGAGCATGCGCTATCCCCAAGGCCCAGGCACAAAGGCACTGCCTAAAACTGAGATGATTGTTTAATCTCATTTTTTCATAGTTATTTCATTTATTTTATCTTAAAATTTTTTATTGATGTATAGGTGATTTACAATATCATGTAAGTTTCAGATGTACAGCACAGCTATCTAATTATATATATATATATTAGTTTGTATATGTGGTATATATATACATAATGAAATATTATTCAACCGTTAAAAAGATTGAAATAATGCCATTTGTAGCAACATAGCTGGACCTAGTGATTATGATACTGAGTAAGCCAGACAGAGAAAGACGTATCATGTGATATTATAAAGAAATATCATACGATATCACTTATATGTGGAATCTAAAACAAAAAAGGCACAGAATGAACTTATTTCCAAAACAGAAAGAGACTGGGAGACACAGGAAACAAGCTTTCAGATACCAAAAGGAAAGGGGGAATGGGTAGAGACATTTTGTCTTATTTTTAATAATTTTAAAAGAAAATATGTTGTCTAAAGCATACGTTCAGTTCAGTTCAGTCACTCAGTCATGTCCAACTCTTTGCGACCCCATGAATCGCAGCACGCCAGGCCTCCCTGTCCATCATCAACTCTCAGAGTTTACCCAAACCCACGTCCATTGAGTCGGTGATGCCATCCAGCCATCTCATCCTGTCGTCCCCTTCTCCTCCCGCCCCCAATCCCTCCCAGCATCAGGGTCTTTTCAAATGAGTCAGCTCTTCGCATCAGGTGGCCAAAGTATTGGTAGTAATAACATATTACAAAGTGTATAATGTGCGAGAAGTAAACCACATGACAACAATAGTACAAAGGATGGGAGGGAAGAAGGGAAAGAGTTCTGTTACAAGGCTCACGTAATCTGTATGAAGTGATATAATAAATGTGAAGATAGACTATACTAAGGTAAAACATATATTTTAAACCTTAGTTCAGTTCACTTCAGTAGCTCAGTCGTGTCCAACTCTTTGCGACTCCATGAATCGCAACACGCCAGGCCTCCCTGTCCATCACCAACTCCCGGAATTCACTCAGACTCACGTCCATCAAGTCAGAGCTATCACCAAATATTATAAAGGAAATTTAATCAGAAAAAACAAATGGAGGTGAAAGAGAATCTCAAAAATATTCTATTAATCCAAAAGAAGTCAACAAAAGCCAAAAAAGGAACAAAGAACAGATCAGACAAACAGAAAGCAGTTATGGTACACTTAAGGCAAATGATACCAATAATTATATAAAATGAAATTGTCTGAATGGCATTATTTTAAAAATCATTTGCAGACACTTAACTATATGATAGCGTTTTTACAAGCTTCAAAAATGAGCAAAATTATATAGCAGAAACTAATACAACATTGTAAAGCAATTAAACTAATAAAAATGAGCAAAACTAAACAGTATGTTTCTTAAAGATGCTTCTAAAAATATCTAACTAACAACATCACGGACTGACAAAGATATAGAGTCTACTTATGTATACAACTATTAAAAATATGAATGATAAAATGCACAATAGAGATTACTTCTAGAAGGAGATAAGGAGTACAGAAGCTCCAGTAATCTTGTGAAATTCTGGTTCTTGAGTTGGGTGTTGAGTGTACATGGCATTACTAGGCTTTGGTACATATTCATTACATATATTTTGTCATGAGTTTTAAATAAGATATTTTCAAACAGATTATATAAGCAACTAAATATAGGATTGGACCTCAAAGCAAACTAGATGGATTTTCAGAAAACAAAGAGAGAAAGGGTATTTAGAACTGAAGTGAGAGATTCCACAAAAATTTAGTTCAACAAAAATATCCTGAACATATATTCCATGTGCAAGGTGTTGAGCTCTATAATGGGTATAAAATTATAAGTAAGATAGCGCTCTTTACTTTGGATAGCTTATAGCATAGTGGAGGTGTTCACTATATCTCTATCTGAACATACTATGCTGTTTAAAATAACCCAACAGTAAGCACACAAAGAAGAAGCCAGTGAAGGTACAGAAGAAGCAAGACTGGCCACGTGTTGGTAACTTTTGACGCTTTCTGATAGAAGTGACGTGTTCATTGTACTGTTTCCCCGTATCTGTAGATGCTTTCTGGAGAAAGGAACAGCAATCCACTCCAGTATTCTTGCCTGGAGAATTCCATGAGCTGAGGAGCCTGGCAGGCTACAGTCCATGGGGTCACAGAATCAGACACGACTAAGTGACTAACGCAGATAGAGGCTTTAGGGCTTCCCCCATGGCTCCGTGGTCAAGAATCCACCTGCAACGCAGAAGACAAAGATTCGATCCCTGGGTCAGGAAGATCCCCTGGAGAAGGAAATGGCAACCAAACCAGTATCCTTGCCTGGGAAATCCCAAGGACAGTGGAGACTGGCGGGCCACAGTCTATGGGGTCACAAAGAGTCAGACATGACTTAGAGACCAAACAACAACAACATGGATACTTTAAATTTCTCCTAATAAAAAGCAAATCTATTTTGTTTACAAAAATTATCTAGTTTGGTACTTTAAAAACTAGAATGCGGAACTGGTGAACTTTCTGGTCAACAGTAAAAAAAATTAGGTGCCAGTTTCATGATTCCAAGATTCTTGGTAGGCTAGCACATGCATGCTCAATCATGTCGGTCTCTTTTCGATTCCATGGACTGAAGCCCACCAGGATCTTCAGTCCATGGGATTCTCCAGGAAAAATCCTGGAGTGGGTAGCCATTCCCTTCTCCGGGGGATCTTCCTGATCCAGGTATCAAAACTGTATCTTCTGTATTACCTGCACTGGAAGACAGGTTCTCTCCCACTGAGCCAGCCGGGAAGCCCACTTGACGGGTTAGAACAGCAGGCTAAATACATAAATAGATATGGAGATGGATGGGCTCCCCTGCTGGCTCAGCTGGCCAGCCATCCGCTTGCAATGCAAGAGACCCTGGTGTGATTCCTGGGTCACAAAGATGCCCTGGAGAAGGGATATGTTACCCATTCCAGTATTCTTGGGCTTCCCAGGTGCCTCAGTCAGTAAAGAATCCACCTGCAATGCAGGAAACCTAAGTTCAGTCCCTGGGTTGGGAAGATCCCCCTGGAGGAGGGCATGGCAACCCCCTCCAGTATTCTTGCCTACAGAATCCCCATGGACAGAGGAGCCTGGTGGGCTATAGTTCATCGGGTCGCAAAGAGTCAGACATGACTGAGCAACTAAGTACAGCACAGCACACGGATATGGATATGGATAACGATATATATTAATAGATATACAGATAAACAGAGATGCAAGAAAAATGAAAGGCATAAAGACTGGAAAGAAAGACATAAAACTGTCTCTATTTGCAAATGGCATAACTGTATAGAGATGATATAGAAAACTCAAAGGCCTTTTAAAAAGCTGTTAAAACTAATTAGTGAGTATCATACTTGAAGATAAAATATCAATATAAAAATTTAATAGTATTTCTATATACTAGAAGTAAATAATCAGAAGTTTAAATTTTTTGAAGCACCATTTTCAATAGTACCAAAAACGAAATATTTGTAAAAAATGTCACAAAGTAAGTATAAGACCTGTATGTTAAAAACTATAAAATATTAATGAATGAAACCAAGATGATCTAAATAAATGCAATGATATACTACTTCAAGGATAGGAAGATTCAAAGTTGTTATATCTGCTACTGCTGCTGCTAAGTTGCTCCAGTCGTGTCCAGCTCTGTGCGACCCCATAGATGGCAGCCCACCAGGCTCCCCCGTCCCTGGGATTCTCCAGGCAAGAACACTGGAGTGGATTGCCATTTCCTTCTCCAACATGAAAGTGAAAAGTGCAAGTGAAGTTGTTATATCAGTTCTCTCCAAACTGTTCTACAAAGTTAATGGAGTCTTAATCAAAATCCCAAGAGGATTATTTTTTAAAAAATAAACATTCTAAAATTTATATAGACAGGCAAAGAAATTAGAATAAATGAAAAGTTTTTAGAAGTTGGAAGTTTCACGTTACCTGACTTCCAAGCTTACTATAAAACTACAGAAATAAGACAGTCTGATGTTGGTGAGAAGAAATACATACAAATAAATGGAACAAAATAAAGAGTCCAGAAATAGATGCACACATGTAGTATCACCTAATTTTTTACAAAGGTGCTAAAGCAATTCAATACAGAAAGGAAAGCAAGTTCAACAAATGGTTCTGGGACAATTAGGTAACAGTGGGGAATTCTGTTTTGCTTTATTTAAATTAACCTCAATCCATACCTCTCAATATACAAAAATTATCTCAAAGTAGATAATAGACCTAAATGTAAAACCTAAAGCTATAGAACTTCTAAAAGAAAATGTATGACAGAAATGAAACCGGTATTGTAAACTGATCATCAATCAATTAAAAATGAATACATATTTTAAA
>SJYQ01005077.1:548105-569384 GCA_006410935.1 Redunca redunca
GAATCAAATAGAAAAATAAAGAAAATGTAAAAAAAAAAAATGCTGTTTTCTTGAGCTAAACAATGATTTCTTAGATACAACACCTAAAGCACAATCCATAAAGAAAATACTCAATAAATTGGATTTCATCAAAATTAAAAACATCCACTCTTTGGAAGCCAATATCAAAATGAGAAGCCTTAGAGAGGGAGAAAACATTTGTAAATCATATTTCTAATAAAGAGTTTGTATCCAGGTTATAAATAGAACTCTCAAAATTCAATAATAACCAATTTAAAAAAGGGAGCTATTTGAGTAGATACTTCATATAAGAAGATACAAGTATGGCAACTAAGTACATAAAGAGATGCTCAACATCAATAGTCACTAGAAAGTGAAAATTAAGACCACAATAAAATACCACTATTAATATATACCTCTTAGGATCAAATCTGATGTTTAAAAGTATATGACAACATGAGGTGCTTATAAAGATGCAGGGTGAGTGCTACTCTCAGACATTTCTCAGAAGAGTGCAAAGTGGTACTTCACTTTGGGGAAACATTTTGACAGCTCCTTGCAAAGTTAAACATAGACTTACAATGCAACTTAGAAATTCCACCAAATATTAACCCAAGTAAATAAAAATCTATGTTTTAACAAAAAGACATGCATAGACGTTTAGAACAACTTTCTCTGTAAATTGCCAACATCTAGAAATATCTCAAATGTCTCTCAGCTGAGGAATACACAAACTCCCAGTATATCTGTAAAATGGAATACTACTGAACAGCAAAAAAGAAACGAACACACATGATGCACACAACAATATGATTTAATGTTCAACGAATTGTCCTGTGTGAAAAAAGCTATAGTCAAAAGCGCACGTTCTGTATGATTTCACTGAGAAGACATTCTTGCAAAGGCAAAATTGTAGGAACAGAAAATAGATCGGTGATTGCAGACATGAGAATGGGAGAATGGTTGGCTACAAAACTGTACTGGGGAAAATTTTGGAGCAATAAAACTCTTTATCTTGATCATGGTAGTGGCTGCATGGTTGTATAAATTTGTCAAAACTCAAAGAATTTTACAGTAAAGGCAGTAAATTTTAGTATATGCAAAATACACTGAAATTTTTTTAATGAAAAAGATTTCCCTTCCAAAATATAACATGGGTAACCATGGACTATTTTATCTCATTTACAAAATTCATAAATACAAAATGAGAAAGATATTACTTAATGTGCATACATGTAGAAGTATGAGAAATAATTATAAATTCAGTATGAATAAACTCCTTGGCATGAAGGACCAAAAGTCAATTCACTCTTAATAGATACACAGAATTCAAAAAAAAGGCAGGAGAGACGTCCCTGGTGTTCCAGTGGTTAAGAACTCACCTGCCAATGCAGAGGACATGGGTTCGATCCCTGGTCCAGGAAGATTCCACATGCCACGAGGCACCTAAACCAGGCACCACAACCACTGAGCCCGAGTGCCCTGGAACCCAAGTGCTGCGCGAAGAGAAAGCGCAGCAGTGAGGGGCCTGCACGCCATGCTCCCCATGCACAGCGGTGAGAGGCCAATACAGCTGAAGGTAAAAGCAAATATGCAGATAAGGAAACAAGCTGTTTTTATTTGTTTTTAAGGCAGAGAGCAGTGCCTTGTTTTCTACTACAGAGGTCATCTGGGGCAGTAATTTGGATCTGGGCCCACAACATAGGAAGGGTAATGACTCACATACACCACCATCTACAAATAAGCCAGTGTGAATTCACCATCGTTGAAGGGGCTCAGAGAACAGTGAGATCAATTCTGAAGTGAATTAATAAGTCAGAATTTCAGCATTTGTCTTCTCTTCCTAAAACACTATTGATCAACCACCTGCTCTGAGCCAAGAACTGTATAGCCTGGAAATATGCTAGTAAACAGCCTGAGAAAGACCTGGTTAAAGTTATCAAATTAAGTGTTCTTTCCTCCAAAATGCAAAACGCATAGTTGAGAAAGTAGAAATGCAGAGAGCAAAGCTTCCTGACTTATTTTACTTAATTACTTAATTATGTCCAGGAAACTCTCAGGTAGCCATGATCATGAGAAGACAGCCAAATTCTAATTGACTGCCTCTGCTTAGAATTCAGTTCTGTTCTCGTCTTGTTTTGTTTTTGTATCCTGGATACTAAATCTGGACTTCCTCAGCATGGTTGCTTATTACCTTCCCTTACACCTCTCTCCAATTAGTATCTGAAATGATGTGAGTACAAAGGGCAGAGACAAGTCATCCATCACATACCTCTGGTTTTACTGAGCCTTACATGCACTCAGTGATTTATAGAACGCGAAGCTGATAATGGCCCTGTCCTATAGCTTTGGCATTCAGTAGGGGGGCTTTTTCCCTCTGTGACCACATTTGTCATATGGTATGTTGATGTATTTTATATACCAAGCCTGGAGAAGGAAATGGCAACCCACTCCAGTATCCTTGCCTGGAAAATTCCATGACAGAGGAGCCTGGTGGGCCACAGTCCACAGGGTCGCCGAGAGTCGGACACGACTGAGCAACAGCACAGCACATGTATCAAGCCATGAGTCTGCGGCTGTATATTTGCACACTTTCCTAAAGTAATTCCTTAATCACAAGTGATCCACTCACCCGTTTATTAATAAATGCCTCACCTGTATATAGCAAGCATCCACTGTGTGTCACTCAACTTGCTAGGTGTTAGAGGTACAAAAGTGGTGATTTTTAATTATTTCACTACAATTTAACTGCATTTGATTTTTACAGCTATCTCTGACCAAAAGAAAACACACTGTTTATTTGGTTCTCAAGGCAACAGTTTTTGTTCGTGTAATTATTACATACACATCTCACTGTGTACACACACACACACACACACACACACACACACACCCCTAAAATGGCTTGTCCCTAAATTTTTCTTCGCAAAAGAAAGAAATTACCTTGATTTAAAACTCCTTACTTCCTGAAAGTTTCTCGAATTCTCTTAGCCCTGAATGACCTCTCCCTGTTTAATTCCTCAAGCATATTTTTTGGCTCTCACTTTATAACATGTGTCTCATTGTATTTCTTTGTGTGTACATTTCAAAGGTTTTTATTTTATTTTGTGTCAAGACAACATAGCCAAATAATAGACGCATATGATGATGACTTTAAAATCATACAAACAGAGTCCTCATGAAAAGCAACAGTGTTTGACCCTCCTTATCTTACTAGGCACCCCCCCAAACCCTCCCAACGCCTAAAGGTAACCGTTTTTCAGGACTTGTACACTAATACTTCCAGATATTAGCTACCGTATTTTTTGAGTTATAAACTTAGAATAGTGTATGTTAGTTCCTGTCATGAAAGAATAAATTTCAACTTATTTACCTTGTTTCCCATATTCTTACTCTCTCCCAGTTTTTTTATTTTTGCTAATCTTTTTTCATCAACATTGGGAACTACACCTTGGCTCTCTGGTAAGTGCAGTGAAAATAATAAGTGTTCCTGGCATCTGGGTCAGCTCTAATGAGGTGGGTGAACCTAGAGCCTATGATACGGAGTGAAGTAAGTCAGAAAGAGAAAAACAAATATCACAAATAACCCTTGTACATGGACTCTAGAACAATGGTGCTGATGAACCTCTTTGCAGAAGGAGCCGCAGAGGTAGAGGACAGACTTACGGACTCGGCGGGGAGCGGCGGGGAGGTGAGTGGAGAGAGCGCAGGACGCATCTTCACGGCCCCAGAGCCGGTGGAGACCTGCTGCATGCCTCGGGGACTCTGCACCAGACTAAACCGGTGGGAAAGAGTGGGAGGTGGGGGGAGGTCGCGGGGAGGTTCAAGAGGGAAGGCCCATGTACAGCTATGGCCAATTCATATCGATACATGGTGGAAATGAAACCATTTATTCTTTAGCTAAAAATAAATACATTTTCACAAATATTAATGCTCCTACCTTTGATTCCACCTCACCTCCCTTCTGAGGAGAATGCTTCAACTATCCAGATCAAACTGATTCACTCATGTTTACCCCATATGTTTTTAATTTATACAGTACCTTTTATTTCCTTCATGTTTGGACCATGACTTTCAACACAACTTTCTATTTAATTTTCTCATAAATTTCTAATTGCCTGTCATTTTTCTTCTTGACAAAATAGTTCATAGTTTCTCTAATATTGCCAATTTTCAGCTCCTTGATTATTCCCTCTATTGCTTATAATCCACTGCATTTTTTTCATGAGGACTTTCTTCTTGGAAACTTCTGTCTTTGCCATTTACAACTTTTCTTTTTAGACCTCTGCAGAAATTATTACAGGATAAATTTTAATCATACCCTGGTTTAGTCCCACAATATTTTGCATTCTTTATCTTCTTTCTTGGTTTTCACCTAAGTTTCCCTAGAGTCTCACTCTCTGCAAAGGGTGCATGGAGATGTGTTAGGAAAAACTGATCACATGTATGAGTATGTGAAATGTTTTTATTTTGCCCTCAGAATAGCTTGGCTGGGAATGGAATTCCAGATTTAAAATAGTTTTCCCTCAGAATAATATTTAAGGCATCTTTCTGTTGTCATCTCTCAGCCAGTGTTGTTGAAGAGAATTTTGGCTAATTTGTCTCTCATTCTTTTGTAGATACCTACCGTAGGTTTTTTCCTTTCTGAAGCTTTCAAGTCCTTCTCGGTTTCCTTGATATTTTGAAATTTCATGATGATTGACCTAAGCTTATCAGTCAGGATTCTCCTAAGAATAGATGGCCATTGCGTGTAACCTGAGGAGTTCTCCTGTACAAAGAGACCAAAGAAGGAGGCTCACCGCTCCAGACTGGTAGGTGGTAGGTTTAATAAGCAAGGGAACTCACATACAAGGCTCGTCCTGGGCGGCCACAAGACACGTAGACTCCCCCTCCCACCCACTGGAGTCTTACAAGTTTCTTTAGTGTTCTTACCCTGGTTCAGTCACATAGACTGTCCAGATGGTCTCAACAACACGTTGCTCCCTCAAGTTTGCGCCTTATCTTGAAATGAGTCCAGAGATGTGGATGGGGGCGTGAGGGGAAACATACACTCCAAGGACCAGGAGGGGTAAAGAAGCTTACATTGCCTGGGCCCAGCTCCCCGGTGACCCTGCAGTCGTGCCTTCTTAACGACCTCCTCCAGCAATGGCCCACTCAACTTAATAAAGAAGAAGTATTGAGGAGGAGTAATCTGGAGGATGGGGCTTCCCAGGCAGTGCTAGTGGTAAAGAACCCGCCTGCCAGTGCGGGAGACACAAGAGACTATGGGTCAGGAAGATCCCCTGGAGGAGGGCACGCAACCCACTCCAGAATTCTTGCCTGGAGAATCCCATGGACAGAGGAGCCTGGCGGGCTGCGGTCCATGTGATCACACAGAGTCGGACAGGACTGAAGCAGCTTGGCAGCATGCACACAGCCTGGAAGATATTTACGACAGTGTTGGATAAGGGAGATGCAGGAGAGTCACAGAGGATGCTGCCGCGACCTAGGATCATTACAGAGCTGCTACCGCTCCTGAGCTCAACGGGACAAGGAAGGACAGGAAGGCCAGGTAGTCACACACAGAAAAGCATCCTGACGGCAGGCTGGTCGAGGGACAGCATCAGCCTGAAGGGACTCCACACAGAGGGAGCCGCAGATAAACACCCCAAGCTCACCTTCTTCCTCCCTCCATCTCTCACTAGGACTCCCACTGGCCAAACCCACCTACAAGCCGAGGGCTGGGGACCAGATGGTGTTATCCATCATGTTAGAAAGTGGTGAATAGTGGAGAGTGAATACAGAGAGACGAACAGGTAGCCAGCACATCAATATGGTGCTTTTCTTTTTCCTTCCTCTGTACTGATGGGCTTTCAATCAAAAGTCTTGCCCTAACTTGGCTCTAAATTTACTTCTACTGTTTCTTTACAACTTCCTCCTCTCCTCATTTTCCCCCTTACTTTCTGAACTCAACATTCTTCTTCTGCAGCACTTTCCTCTTTGTTATCATCACCAAATCATAAACTTCTTGAGGTCAGAGAATCCACAGATTATTTACTTTTGTCCCTTACAGTACCTGGCACAGCGGCCTGAACATGAATGGCGTTAAGAAAATGAGTTCTAAATTAAGTATAAAAAATGTTCACCTTAACTGTCAGTTGCTATACAATGTTTAAATCATGAGAACGTAGATGAGAAAGGCTTTCAGTAGCCTTTGCGTTTCTTTAACTGTGGCTGCAAGTCATGCTTTGATATCCACCTTGACATAGAAAAGAACCCCGAGGGGTTTGTTACATTTCTGAATTAGGAGGAGGAATGAATGTATATTCTGTTTTGACTTAAAATATAAAAAACATGAAAACATTTAGCTCTTTAATAAAGAAGAGTTAAATAGCAATCACCAACAAATAATTGAATTTACGTAGGAAATGGCAAACCACTCCAGCACTCTAGCCTGGAAAATCCCAAGCACAGAGGAGCCCAGGCTACAGTCCCTGGGGCCTCAGAAGAGACGGATGCAACTAAGCAGACGTGCAGACGACACCACCCTATGGGAGAAAGCGAAGAGGAACTCAGAAGCCTCTTGATGAAAGCGAAAGAGGAGAGAGAAAAAGTTGGCTTAAAGCTCAACATTCAGAAAACGAAGATCATGGCATCCGGTCCCATCACTTCATGGGAAATAGATGGGGTTACAGTGGAAACAGTGTCAGACTTTATTTTGGGGGGCTCCAAAATCACTGCAGATGGTGACTGCAGCCATGAAATTAAAAGACGCTTGCTTACTCCTTGGAAGAAAAGTTACGACCAACCTAAATAGTATATTGAAAAGCAGAGATATTACTTTGCCAACAAAGGTCCGTCCGTCTAGTCAAGGCTATGGTTTTTCCAGTGGTCATGTATGGATGTGAGAGTTGGACTGTGAAGAAAGCTGAGCACCAAAGAATTGATGCTTTTGACCTGTGGTGTTGGAGAAGACTCTTGAGAGTCCCTTGGACTGCAAGGAGATCCAATCAGTCCATTCTAAAGGAGATCAGTCCTTGGTGTTCATTGGAAGGAATGATGCTGAAGCTGAAACTCCAGTACTTTGGCCACCTGATGCGAAGAGTTGACTCATTGGAGAAGACACTGATGCTCAGAGGGATTGGGGGCAGGAGGAAAAGGGGATGACAGAGGATGAGATGGCTGGGTGGCATCACCAACTCAATCGACATGAGGGAGGCTTGGAATGCCGTGATTCATGGGGTCACAGAGAGTTGGACACAACTGAGCGACTGAACTGAGCTGAGCAGGGAAAACATAACAGTACCATAACCCTTGAATTTTTTGCTTTTAATTTATTTTTAATTGGGGTATAATTGCTTTACAATGCTATGTTAGTTTCTGCTCTACAACAATGTGAATCAGATACATTTGTAAACTCTAAGTATATATATCCCCTCCCTTGGAAATCCCCTCCCATTGCCCTATCCCACCCCTCTACAACATCACACAGCACCGAGCTGATGAGTTTGTTAAAAGAATTTACTGGGATTC
Organism: Redunca redunca; assembly: GCA_006410935.1. NCBI lineage: Eukaryota > Metazoa > Chordata > Mammalia > Artiodactyla > Bovidae > Redunca > Redunca redunca. The sequence goes on from SJYQ01005077.1 coordinate 555,618, forward strand.
TGCATTACAATTTGAGGTAACATGATGATATTAATGGGTAGAATCCTTTATGGTTACTTCTGTTGTTAAAATCTTCAGTTTTTTAGTGCCAAGAGATGTTTAGACAGCAAAACGAGATATGAGAGAAAATGCCTCAGAACTCTGACAGCTTTTCCACACACTTTCTCTACTTTTCGCCCTCAAAAGTGGCTGTTTATTCAGGGACTACAAAAGTGGACTTCAAAACCTTTTTAGTAAACCCTGCCTAGATAGAATGTACCTCACTCTATTATAGAAGAGCATTTGTATAATAGGGAAGAACAAGCCTGACTCCATATTGGTATGTTTCCTTTAATTTAACCTCTATAGTCGATTGCTTTTGTTAAAGGTAAGAATGTTGCCTATATCATGGAATATACAGGATAGCCCATTCTGAAGGCTCTGACCACTAAATGTATAACACTTATCCCATTCATACAGAGATAAAAAATTGCAGAACAGAGAATAACATTTGTTTCATTGGAGGTTTACAGGAACTTGAACTTTGTGACCTGACCCTGGTGAACAGGTGCAAGAACAAAGGATTCTGACACAGAGAAGTTTGAAAAAACCAATCATATCCTGTCCTCTTTTAGTAAAAGATGCCTAAATTCTAGTTCAGAGAGGCTTGTTCTTTGGGACCCTACTTCCATCATTTTCTTGGTCTGCTGGCTTCCCAAATAAAGCTGCTATTTCATGCTCCAACAACTCATCTCTCAATTTACTGGACTGTCATCTGACAGGCAGTCTGGGCTTGGACTCCGTAACACTCACACCTACTGCTCTAGGGCCCTGGCTCAAACTGAGGCAGGAATGGTCCATTTGAAACATCCTCTAACGCATGGTAGTGACTCAGTAAGTGACAGCCTTGCAGCAATGTGTGCAGAAGAAAATTCCAACACAAGATAAGCAGACATTACGGAATAAAGTGACAAAAAGATCAAATCCTAGCAATGCTTAGAAAATAAGGGTTTCAACAAGTTCTTATTGAGAAAAACCTGAGATAAACAAGAGAACGACAACACAGACCTCAGTAAATAAAATAATAATAGTTATGAGCTTTCCCTGGTGGCTCAGAGGTTAAAGCGCCTGCCCGCAATGCAGGAGACCTGGGTTCGATCCTTGGGTCGGGAAGATCCCCTGGAGAAGGAAATGGCAACCCACTCCAGTATTTTCGCCTGGAGAATCCCATGGATGGAGGAGCCTGTTGGGCTACAGTCCACGGGGTCGCAAAGAGTCAGACACGACTGAGTGACTTAAAAAAAAAATACAAAATNGTTTACTGTTTGCCAAGTATAGTGAGAAACACTTTATAAACAAGATCTCCTTGATCCTCAGGTAACCTTATGAATTACATATTACTGCCCATACAATTCATGTAAGGGAACCCAGTCTGAAACAAGCCAAGCAACTCCTCCAGGAACATAGTTCTATGATATTATGTGTATTTTCCTGAATACTTGTATATTTATTTATGTATATTGGATGTTTTTCTGAAATCCCCGATAAAAAAACATTTTAAGATATTGTTTGAGGGAAGACTTCGAATTTGTGGGACCCAAATAGCAATCACAACCAAGGTTCCAGAGCCCAGAGTAGACAGATCAGCTTAGAAGTACCAGTAACCAGAGAGCAACCAAATCTAGTCTATCCATATTTGTGGTATCACTCTGCAGAAGGGCTCTTATTTTTAGAAAAGAAACTGAAAGTGTCCTTGCAATTTATTCAAAGTTCTTATAACTCAGATCATCTTAGATATAACTTCAATATAAGCTAAATCACTTTTAAGGAGTTTTTCCCCTTTTATGACACTATGTAACTCTTTTATGGTTTAAGCAAAAGCCAACTTTATTAAGTAGGGAAAATTACATGCAAGAAACTTATAAGCTGCCAATCACTGTATGCCAATAACAAGCTGGTTCTTACAGAATTTCATAACACAGTATATTTCCGATGGTTCTTTGTGGTTTGACAGAAACTTTTAAACCTTTTTCTTCTTTCTTCTCTCTAGGAGTTTTCTAGGCTCTTTTGCTTCTTGTATATCTTATTGCCTTTAAGATGTATCCTTTAATTTGCTCTCTGAGACTCTAAGTTTACTTTATATGTTAGTCATCAGAAAAGAAAACAGGTAGAGAGATTAACCTCATCTTGCCAAAATTTGAAGTAGCAAATATGCTTGAATTAAAAACAAACAAACACCTGAATCCTTGACCCTCCGCTGCCAGTGATTGCAGGCCCTGTATTGTAATCTTACCCTCCTTTCCTCTGGATTCTGAAAGGCTCCTTCCGCACAGCACCTCGAACCCCTCCATCACATCGCTTCCACATCCTGTCAGTGCTAACCCCGGAGGACACATCAGTTAACTCCACCTCCTTCCAGCCTTGCCCCGAACCACAGCTCTCCCCAGCCTCCAGAGTGGTCCCTTCACTTACGTTCTTGCTCCTCTCCCATTCTCCAAAGGACAGCCACAGAGAGCTTTCAGGATGTAAACTGCATTCCATTTAATCTCTATTGAAAACCTTCAAACAGAAGGGGAAATATAAAGATGAGGAAGAGGAATATGCAGTATTAAAATATGTTTTTATAAAGGCTTTTTAATGTTATGAAAGAACACTTGTGAACATTTACGTCCATATGTATACATGCAAGTTAGACATATGGTTTATTCTTAACTATGTGAAACAATATTCAACAAAAAAAGACAAGAAGGAAATAAATCAAAACATTGAGTATTTAAAAAAAAAAACCTTCAAAGGCTTCCCATAATACTCAGAATAAATAAAATTTGATCTTCTTAAAATGGTCCACAACCCTACCTGGTCTTGTCTCTGCTATTCCTTCCAATCACTGCTGAACTTTCCACTCAGCTTTCAGGTCAGTTTCTAAGTAGTTGTGTGTTTGCTACAATGTTTCTCTCCTCCACTAGACTGTGAGTTGCCGGAAGGAGCACGGAGCTTTGTGCCTCATTCTTGATTTGCCTGCCTCAAAACACTGGCAGGTAGTTCCTCCATAAATTTTTTGTTAAGTGAATAAATGAACTTGTTACTATAATAAGTAGGAAACATTCTATATTATATACAGCCAGTAAAATGGAAATTGCAAACCTAATAGGTAAATGCATACAATATATTATGTATGTAAGGCAAGCAAAATGGGAAATGTAATGTAAATTACAGTTGTATACTACATTTACTATGTGCTTAACATAATATTTACAATATGTATACCTTTAGATACACAGTGCAATTGAGTCCATTAGAACATAGAATTCTCTTGCATATTTTTAAAGCCAATCCTGATTGTAAAGAGAGGAAGATCTATTTTAAAAATTTTAAGCAGGGTCTGCCTTCTGAGGTGAAAGGAAAATTTGCCTTTGGAGCAGATGATTCATTTGTCCATAAGGGAATGTTTTGGTGGATATTTTAGTGAAGAGAAACTAAAAAGACTCTTGATGAAAGCGAAAGAGGAGAGTGAAAAAGTTGGCTTAAAGCTCAACATTCAGAAAACGAAGATCATGGCATCTGGTGCCATCACTTCATGGGAAATAAATGGGGAAACAGTGTCAGACTTTATTTTGGGGGGGCTCCAAAACCACTGCTAATGGTGATTGCAGCCATGAAATTAAAAGACGCTTACTCCTTGGAAGAAAAGTTATGACCAACCTAGATAGCATATTCAAAAGCAGAGACTTTACTTTGCCAACAAAGGTCCATCTAGTCAAGGCTATGGTTTTTCCAATGGTCATGTATGGATGTGAGAGATGGACTGTGAAGAAAGCTGAGCGCCGAAGAATTGATGCCTTTGAACTGTGGTGTTGGAGAAGACTCTTGAGAGTCCCTTGGACTGCAAGGAGATCCAACCAGTCCATTCTGAAGGAGATCAGCCCTGGGATTTCTTTGGAAGGAATGATGCTAAAGCTGAAACTCCAGTACTTTGGCCACCTCATGTGAAGAGTTGACTCATTGGAAAAGACTCTGATGCTGGGAGGGATTGGGGGCAGGAGAAGAGGGGACGACCGAGGATGAGATGGCTGGATGGCATCACTGACTCGATGGACACGAGTCTGAGTGAACTCGGGGAGTTGGTGATGGACAGGGAGGCCTGGCGTGCTGCGATTCATGGGGTTGCAAGAGTCAGACACAACTGAGCGACTGAACTGAACTGAACTTAGTTACACAGAGTGAAGCAAAAATCCTTCTGTGAAATGGGAAGATGTGTGGAGGTTAACTGCTCTGTGTGATAATGATCTGGTCTTTAATAAAAGTAGAGACATATGTATCTCTGTAGATTTTGTTTCCTTTTTTAATAACATCCTGAGCCTCGCATCCCCTCTCCTCCATTGGGTAGCCCTGTTAGAAAGGGTCTTTCAAAGAAGCTGGAGCTTAAACCTCTGCATAGAAGCATGGGTTAGGGAATAATGCAGTGAAGCCAGCTCATAGTGGCTCCAAAAACCCAGTTGCTAAATTCTCAGGAATCTTGTGAGATCATTGTTAAAAGCAGACATTATTGAAAATTCATGATATAATCATGCAGTTAAATGCTGTCATATAACCTTATAATTTAATACAGTTAAATTACATTATATACTCTTACAATTAAATAAATTTTATTAAAAATAAAGTTAGGAAATTCCCTGGTGGTCCAGTGGTTAGTACTCTTCACTTTCACTGTGGAGGGACTGGTTCCCTCGACTGATTCCCCTGGTCGGGGAACTAGCATCTGGCAAGTTGTGCGGTGCAGCCAAAAAAAATGATATAAATAAATAAATAAAGTTAAAAAATACTCAAAACTCATCACTTCCTACTTTGTTATATTTTACTACCACCTGCGCTCTTGAAGTTACTTACACTCCCAGTATCTGTATGGTGGAAATACTGTATAATAGTTAATGCTTCCCAGGTGGCCAGTGGTGAAGAACCCGCCTGCCGGTGCAGGAGATGGAGGAGAGCAGGGTTCAGTCCTTGGGCGGGCAAGATCCCCTGGAGGAGGGCATGGCAACCCACTCAGTATTCTTGCCTAGAGAATCCCATGGACAGAGGAGCCTGGCAGGCTACAGTCCATGGGGTTGCACAGAGTTGGTCATGACTGAAGTGACTTAGCACCCTCACTGCACACAGCTCTCTCCAACACACGTTTGATGGTGTCGTGTTAATAGCTTGAAATCAGCCATGGTGGCTCCATTTACACCACGAAATTGGCAACTTCTATAAAATAGGGTTTGATTTATTGTTTTGTTGACTTGCAGACTGAAGAAAGTGATACAGAAAATATTTTAAAATCCAGATTAACCTTTAAATTGTGTTATGTCTGTAGCCATTACATTGCGAATATCTCCAAACATTGCCAAAAATGAAATGATTGAAGCTTAGCCTATGTTTTCATTGTTTTACTTTTGCTATATTCCTTAATATAACCCAAAATGTCAACCATTTATGTTAGAAGTACACTTGTAAATTGCAAGCATATGTTATCTAGGGCAAAACAGTTCTGCAAAAATCAATGAAATCATTCCTTGAGAACCAATTGTGATATGGAATTTACTATTAAAATATTGCATATTTTATTGTTATTGTAAATTGTTACATCCTTTATATCAGTAAAATTAATAATAAACTTATGTACATACAAGCTTCCTGCATAGCTCAGTTGGCAAAGCATCTGCCTGCAATGTGGGAGACCTGAGTTCAATTTCTGGGTCGGGAAGTTCCCCTGGAGAAGGAAATGTAACCCATTCCAGTATTCTTACCTGGAGAATCCTATGGACAGAGGAGCCTGGCGGGCTACAGTCCATGGGGTCGCAAGAGTCGAACACGACTTAGTGCTATCTTTATGTATATATGTATGAACTTTTTTTTTTTCTCCAGCAACCCAGTTGTTGATACAAAACATCACTGGGTCTGGGCCATTTCTGTAGTACAATGGAATTTGTGGAACACTTTTGAACTGTGGTGTTGGAGAAGACTCTTGAGAGTCCCTTGGACTGCAAGGGGATCCAACCAGTCCATCCTAAAGGAGATTGGTCCTGGGTGTTCATTGGTAGGACTGATGTTGAAGCTGAAACTCCAATACTTGGCCACCTGATGTGGAGGGTTGACTCATTTGAAAAGACCCTGATGCTGGGAAAGATTGAGGGCAGGAGGAGAAGTGGACGACAGAGGATGAGATGGTTGGATGGCATCACCAACTCAACGGACATGGGTTTGGGTGGACTCCAGGAGTTGGTGATGGACAGGGAGGCCTGGAGTGCTGTGGTTCGTGGGGCTGCAAAGAGTAGGACATGACCGAGTGACTGAACTGAACTGAAGCCTTCTTTGGGATTCCCAGGTGTGATAGTGGTAAAGAACCTGCCTGCCAATGCAGGAGACATAAGATATGCAGGTTCGATCCCTGGGTCAAGAAAATCTCGTGGAACAGAGCATGGCAACCCACTGCAGTATTCTTGCATGTAGAATCCCGTGGACAGAGGCGCCTGGCGGGCTACAGTCCGTAGGGTTGCACAGAGTCGGACACGACTGAGCATGCACATGCAAGCTTTCTCTGGGATATGTAGAAACTTTGGAGAAGGAGAACCTAAAAACAGACTGCTATTCCTGGAATATAGTAGGATGAGAACTCTGGCTATTAGTATTTGGGAATTAAAAATGAGAGTAGGACCTAAAAGCTGGACTGTCAAATACACATGTATAAGATATTTATTCATGCAAGGACTAGCATATTTATTAAGCAAGGACTAGCAAGTGATAACTATCATTAAATATAAAGTGATATGTTTATTAGTCATGTTTTCCATTATATTAAATATTTTTCATTCTCTTGTAAATATATAAAACATAAAAAAACACATGATTGTGAGGAGAAGCCATTGGCTCAAAGAAAAGAAATATTCAAATTCAGGTTTTACACCCAGCTCTCACCTTGTAACTGACATGAGTTAAATAGTTTGGCCTCAGGGATTCTGTTTCTCACCTCCAAGGACTGAAATAGCAAGCTGGCTCATCAGATATCCATGAGAAATAAGCAATTCTGTAGCTTGTCATCATAGTTTCTTAAAAGAGTGATAGATGGAACAAAGCTCACTCTGCATTATAGAAAGTCTACAGATAAAGCTAAACAGTGCTTAAATAGATTACACTTCCTTGGGTGGTCAGCTGACATCCTTTATCAAATCTGATGTTTTGAAATAGCTATGGTCAGTCTCTGAACATTCATTCTTTAATCCCCTTGAGTGTCATCTCTGTCATTAACTAGGAAAAGTGAAAAATACATTCTAGTGAGGCTGTTAATTAAATAGAAAATGCTTTATTTCTAACTTGGGTATCCTTATAAATTAAATGTTTTTCCTTCTATAGGGACAGAGATAAACAGTTGTTCTTTTTATAAGGCCAAAAGTAACAAGCAAAATGTCTGAAAATGCCTCCAGATGATAATGGGTCCTAAGACTGCCCCCACTAAACCTGGAAGAGCTCTTCTGTTGTAATGACATGGCTTCTCGCATGCCAATTTACATAAAATAAATTGATGGTAATATTTAAGGATAATTGCTATGCTAGGGGAAGATAGTGTCAAATCGACATTCCTATAGGTAAAAGAAAGTTGCAATTCGTCGGGGGAAAATGTTATTTCCTTTAATAAGTAGCCTTTTACCCTCTCATTGTTTTTGTTACATCTAATTGGTGTCAAAATGAGATCAATATCCTATCCTCACTTCTTGTGAGGTCTCTTTCGAGAATTATCTGATATATGCTGTGCTCAGTATAGGCACACAATACATGCTATAGACATGCACCTATTTTTAAATCATCTTTAAGGCTGTTATTAGATTCATGAAAATGTGAATTCACCTCTGTTCCTGCCTGGGGTCCATTCCCCAGGTACCGCTTCAGCATCTCTTTGCTGTGTTTCCTGCCATCTCCTTGAGTCACGTTCACACGTCTGACTTCTTTCTTGTTGCTTCACCCAGATTTCTCCAGGATTATCTGGCCACCTTATAGAAATTAGAGACAGATATTCACCCCACTCGATGTATCCATGCAGCGGATCTCCTATGATTTTGTGCACTTAGATGTTTATAAAGCCCCAAAAATAGACTGTGATAGTTTCTCAGGCTTTTATCTCGTGGTCCGGTTATCCGAGATAATTTGTTTTTCCTTATTGCGTTTTATTTTATTCATTCTTCTTAATACTAAATACACAATATTATTTTAACTTGGTATGTTTTTAGAACAAATGGCCAGTTGCCTTTGAATGATGGAATTAAAGGAATGGGAAGAACCTTAAAGATTACGAGGTCAAAGGGCTCATTGAAAGCTGGGTCTAGCCTTGCAAGGCTTCCATCCTGTATCTTTCCCATCTTTTTACCTCTTTTACGTCATTTACACCTGAATAGGGAGGTTTTTTTTTTTTTTAAATCTGTCTATGCTTCCTACCACAGGACTGGTCAAATGACATAGGCTGCTCAAAGGACCTCATCACTCTAGTCACTGTCATGGTCTGAGGGTAGACATGTGAGCAAAACAGCACTGATCAGTGTTCTTTGAAGACTGATATTGATACCAAGAGATGGGCCACCCTCTTGTCTGTGGGATCACTAGACTGAGGACAGTTCACGTCCCAAGTCATCTTCCTCACCAGGTGGAGACGGCCTCTCCAGAGAATTCAGTTAAATGAACTAAATGTAATTTCTAATTAAACAATGTAATTAGCATTTGTTTCATTCATTGGGTATGCTAGGCAATGTGCCTGGTGAAAAAAGTGAAAATGTTAGTCTCTCAGTCGTGTCTAGCTCTTTGCAACCCCACGGACTGTAGAGCCCCCCTGACTTCTCTGAACATGGAATTCTCCAGGCAGGAATCCTGGAGTGTGTAGGCATTCCCTTCTCCAGGGGATCTTACCAACCAAGGGATCCAACCCAGGTCACCCACATTGCAGGCAGATTCCTTACGATCTGAAATGAAGCAATTAGCATTGGTTGCATTCTTCGGATATGCCAGCCACTGTGCCTGGTACTTGAAACATACTGTCTTATTCAGTCTTTGCAACAATTCTTTTAGGTGGGTATTGTTTTCCCACTTGTAGATGAGAAATTTAAGGCTCAGAAAAGTTAGGTAACTTGCCCAAAACCAAATCCTCTGTACTTGGTGGAGGAGGGAGAATCACACCACATGCTGATAAGCCTTCTTCATGCAAGTGAAAACTGTCCAGTTGCTAGAACCAACATTCTTTGATCCAACAGAAAAAAAAAAAAAGGGTATTCCTATGAAAAGGGCAGATTTGGGGAGAGAACATATCTAACCCTGTTGCTACCTAGAAGAGACATGTTCCCCTGAAATGCGCTGAAGGTGAGAGATGCCTCCATCTAATTACTAGGTCATGTCACCAGACATACATGCAAGGATAAGAGCCTGAACATTGCAGACAAGGATTTAAAGCAAATTCAGGCTGGTGGGCATACCCTGTGTCTTTCAACCTGTACCTTCTAGAAGCTGCTGAAACAGGCAAAGGTCAAGATGGTCTTGTGAATGAAACAATAACAACACGAGGAAATTAAGTAATTGAGTAACAACCCGCTATGGGGTTTCCTGTGAAGCTGCGAATTCTACCTATTCTGATTTCTAATGTTCTTTTGAGTTAACTTTTCCTGACCTAGACTGATGAAATTCTCTTCCAGTGATTTCCTCAAAAGAGTAGAACAAAACATCCTTCCGTTTAAGATAACACACACACCCCAGCTCTATTTCTCCAGTCTTTGGTTCCCCTTTCTTTTTTTGGTGATAGAAATTCTTCCCAGATGTTGCTTTGTCTACAATGCCACTGACTGCGCTTCCCTACCTGCTTAAGAGCATTGCTGCAGACGCACAACTGGAAGAGAAGAGTCCCAGCCCTGCGTGCGGAGCCCGGCAGCTGTGTATGCCAGATTTTCCTTCCGAAGAGATGGGAGAAGCGTCATTTTTCTCCCAGTTCAGAATGCTCTTTCCCCAGAGAGTTTCTCCAAGTGCTTTCTTACCTCCATCAAAAGGTCTCTTCCTTGCCCCTCATTTTCTTCATCTGTTACCTTATAGTATTGAAGGCTTCTTTCTACACCATGCGAGGTTCAGGGTAGAATGTGCCAGCAAAAAGTGTCCTCAATGGCAGTGGAATCTGCAGGGTGCTCCGGTGGGTCTGGACCACTGCTGCCTCCCGCATGAATATTTCCTAGAAAATCCTTACCACCTACAGCAATCACCCAACGTTGGACACAGGCCAGCCATGGTGTTAAGTAAGAGCACAGCATCTCTGGTGATGCTCAAAGTGATCTATGAGGTAGGTATGATTATTACCATTTGCAGATGAAGCGTCCGTGGTCATCAAAGAGAAGCAATGGAAGTTCACAAGTGGCAGAGCTTGGACTCAAACTTCAGTCTGTCTGAAACGAAAGCCTGTGTGTTGTTTTTTCCTTTGTTGAGCCTGTATGTTTTATTCCTTCCCAAGGGAAACACTGAAAATTTGACATTAGTGTGACTTGCAACAGAACACTTCAAGTCTGCCATGCCCTTGCTGATTTTGCTTTTTCCACCTGGCATGCCCTCTGTGCTTGGCTCAGAATTATCTGTCCTTCAGCCCTCACCCTTGACTTCCTCTAGGCTGGGCTGGGTGCTTGCATGCTAAGTTGCTTCAGTTGTGTCCAACTCTTTGCGACCCCATGGACTGTAGCCTGCTGGGCTCCTCTGTCCGTGGGATTCTCCAGGCAAGAATACTGGAGTGGGTTGCCATGCCCTTCTCCAGGGAATCTTTCCAACCCAGGGATCAAACTTGCATCTTCTTCACTGGTAGGCGAGTTGTTTACCATGAGGGCCTCGTGGGCAGAAAAGGCAATGGCACCCCACTCCAGTACTCTTGCCTGGAAAATCCCGTGGATGGAGGAGCCTGGTACACTACAGTCCACGGGGTCGTGAAGGGTGGGACACGACTGAGCAACTTCACTTTCACTTTTCACTTTCATGCATTGGAGAAGGAAATGGCAACCCACTCCAGTGTTCTTGCCTGGAGAATCCCAGGGACGGGGGAGCCTGGTGGGCTGCCGTGTATGGATGGGGTCACACAGAGCTGGACACGACTGAAGCGACTTAGCAGCAGCAGCAGCAGCAGCAGTGCCACCTGGGAAGCCCTCTAGGCTGGACTCCTCAAATAAGCTTCCCTTGTGCCTCTTCACTCACCTGTGTCTAGTGCCCCATCACCTTTGCACCATAAGCATCTCCTCCATGGCATGTTCTCCTCCTTTATTTGATACCAGCCTCCTATCAGTGAACCACACTTGAAGTAGAAGTTGAATATATGTATATGTGCTTGCAATACGCTTGCAATACTATTTTTCTGAAAATAGCATATATTGTAAATAAACATGTAATATAGATCCCTTACGATTATACAGTGGAAGAGAGAAATAGATTTAAGGGACTAGATCTGATAGACAGAGGGTCTGATGAACTACATCTCATGATGGAAGTTCATGACATTGTGCAAGAGACAGGGATCAAGGCCATCCCCAAGAAAAGGAAAGGCAAAAATGCAAAATGCCTGTCTGAGGAGGCCTTACAAATAGCTGTGAAAAGAAGAGAAGCAAAAAGCAAAGGAGAAAAGGAAATACATACCCATTTGAATGCAGAGTTCCAAAGAATAGCAAGGAGAGACAAGAAATCTGTCCTCAGTGATCAGTGCAAACAAATAGAAAAAAAAAATAGAATGAGAAAGACTAGAGATCTCTTCAAGAAAATTAGAGATACTAAGGGAACATTTCATGCAAAGATGGGCTCAATAAAGGACAGAAATGGCATGGACCTAACAGAAGCAGAAGATATTAAGAAGAGGTGGCAAGAATACACTAAAGAACTGTACAAAAAAGATCTTACAAACCTAGATTATCACGATGGTGTGATCACTCACCTAGAGCCAGACATCCTGGAATGTGAAGTCAAGTGGGCCTTAGGAAGCATCAATACGAACAAGCTAGTGGAGGTGATGGGAGTCCAGCTGAGCTATTCAAATCCTAAAAGATGATGCTGTGAAAGTGCTGCACTCAATATGCCAGCAAATTTGGAAAACTCAGCAGTGGCCACAGGACGGGAAAAGGACAGTTTTCATTCCAATCCCAAAGAAAGGCAATGCCAAAGAATGTTCAAACTACCACACAGTTGCACTCATCTCACATGCTAGGAAAGTAATGCTCAAAATTCTCCAAGCCAGGCTTCAGCAATACGTGAACCATGAACTTCCAGATGTTCAAGCTGGTTTTAGAAAAGGCAGAGGAACAAGAGATCAAATTGCCAACATCTATTGGATCATCAAAAAACCAAGAGAGTTACAGAAAGACAACTATTTCTGCTTTATTGACTTGCAAAGCCTTTGACTTTGTGGATAACAACAAACTGGAAAATTCTTTGAGAGATGAAAATACCAGACCACCTGACCTGCTTCCTGGGAAATCTGTATGCAGGTCAGAAAGCAACAGAACTGGACATGGAACAACAGACTGGTTCCCAATAGGAAAAGGAGTAGGTCAAGGCTGTATATTGTCATCCTGCTTATTTAATTTATATGCATAGTACATCATGAGAAACGCTGGGCTGAAAGAAGCACAAGCTGGAATCAAGATTGCTGGGGAAAATATCAATAACATCAGATATGCACATGACACCACCCTTATGGCAGAAAGTGAAGAAGAACTAAAGAGCCACTTGATGAAATTGAAAGGGAAGAGTGAAAAAGTTGGCTTAAAACTCAACATTCAGAAAACAAAGATCATGGCATTCAGTCCCATCACATCATGGCAAATAGATGGGGAAACAGTGTCAGACTTTAGTTTTGGAAGTTCCAAAATCACTGCAGATGGTGACTGTAGCCATGAAATTAAAAGACACTCACTCATTGGAAGGAAAGTTATGACCAACCTAGTTCAGTTCAGTTCAGTCGCTCAGTCGTGTTCGACTCTTTGAGATCCCATGAACCGCAGCACACCAGGCCTCCCTATCAATCACCAACTCCCGGAGTCAGACTCACGTCCATCAAGTCCGTGATGCCATCCAGCCATCTCATCCTCTGTCGTCCCCTTCTCCTCCTGCCCCCAATCCCTCCCAGCTCAGAGTCTTTTCCAATGAGTCAACTCTTCGCATGAGGTGGCCAAAGTACTGGAGTTTCAGCTTTAGCATCATTCCTTCCAAAAAACACACAGGGCTGATCTCCTTCAGAATGGACTGGTTGGATCTCCTTGCAGTCCAAGGGACTCTCAAGAGTCTTCTCCAACACCACAGTTCAATAGCATCAATTCTTTGGCGCTCAGCCTTCTTCACAGTCCAACTCTCACATCCATACATGACCACTGGAAGAACCATAGCTTTGAATAAAGTTACCTTAGTTGGCAAAGTAATGTCTCTGCTTTTGAATATGCTATCTACGTTGGTCATAACTTTTCTTCCAAGGAGTAAGCATCTTTTAATTTCATGGCTGAAATCACCATCTGCAGTGATTTTGGAGCCCCCAAAAATAAAGCCTGCCACTGTTTCCACTGTTTTCCCATCTATTTCCCATGAAGTGATGGGACCAGATGCCATGATCTTCGTTTTCTGAATGTTGAGCTTTAAGCCAACTTTCTCACTCTCCTCTTTCACTTTCTTCAAGAGGCTTTTTAGTTCCTCTTCACTTTCTCCCATAAGGGTGGTGTCATCTGCATATCTGAGGTTATTGATATTTCTCCTGCAATCTTGATTCCAGTTTGT
>SJYQ01005077.1:569437-603888 GCA_006410935.1 Redunca redunca
TCCACAGTTTATTGTGATCCACACAGTTGAAGGCTTTGCCATAGTCAAAAAGCAGAAATTGATGTTTTTCTGGAACTCTCTTGCTTTTTTCATGATCCAGCGGATGTTGGCAATTTGATCTCTGGTTCCTCTGCCTTTTCTAAAACCAGCTTGAACATCTGGAAGTTCACGGTTCACATATTGCTGAAGCCTGGCTTGGAGAATTTTGAGCATTACTTTACTAGCATGTGAGATGAGTGCAATTGTGTGGTAGTTTGAGCATTCTTTGGCATTGCCTTTCTTTGGGATTGGAATGAAAACTGTCCTTTTCCCGTCCTGTGGCCACTGCTGAGTTTTCCAAATTTGCTGGCATATTGAGTGCAGCACTTTCACAGCATCATCTTTCAGGATTTGAAATAGCTCAACTGGAATTCCATCACCTCCACTAGCCTTGTCCATAGTGATGCTTCCTAAGGCCCACTTGACTTCACATTCCAGGATGTCTGACTCTAGGTGAGTGATCGCACCATCATGATTATCTTGGTTGTGGAGATATTTTTTGTACAGTTCTTCCGTGTGTTCTTGCCACCTCTTCTTAATATCTTCTGCTTCTGTTAGGTCCATACCATTTCTGTCCTTAATCGAGCCCATCTTTGCATGCAATGTTCCCTTGGGATCCCTAATTTTCTTGAAGAGATCTCTAGTCTTTCCCATTCTGTTCTTTTCCTCTATTTCTTTGCATTGATGGCTGAGGAAGGCTTTTTTTTATCTCTTCTTGCTCTTCTTTGGAACTCTGCATTCAAATACTTATGTCTTTCCTTTTCTCCTTTGCTTTTCACTTCTCTTCTTTTCACAGCTGTTTGTAGGGTCTCCCCAGACAGCCGTTTTGCTTTTTTGCATTTCTTTTCCATGGGGATGGTCTTGATCCCTGTCTCCAGTACAGTGTCACGAACCTCCATCCATAGTTCATCAGGCACTCTGTTTATCACTTCTAGTCCCTTTAATCTATTTCTCACTTCCACTATATAATAATAAGGGATTTGATTTAGGTCATACCTGAATGGTCTAGTCGTTTTCCCTACTTTTTTCAATTTAAGTCTGAATTTGCCATTAAGGAGTTCATGATCTGAGCCACAGTCTGTCCCAGTCTTGTTTTTGCTGACTATATAGATCTCCATCTTTGGCTGCAAAGAATATAATCATTCTGATTTCGGTGTTGACCATCTGGTGATGTCCATGTGTAAAGTCTTCTCTTGTGTTGTTGGAAGAGGGTGTTTGCTATGACCATTGCGTTCTCTTGGCAAAATTCTATTAACCTTTGCCCTGCTTCATTCTGTATTCCAGGGTCAAATTTGCCTCTTACTCCAGGTGTTTCTTGACTTCCTACTTTTACATTCCAGTCCCCTATAATGAAAAGGACATCTTTTTTGGGTGTTAGTTCTAAAAGGTCTTGTAGGTCTTCATATAACCGTTCGACTTCAGCTTCTTCAGTGTTACTGGTTGGGGCATAGACTTGGATTACCGTGATATTGAATCATTTGCCTTGGAAATGAAGAGATCATTCTGTCATTTTTGAGACTGCATCCAAGTGCTGCATTTCAGACTCTTTTGTTGACCATGATGGCTACTCCAATCTAAGAGATTCCTGCCTGCAGTAGTAGATATAATGGTCATCTGAGTTAAATTCACCCATTCCAGTCGATTTTAGTTTGGTGATTTCTAGAATGTCAACATTCACTCTTGCCATCTCCTGTTTGACCACTTCCAATTTGCCTTGATTCATGGACCTGACATTCCAGGTTCCTACGAAATATTGCTCTTTACAGCATCGGACCTTGCTTCTATCACCACTCACAGCCACAGCTGGGTATTGTTTTTGCTTTGGCTCCATCCCTTCATTCTTTCTGGAGTTATTTCTCCACTGATCTCAAGTAGCATATTGGGCACCTACCACCCTGGGGGGTTCCTCTTTCAGTATCCTATCATTTTGCCTTTTCATTCTGTTCATGGGGTTCTCAAGGCAAGAATACTGAAGTGGTTTTCCATTCCCTTCTCCAGGATACCACATTCTGTCAGACCTCTCCACCATGACCCACCCATCTTGGGTGGCCCCACAGGGCATGGCTTAGTTTCACTGAGTTAGACCAGGCTGTGGTCCATGTGATTAGATTGTCTAGTTTTCTGTGAGTATGGTTTCATTGTGTCTGCCCTCTGATGCCCTCTCGCAACACTTACCATCTTACTTGGGTTTCTCTTACCTTGGACGTGGGGTATCTCTTCAGGGCTTCTCCAGCAATTCACAGCCGCTGCTCCTTACCTTGGAAGAGGGGTATCTCCTCACTGCCACCCCTCCTAACGTTGAACTTGGAGTAGCTCCTTTCAGCCCTCCTGAGCCCGTGCTAGATGACATACTAAAAAACAGAGATGTTACTTGGCCAACAAAGGTCTGTCTAGTCAAAACTATGGTTTTTCCAGTAGTCATGTATGGATGTGAGAGTTGGACTATAAAGAAAGCTGTACACCAAAGAATTCATGCTTTTGAACTGCGGTGTTGGAGAAGACTCTTGAGAGTCCCTTGGACTGCAAGGAGATCCAATCAGTCCATCTTAAAGGAAATCAGTCCTGAATATTCACTGGAAGGACTGATGGTGAAGCTGAAGCTCCAATACTTTGGCCACCTGATGTGAAGAGCTGAGTCATTTGAAAAGACCCTGATTCTGGGAAGGTTTGAAAGCAGGGGGAGAAGGGGCCAACAGGGGATGAGATGGTTGGATGGCATCACTGACTCAATGGACATGAGTTTGAGTAAGCTCCGGGAGTTGGTGATGGGCAGGGAGGCCTGGTGTGCTGCAATCCATAGAGTCACAGAGTCAGACACGACTGAGCAATTGAACTGACTGTGTATACAAAAATTTTTATATATCATTTTCAATAATTTTCTCAGTATCTTGATAATTACAGTGGCTTCAAACTACCATAGTGTTAGATTTTTGGACACAATTTATAGTTCGTGTTCATCATTAACAGAATAGAAGCAGATCAATATTTTAAGTCATCTTGATTTTTACATTTTTCTCTGGCTTATCAGCAGATCCAGTTCAAATCAACACTGCTTGGACCTCCTAATGTGATAACGTGTCCTTCAGTTTCCATAACTATACAGCTATATAGGGACTCCAGTCTAGAAAACAGTTAAAAATTCCTTTTCCACAGTGGGGGATGCCAGTGGGATCCTGCCCCTGCTCAAGTAGTGAGCCTGGCTCAGGTCCCCCCCTCCCTGAGAAGCACTTTCAGTCCAGTCATCCTGCATGATCTGGCCTCCTGATGGACGCTGCCTATTTGTGAACAGGCGGCCAGGAGGCCAACAGGACAGTCTCAGCCTTGCTCCTGATTTTGCATTTACATTTCATTTCTAGTCCTTGGGGATAATTGTCTTGTTTTTTAAAGATTTATTTTTTGCATGTAGATCATGTTTAAAGTCTTTATTGAGTTTGTTACAACACTACTTCTGTTTTATGTTTCGGTTTTTTGGGGTCTTAGTTCCCCAACCACATAGGGATGGAGCCCACACCCCCTGCTTGGAAGGCAGAGTCCTATCACTGGACCACCAGGCAAGTCCCTAATCATCTTGTTTTAAAACACAAAATCTCTTGTAAAAGTTCTCATTCGATGTTTTTTTCCCCCATCCGGAAGAGAGAATGGTACTTAAACGCACAATTCACAGCATTATCTCAACATAAGGTCTCTTATCTCTGTATTCCCAGTGATGAACACAGCTTATCCATGAGTCAGTGCAGGCGCGCAGGGCTCCCTTCTAGGAGAAAGTAATTCCTGTTTACAGGACTATCTTGAGGCTTGATGCTTGGGGCTGACCCTTGCCTTTCGTGTTTGAATTTCTCAGCTAGTTTTATACCATCAGAGTTGGTGCCCTGAGGAATATTTGATTGTTAGGAGCTCTTGGGAGGAAGGAGATTGCATGAAATCCTCCTAATCTGAGCTGGCTTCTGCCTGAGGACAGATTTTGGGAGACAAATCAAGTGACTTCATAATTGGAAAGGAGGCGTGAACACCAGATTTACAAAGGAAACCACTTGGCTGGGAGAAGGAAGTGTGGGAAGACTAAAGCCAGATCTTCTGGGTTAGAGTAAAATGAGATGCACTCTGTGAAAGAATTCAAAAAAGCGTGATCTTAAACTCGTAATATGGGGATTAGCAATCAGGAAACTCAGTCAACCTCTCTATGGTCTGGTCGCCTTCTACACAAATCAGGAGAAATTAATTCTGTGTTTTCCACACCCCGTAGTATGTGTTAATGTTTGGCTAATAGTATCAGTGAAACAGTTTCAGCTTCCTGGAGGAAAAAGGGCAGCACTATGTAGGTATATTAATTTTAACTGTCTTATATTAATAGCAAAAGCTTCAAATATTATTTTTATAAGCCCTTCTGATTTAAAGGTGTTTATTATATATGCTCTGCAATTCTGTTATTTACATTGCTTTTCTTTAATTTTATTTTTCTCATATGTAATTTAGAGAATTTAATAGGAGATCCTGGTTAGGAAAGGCACTAAAACTCACATTCTCTTTTTTATACACAGTAAAACTTAAACCTCTGGGGATAAATATATTTTAAATATATTTGTAGTCACCGTAAAGCAAAGCTTGGTCTCTACTCCCTCTTTGAGGCTGAGAGCAATCCACGTTTGGAAGGTGCCTCTGGAGTGACCCTGTTGAGTAGCGGTTGACCCAAGGCTATAAGGATACTCAAGCACCGGGCGTATCTGCCAACCTGTTGCTGAGTCTGTATTTAACTGTCAGAAAATCTCTTCTAATAAATAAAAATAAATGAGCACACGAAGGAACCAGATGCTATGGAAATAATTTTGCTCAGTTTGAAAATAGGTTTCATGAACTGCAATTTTTAAGAACAAGATTTGTCCCTGAACAGGTTTTTATAATGGAAATGGAAACTCTTGTAAAGACGAAAAGAAGGTTGGTGTGTTTGAGTACCCACAGAAAGATGTATTTCCTAATGTGAGGTGACAGGTATGAAATGAGACCACAAAATTGTTGGCATTTATAAATATATTATTTATACTCTTTCCTGAATCCAGGTACCATACTGCAATTTTTTTATCCAGCAGTGAAAAACCTGTGAACCCTGATAAAATTTAACCAAGGGTTACTATACTTATATCATTACAAAAAGAGACCCCTTTTATTGCTTGAGTTAAATGTCTGTCCATTTTCATTTTAACCTTGATTTCTGTAAGTTTTAATCTGTAAAACTGTATCAAGGGTTGAACTTGTAAATTCTTCAGAATTGTAGGGTTAGCACACATTTTCTTTTCTGTTCTCTAATCACTTTCGTATATTTTACTGTGAAAGGCACAGGATAAAGCAATGTGATCTAAAGATCAGAACGTTCTAGTTGCTTGTTCGTGTTGCCAAAGAGGCAACATTTCTGTTCCGGATTGAATTATTCATTGATTAGGCCTAAAACAGGCAAACTGATGTTAAAGAATACCGTCTATGCTCCCATCTCTTTCAGATGGTATGTATACTTTGATCCTTACAGTGGCTTTATGAAGCAGAAAGTAACATCTCCATTTTTATAAATAAGGAAACAGAGGCTCAGAGAGGTTAAAGAATTTGATCAAAGTCACACAGCAGACAAGTGATACAAGGGAAATTCCAATCCCTGTCTTCCTGACTTCAAAGCCCCTGCTTTCTGTATATTCCTTCACGACTGTGTATTACAATAGGAGATCTCCAAGAAGGGGCATGCAGCCCCCTTCATTTTTTTCTCTTCAGTGAGAAACTTCCATCAGCAACAATTATGTGATAAGTGTACAGATGAGAACCAGAAGTGCCCCTTTACTCACACATTGCTGTGGGGAGAGTTGGACTCCTCCCTTGAGAAAAAGCCTGTATCCTGAGTAGCCAGCCTGTATCTTCCTTTTTGTCCACTTTCCAGCCCCATGGAATACCTTCTCCCCATGGACACCAGGCTCCCTGACCACCACATAGGTGTCCCATGGCCACTCTTAGCCTTTATTCCCAAAGGAAGCCTCATTCTGTAAGCCGTTGTGGTAAGTCAGCAAGTATGTAACAAGGATTTATGTCCGAAACTATAGCATATCTAGAAGATGTAAGGAGAAATAAATAATGCATAGGTCCTGCTCTCCAGGAGTTCAGTCTTTGGGGTTGTGGTTTGTAGCTAAGCTGTGTCCAACTTTTTTTTGCAAGCCTATGGACTTGGGTAGTCCATCAGGTTCTTCTGTCCATGGGATTCCCCAGGCAAGAATACTGAGTGGGTTGCCATGCCCTCCTCCAGGGGACCTTCCCAACCCAGGGATCAAACCCATGTCTCCTGCATAGGCAGGCAAATTCTCTACCACTGAGCCAACAGGGAAGCCCCGTTTACAGTCTTACAAGGGGGGGAAATTCATTCACAGATAATGAACGACAGTATGACAAATATTGCAAGACAGTTATGAAGCAAAAAAAAAAAAAATACTAGACAGACTTTCCTGGTGGTCCAGAGGATAAGATTTCACCTTCCACTGCAGGGGGTTCAATCCCTGGTCAGGGAGCTAAGATACTCCATGTCTCCTGGCCAAAACACCAAAACAGAAAACAGAAACAACATTGTAACACATTCAATAAAGGCTTTAAAAATGGTCCATATCAAAAGAAAAAAAAATATATATATAGGGTGAGAAATGAACTATCCCTGCAGTATTAGATCAGGTTTCTCAGTGGAGGTGAGCTTTCTGTTGAGTTTGAAAGCTGAATAGGAAATTAAATAGATGAGGAAGACAAAGAGTAAAATTTCAAAACCAGAATTTCGTATATTCAATAAAAGCTCAGAGAGGAGTACATGGACACGGCAGTGGAGTCCATGGGTTTCCTGTGGCCATCCTAGGAAAGGATCAAACCTTGGATGTCCTAAACAATAGAAATGTATTGTCTCACAGTTCTGGAGGCTAAATGTCTGAAATCAAGGTGTTCCCAGGGCCGCGCTCCCTCTGAGAGCCCTGAGAGAGAATCCTGCTTTGTTTTCTCCTGGTTTCTAGAGGTTTCTAGTGATTCTTAGTATGGTGGCTCAGCTGGTGAAGAACCAGCCTGCCAGTGCAGGAGATCCAAGAGACGTGCGTTTGATTCCTGGGTTGGGAAGGTCCCCTGGGAAAGGCAATGGCAACCTGCTCCAGTATTCTTGCCTGGAGAATTCCATGGACAGAGGAGCCTGGCAGGCCACAGTCCACGGGGTCTCAAAGAATCGAACAAGACTGAACACATGCGCACACTTAGCTTCTAGATGCTTCAGTCTAGTCACGGAGCCATCTTCTTACCAGTGTCTTCATATCTCTTTTCTCTTAGTGTATCTGCCTCTGTACCCAAATGTCCCCTTTTCATATAACATCAGTCATATGGTGTTAGGGTCCACCCTTGTAATCTCACTTTATCTTGATTACACTGTATAGACCCTATATCCAAATAAGTTTACATTCTAAAGTACCAGGGGCTATTACTTCACCATTTATTTAGGGGGTACTCAGTTTAACCTATAATATAAAGTTAAGATTGAAAAGGTCAGTTGGGAACTATTGTGAAGAATCATTCATTCAACAGACAGTCATCAGCTACATAACAAGTGCCAAACACTGTGCAGGAGGGGAAAAAATCACTCCTGTCCTCATGATGCTCAGTGTTATTTGAGCTATGAGCCAGTGAACTTAGGATGTAAGGGGNTTTGATCCTTACAGTGGCTTTATGAAGCAGAAAGTAACATCTCCATTTTTATAAATAAGGAAACAGAGGCTCAGAGAGGTTAAAGAACTTGATCAAAGTCACACAGCAGACAAGTGATACAAGGGAAATTCCAATCCCTGTCTTCCTGACTTCAAAGCCCCTGCTTTCTGTATATTCCTTCACGACTGTGTATTATAATAGGAGATCTCCAAGAAGGGGCATGCAGCCCCCTTCATTTTTTTCTCTTCAGTGAGAAACTTCCATCAGCAACAATTATGTGATAAGTGTACAGACGAGAACCAGAAGTGCCTCTTTACTCACACTTTGCTGTGGGGAGAGTTGGACTCTCCCTTGAGAAAAAGCCTGTATCCTGAGTAGCCAGCCTGTATCTTCCTTTTTGTCCACCTTCCAGCCCCATGGAATGCCTTCTCCCCATGGACACCAGGCTCCCTGACCACCACATAGGTGTCCCGTGGCCACTCTTAGCCTTTATTCCCAAAGGAAGCCTTGTTCTGTAAGCCGTTGTGGTAAGTCAGCAAGTATGTAACAAGGATTTATGTCTGAAACTATAGCACATCTAGAAGATGTAAGGAGAAATAAATAATGCATAGGTCCTGCTCTCCAGGAGTTCAGTCTTTGGGGTTGTGGTTTGTAGCTAAGCTGTGTCCAACTTTTTTTGCAAGCCTATGGACTTGGGTAGTCCGTCAGGTTCTTCTGTCCATGGGATTCCCCACGCAAGAATACTGAGTGGGTTGCCATGCCCTCCTCCAGGGGACCTTCCCAACCCAGGGATCAGACCCATGTCTCCTGCGTAGGCAGGCAAATTCTCTACCACTGAGCCAACAGGGAAGCCCCGTTTAGTCTTACAAGGGGGGGAAATTCATTCACAGATAATGAACGACAGTATGACAAATATTGCAAGACAGTTATGAAGCAAAAAAAAAAAAAAAAAAAATAGTAGACAGACTTCCCTGGTGGTCCAGAGGATAAGATTTCACCTTCCACTGCAGGGGTTCAATCCCTGGTGAGGGAGCTAAGATACTCCATGTCTCCTGGCCAAAACACCAAAACAGAAAACAGAAACAACGTTGTAACACATTCAATAAAGGCTTTAAAAATGGTCCATATCAAAAGAAAAAAAAAAAAAGAATATAGGGTGAGAAATGAACTATCCCTGCAGTATTAGATCAGGTTTCTCAGTGGAGGTGAGCTTTCTGTTGAGTTTGAAAGCTGAATAGGAAATTAAATAGCTGAGGAAGACAAAGAGTAAAATTCCAAAACCAGAATTTCATATATTCAATAAAAGCGCAGAGAGGAGTACATGGACACGGCAGTGGAGTCCATGGGTTTCCTGTGGCCATCCTAGGAAAGGATCAAACCTTGGATGTCCTAAACAATAGAAATGTATTGTCTCACAGTTCTGGAGGCTAAATGTCTGAAATCAAGGTGTTCCCAGGGCCGCGCTCCCTCTGAGAGCCCTGAGAGAGAATCCCGCTTTGTTTTCTCCTGGTTTCTAGAGGTTTCTAGTGATTCTTAGTATGGTGGCTCAGCTGGTGAAGAACCAGCCTGCCAGTGCAGGAGATCCAAGAGACGTGGGTTTGATTCCTGGGTTGGGAAGGTCCCCTGGAAAAGGCAATGGCAACCTGCTCCAGTATTCTTGCCTGGAGAATTCCATGGACAGAGGAGCCTGGCAGGCCACAGTCCACGGGGTCTCAAAGAATCGAACAAGACTGAACACATGCGCACACTTAGCTTCTAGATGCTTCAGTCTAGTCACGGAGCCATCTTCTTACCAGTGTCTTCATATCTCTTTTCTCTTAGTGTATCTGCCTCTGTACCCAAATGTCCCCTTTTCATATAACATCAGTCATATGGTGTTAGGGTCCACCCTTGTAATCTCACTTTATCTTGATTACACTGTATAGACCCTATATCCAAATAAGTTTACATTCTAAAGTACCAGGGGCTATTACTTCACCATTTATTTAGGGGGTACTCAGTTTAACCTATAATATAAAGTTAAGATTGAAAAGGTCAGTTGGGAACTATTGTGAAGAATCATTCATTCAACAGACAGTCATCAGCTACATAACAAGTGCCAAACACTGTGCAGGAGGGGAAAAAATCACTCCTGTCCTCATGATGCTCAGTGTTATTTGAGCTATGAGCCAGTGAACTTAGGATGTAAGGGGGAAAAAAAAAAAAAAAGCACTGTATCACCCAGCTGCTGCTGTGTAATTGATCACTTCAAACTTGGTGGCTGAAAATAACAATCATTAATTACTGATCATCCCAGGGACAGAGGCGTCTGGCAGATTACATTCCACGGGGTCATAAAGAGTTGGACTCACTGAGCACACCCCAATGCATGCTTGCAACTGTGGGTCGGCCGGGGGAAGCTGATCCAGGCTGTGCTTCTCTGAATAGGCTCTGCTTCAGACAGCTCTCATCCTGGTTCCACTGGCCGGTTGCTGCATGCTCTTATCTTGACAACGGCAGAAGAGAAGGAGAGCAAGTGAAATAAGGAAGAGTTGCCACGTCTGTTCATACATCCTTGGTCAAAACAAGATTTGTCAGCTAGTTCAAAGTTTCAAGGGAGCAGCTGTAAAGTCACATGGCAAAGGGAACAAATACAGAAATGGTGGAGAACTGGGGGCAATCCACCCTATGGGGCGTACAGTCAAATAGGCGTAAGGGTATATGTGGATAGATTCATGATCCATACATAGGTTGGTAGATAGATAGAGCGAGTGATGTATAAATATGTGAAATGATTGTTTTGGTAATGTATGGTCCCTTGGGTCTCTTTACAGTAGGAAATAGCTTGCTCCTATGCAGCAGTCCGCAACTTTTATGGCACCAGGGTCTGGTTTCACGGAAGAACATTTTCCATGGACTGGAGTGGTGGGGAGATGGTTTTAGGATGATTAAAGCACATTACACTTATTGTGACTTTTATTTCTGTTATTATTACATCAGCTCCACCTCAGTTCACCAGCATGAGTTCACAAGCTGGAGACTCATACACAGAGTATGTGAAGTCAGACTGCCTCCTTTTTTCACTCTTTGTTCTTTTAATGTGCTCTTAATTTGCTGTCCAAGATGAAAACAGCTGATATTCAGTATAAAATATGAACTGATAATGAGATAATATAATGTCTTCCCAGGACTACACTGAGGGACTCTGTCTAACCTGACTGGATATTGCTCACCCTCTCACAAAGGGGTAATAATGGAGGAATTTGGCACCGGTGATGGACTGTGGGGTTAGGCACAACCCTGCCACTACCCTACATGTACGAGTGAGCGCGACCCCATGGACTGAAGCCCGCCAGGCTTCTCTGTCCATGGGATGCTTGCAGACAAGAATACTGGCATGGGTTGCCATGGCCTCTTCCAGCGGATCTTCTCAACACAGGGATCCAACCTGTGTCTCCTGCATTGCAGGCAAATTCTTCAACATGAGCCCCCAGGGAAGCACCACTCTCCATGGGCAGCCACCTATTTTACCCATATGTAAAGGGATTAAGACGCTAAAGGCCCCCAAAAGTCTCTGTACCTATGTCTCCTCATCAGTCTTCAGCAACTGAGGGTGGCCCTCAGGGCCGTCAGGATGTCCTGTGTAAATGTAGATTAAGTTTAGACCTCAGACCATGTCTGCCCGTGCTATGAACACATCCTCATGCTGTCCACACTCTCTCCACGTGTCTCACCCCACATCACTGTCATTAGCGTCACCCTCACCCGGACACATGCTGTCCGCCTCCCTGCCGTGGAAGCTCCTACACACCCCAAGGGTGACCCCATCTCTAGGCTTCCACCGGCACCTGAAGTAGAGCATAAACTGCATCAACTCTTGACCTGGAAAAAAAAGAAGGCTCTGGACTGCTTCCTGTGGCAGAAACACACATTTGTTTTATGGAGAAAAAAATCTTAAACGAAGGAATAAAGGACTCTTTAGGCTCACTTCTACTAACAAGATTGTTTTTGCTCTAATTTTGAAGGTAAAGGGAATTCCCTGGTGGTCCAGTGGTTGGGACTCAGCACTTTCACTGAGGAGGCCCTGGTCAGGAAACAGATCCCACAAGTCCTGAGGGGCAGCCAAAGATAAATAAAATAAATAAGAGGAAAGCATGATCATAAACATTAGGGAAAATTATAAAAAGACTAAATAAATAGCCCTAATGTTATCACCCAGAGATAACCATAAGTAAAGCACTGGCATCCTTCTTTCATGTTACTCTGGCATACACATAAATGCCTTTTTATAGAAAAGATAGCTTACTTTTTACTCATCTTTTTTAAATTAATTAATTTATTTTAATTGAAGGCTAATTACCTTATAATATTGTAGTGGTTTTGCCATACATTGACATGAATCAGCCATGGCTGTACATGTGTCCCCCATCCTGAACACCCTTCTCACCTCCCTCCCCAGCCCATCCCTCTGGGTCAGCCCAGTGCACCAGCCCTGAGTGCCCTGTCTCATGCATTGGACCTGGACTGGTGATCTGTTTCACATATGATAATATAAATGTTTCAATGCTATCTCCCAAATCATCCCACCCTCGCCCTCTCCCACAGAGTCCAAAAGTCTATTCTCTACATCTGCGTCTCTTTTGCTATCTCACATACAGGGTCATCATTACCATCTTTCTAAATTCCATATATATGTGTTAATACACTGTGTTGGTGTTTTTCTTTCTGACTTACTTCACTCTGTATAATAGGCTCCAGTTTCATCCACCTCATTAGAACTGATTCAAATGCATTCTTTTTAATGGCTGAGTAATACTCCATTGTGTATATGTACCACGATTTTCTTATCCCTTTGTCTGCTGATGGACATCTAGGTTGCTTCCATGTCCTGGCTATTATAAACAGTGCTGCGATGAACATTGGGGTGCATGTGTCTCTTTCAATTCTGGTTTCCTTGGTGTGTATGCCCAGCAGTGGGATTGCTGGGTCATATGGCAGTTCTGTTTCCAGTTTTTTAAGGAATCTCCACACTGTTCTCCATAGTGGCTGTACTAGTTTGCATTCCCACCAACAGTGTAAGAGGGTTCCCTTTTCTCCACACCCTCTCCAGCATTTATTTTTTGTAAACTTTCTGGTAGCAGCCATTCTGACTGGCCTGAAATGGTGCTTCATTGTGGTTTTAATCTGCATTTCTCTGATAATGAGTGATGTTGAGCATCTTTTCATGTGTTTGTTAGCCATCTGTATGTCTTCTTTGGAGAAATGTCTGTTTAGTTCTTTGGCCCATGTTTTTGATTGGGTCGTTTATTTTTCTGGAATTGAGCTGCATAAGTTGCTTTTATATTTTTGAGATTAATTCTTTGTCAGTTGCTTCATTTGCTATTATTTTCTCCCATTCTGAAGGCTGTCTTTTCACCTTGATTATAGTTTCCTTCACTGTGCAAAAGCTTTTAAGTTTAATTAGGTCCCATTTGTTTATTTTTGCTTTTATTTCCATTATTCTGGGAGGTGGGTCATAGAGGATCCTACTGTGATTTATGTCAGAGAATGTTTTTCCTATGTTTTCCTCTAGGAGTTTTATAGTTTTTGGTCTTACATTTAGATCTTTAATCCATTTTGAGTTTATTTTTGTGTATGGTGTTAGAAAGTGTTCTGGTTTCATTCTTTTACAAGTGGGTGACCAGTTTTCCCAGCACCACTTGTTAAAGAGATTTTCTTTTCTCCATTGGATATTCTTGCCTCCTTTGTCAAAGATAAGGTGTCCATAGGTGCGTGGATTTATCTCTGGGCTTTCTGTTTTGTTCCATTGATCTATATTTCTGTCTTTGTGCCAGTACCATACTGTCTTGATGACTGTAGCTTTGTCGTATAGTCTGAAGTCAGGCAGGTTGATTCCACCAGTTCCATTCTTCTTTCTCAAGATTGCTTTGGCTATTTGAGGTTTTTTGCATTTCCATACAAATTGTGAAATTATTTGTTCTAGTTCTCTGAAAAATGCCTTTGGTAGCTTGATAGGGATTGCATTGACTCTATAGATTGCTTTGAGTAGTATACACATTTTCACCATATTGATTCTTCCAATCCATGAACATAGTATGTTTCTCCATCTATTTGTGTTATGTTTGATTTCTTTCATCAGTGCTTTATAGTGTTCTATATATAGGTCTTTTGTTTCTTTAGGTAGATTTATTCCTAAGTATTTTATTCTTTTCGTTGCAATGGTGGATGGAATTGTTTCCTTAATTTCTCTTTATGTCTTCTCATTGTTAGTGTATAGGAATGCAAAGGATTTCTCTATGTTGATTTTATATCCTGCAACTTTATTATATTCATTGATTAGCTCTAGTAATTTTCTGGTGGTGTCTTTAGGGTTTTCTACGTAGAGGATCATGTCATCTGTGAACAGTGGGAGTTTTGCTTCTTCTTTTCCAATCCAGATTACTTTTATTTCTTTTTCTTCTATGATTTCTGTGGCTAAAACTTCCAAAACTATGGTGGATAGTAGTGGTAAGAGTGGGCACCCTTGTCTTGTTCGACTTTAGGGGAAATGCTTTCAATTTTTCCCCATTGAGGATAATGTTTGCTGTGGATTTATCATATATGGCTTTTATTATGTTGAGGTATGTTTCTTCTGTGCCTGTTTTCTGGAAGTTGTTATTTTTTTTAATCATAGATGGATGTTGAATTTTGTCAAAGGATTTCTCAGGATCTATTGAGATAAGCATATGGTTTTTATCTTTCAATTTGTTAATGTGGTGTATCACATTGATTGATTTGTGAAGATTGAAGAATTTTAATATTGTTGGTGTTAACCCAGATCGTTTTCACTAAATATTCTTAGTAGAAAAAGAAATTAAGGAAACAATCCCATTCCCCATTGCAACGAAAAGAATAAAATACCTAGGAATATATCTACCTAAAGAAACTAAAGACCTATATACAGAAAACTATAAAACACTGATGAAAGAAATCAAAGAGGACACTAATAGATGGAGAAATATACCATGTTCATGGATCGGAAGAATTAATATTGTGAAAATGAGTATACTACCCAAAGCAATCTACAAATTCAATGCAATTCCTATCAAACTACCAGAGGTATTTTTCACAGAACTAGAACAAATAATTTCAAGATTTATATGGAAATACAAAAAACCTCGAATAGCCAAAGCAATCTTGAGAAAGAAGAATGGAGCTGGAGGAATCAACTTGCCTGACCTCACTAAATATTCTTGAAGGGGGTGATTTTTATTCATTTCAACAAACTAATGAATTCCTTTTCACATCTACACCTCTCATGGTCACATTTGATATCTGTGAGTCAAAAA
Source organism: Redunca redunca (assembly GCA_006410935.1). NCBI lineage: Eukaryota > Metazoa > Chordata > Mammalia > Artiodactyla > Bovidae > Redunca > Redunca redunca. The sequence continues at coordinate 584,479 of SJYQ01005077.1, forward strand.
AATAAAGATCGTGTTTTAAGGATATTCATGGCTAAGATACTGACCTCCCATTCTTGATATTTGTTATAAACTGAGTCTCTCAGAAAGCAGAGTCAGTGACAGAGGGCATGTATTCTCTCAGGTTACTGCGAGGGAAGGGAAGAGGAGGAGAGGAGTTGGGGAGGAAAGAGAGCCAACACGAGGAGGCACCGTCAAGTTGGCCATCACAGGACAGTTCAGCAAGCTATATACCCAGAATCTCAAGGTCACCCATAGGACAGAGGAAGAGCCTTTATCCACGAGTACCCATCTCCCATGGGATGCGGTTCAGTCCTCGAAGCATTAATCCTGCACTTTGGGTTTGCACACACATGGACACCAGGGGAATCCCTCGTCATCAGCCAAAGGCAAAGTGTGGTCAGCTGGGACCACATGAGGTCCCAGCAGCAGGTGCTGAGTGGAAAAGAGACAGGGAAGTGGGGCAGTGTCTGATCTAACACCTTGTCTACTCTGTTGGCAACTTCACCACCATTTAAAATACAAAACAAGATCAAACACCAGTAAATGTTTAAAAGACCAACCAGTTTTACAGTTAGTCTTAACAATGTTAGGAGGCCAAGAGAGGTATGAGTTAAGAAAACCAGGGGAGAGGGGTGTGTGTGTCATATCCCGAGCAGACAGTCATTCCTGCCATTCTAGCCTCCTGCCATTCCTTCAAACTCCTCCTAAAAATAACCATGCTGGGATGCCTTTCATCATTTATTCCCCCTGAATGATCATCGCTTGCTTGGTTCTCCCCTGGCATGTTTGTGCTCTCTTCATACTGCGGCCATGGCAGTCTCATAGGGTGGATTCTCAGTTTGACAAGGTAGAAATTCCTAACTATGACAGCTTTGCCTTCTACAGATATGCATGTCCTCAAAATTGAGTTGTAATTTAAAATAGAATTTGAGAGCTAGGGACACTTCATTTCAGTATGTAAATGACATCCACTCTCCATTCTGTAAATAGCAACATTTGGGGCAGTTTGGTGGACATGGAGATTTATTTGATATGGCAGTGGGGCTGGGAATAAGGTAACACAGGTATACAAATGTTTTGTCCATCCAGTATGCCTTGACCACCCACTGGTTCACACCACGAATGGATAAAATACACATACGAATCAGACACAACCCTTCCTTTCAAAGCTTTTACAGTGGAAAAACAAGCATTTTCTATACCGGTTACAAGCTCCAAGTACACTTTTATATATATTAACTGGTTAGATGTTTATAATAACCCTGGGGAATGAAGGTTAAGCCTCAGGGCTCTGGATTTAGAGGGAAGTAGTTTCAACTTTGGTTTTTCCATTAGTGGTTGTGGGGTCGCAGGGGTGGGGAGGAGCTGTGCATTCCAAGCCTCACTTCTCTCATGTATAAAAGAATAATAATGATAATATGTACTTCATCCAGTTGCTGTGAGAATAAGATAAGATAATATATGTAAAGCACTTAGTACTTCAAGCATATAGTAATTCAATGAATGTTAACTGTTTTTACATTGTTCGAATTTCACAGTGAATTGAAACGCATTGTTCAGGACCACATGCCATAGCCAGGGCTAGAACCTTAGTTTTTTTGTTTTTTGGCCTCCAAGTCTAGTGATACTTCCTTTGAAGTATAACAATGAGGAATCCGGACTTTTCTAGACTTTCAACCCTAACTTCAAGCACAATATTCTGCACATAATGGAGAGTGAGGAAATACTGTTTAATAACTCACTGGCAGTTGACTCCAAGTCAAATTATAGAGTTGCAAATGCAGAATAAAAATAAAATGTGTTTCAGTGCTTTCCTTGGCATCGCTTTGGGGGATATCAAAGATATCAAACATAGCTTGTTCTTTTGGTCCACCAGCTGGCGAGGGAAAATATAGGTGCTCACATCATGAACAGATCCTTTAAGGATACATCTTGCTTTAGCAGAGTTGGCCTGACCACAGGGATGTTGAGGACAGAATCCCAGTTCTCATCCTCTTCTCAGGTGGAATGCAGGAGGTGATGGGGCTGACTGAGGGAAGGAAAGGCTCTAGGCTTGGGGCTGAGGGAAGGCCTGTGGCTGATTCAACAGCCCAGGAATCTAGAGAGGGGAAACGCTTCCTGGATCACTGGCCTCACTCATGCACTTGCAACGAGCAAGATAAGTCCATGCAAGTGTGAGAGGTTCAAGTGCTTGGAGTCCAGCCCAGATGGAATAAAAGGATCGAGGCTTCCTTGAGAAAGAGCAAGGGCCGTGGAATCCAGATCTTGAAAGGCATACACGTTTGTTCCCTGGCAACCAATGGCTCTAGAAAAGCCATTGTTTAACACTGTTGAAGTTTTCCTGGTTCATTATGAAGTTTCCTGCCACCGCTTGTTGGGCATCTACTGTACCCCGTGGTACAGCATCTGCTGTACCCACGTACATAACCGTGTATGGTCCTCCCAGTTCTCCTACAGCCGTGGAAAGCAGCAGTTCAGGGTAGGGGAGTCTGTTCATCTTCCCTCCACTCTATTCCCAGTGTCCTGGGCTTCCTGGGTGGCACAGTGGTAAAGAATCTGCCTACCAGTGCAGGAGACACAGGAGACCTGGGTGTAGTCCCTGGGTCGGGAAGATCTCCTTGAGAGGGAAATGGCAACCCACTCTAGTACTCTTGCCTGGAGAATCCATGGACAGAGGAGCCTGGCGGGCTACAGTCCATGGGGTTGCAAAGACTCAGACATGATTGAGCCCATACACCCACATACCCCCAGTGCCCAGAAAAGTGCTGGGCAGAGCAGATTCTCAGGACTTTTCAGTGAATGTATGATGAGGACAGAGGTGATTACCCAAACCTGAGTTTCAGAAGCGTGAAGCAGCCTGCACAGCTAGGACAAGAAGCTGCTGAGGCTGAACCCAGGCCCACTGAGTCCCCGGCCCCCTCTCCTGGCTGCTGCCCTCCTCACTGCTGCCGGCTTCTCTGGCTGTGGGCCCGTCCATTCTCCAAGCAGGGCACGCATACCACCACCAGGGTCCTGAAACACCGTCTCCCTGTCATTCCATAAATAAAAATCCTCAGTGTCTCTCAGCTGCCTTAAGATGATGTTCAGACTCCCTTGCCCACCCTCCCACGATCTTTAAAATCTGAATTTCACGTTATTATTTTCCACTAAAACTCCCACAGAAAAGCTCTAGCCCAGTACTCTCACCACCCTCCATACTGATCCTTTCATCCAGGTCATTTGAAATGATCCATTTGTCCTGCCCATCTCGCTGAATCCCCTTTCATCCTTTAGGATTTGCCCATGCTGCACCTCTTCAGTGAAGCTTCTGACTGTCTCAGCATGCAGTAATTTCTCATTTCCCAGAAAGGAAAAATCCCTCATTAAGTGTCCTACTCTCCAGGCAGCTAGGAAATGTTCCTTGTGATTGTTGGTCTTTGTTAGGAGTCTAACACCTGTCTCTACAACTAGAGGTTAAGCATATTGTGAGTCAGGAATACGGCCAGCAACAAACAAAACAAACACTATTTCTACCTTCTAAGAACAATTAGTTAAATGGTTAAGGCAACTAAATGTTTTAGGTTAAGCTAGCTAGATGGCATATAGTAAAAATAGCTCTGAAGTTTTGATTGAGAGCAAAAAAGGACGGTAAAAGGTCCCTCCCCTTCTCTCTTTCTCTGCCTCTTTGCTCTTTTTTGGTTGGGTGGGCGCTTCTGTGTCTCTGTTCCAGGGCAGAGACTGTCAATGCTGGGAGACAGCCATTAAGGAGACAAATGCTAGTTCACAGTAGCCTGGAGGCCAGTCTAGAGTTCAAAGATCCTGGGCAAGATTTCAAACTGGCTCCATTCAAGCGCTATGGACTTGTGAGTGGCAGACTCTGCTTCCAGGTCTGTATCTTCAGCAGCGATGTGACGGAGGACCACCCAAGACACTTGACAAAGTTAGGGAATGGCACTGACAAAAGCAAGAACTGGGAAAGATTGTTATTCAGCAAGACTTGTTAATGCAAACCCACAATGATACGCTGTTTCTGCTTAGGACGAAAGGATCATTCAGACTAAACACTAGTCTTCCTTCCAAGTTAACCAGTTGTTGCTTAGTCACTAAGTCGTGTTTGACTCTTTGTGACTTTACGAGCTGTAGCCCGCCAGGCTCCTCGGTACATGGGATTTCCCAGGCAGGAATACTGGAGCCAGTTGCCATTTCCTTCTCCAGGGGACCTTCTGGACACAGGGATCAACCCCAATTTTCCTACATTGGCAGCGGGTTCTTTACCATTGAGCCACCTGGGAAGCCCCAGTCAATTGTTAGGGAAAAGCTAAGGAAACTGACCAAGGAGGTGCCCTGTCAGCGCGGATATAATCATATGTGCCACCTCAATAAAGAAGAAGCTGCCAAGTCCATTCTCTGAAGGGCTGTTGCCCTGGGGGCAAGACAGTGGTTTGTGCTGAGCAGTCTCCCATCACTAGCTCTTCCTGATTCAGGGCGATCACTGTGCTGGACCCAACCCTGGGGCTTGTAAACCACGTGAAGTAGTGACACACGTCTGAGATCCTAGTAGCTGCTCTGAATGTTTTTTAAAATAGTAAGCAAGTTAGGGACTTAGAGATGCTCTGAAAGGGACAAGGACCCTGCAGAGGGAGCAAGCATAAGCTTAATTAAAATCCCTGTTAACATGTTCCGGGGCACAGAAAAGGAGAGCAGATACAGTTAGAGTAGGATGCAAGCTCCTTGAGGCAGGAACTCTGTCACATTAACCTCTGGGCTCTCTGCTTCTGAAATACAACAGAAGCTCAGTGGTGTGATAGCAAGCACTTATGTTTGCACAAGTGAATACATGGACTAATAAATGAATAGAAGTGGTAGTCTTTTTCCTTCTTGGTTCTTATTAATCCAGTCTTAACCTTGCTGTTGTTTAGTCAATAAGTCATGTCTGGCTCTCTTGCTACCCTACGGACAGTAGTCCACCGGGCTCCTCTGTCCTTGGGATTTTCCCAGGCAAGAATACTGGAGTGAGTTGCCATTTCATTCTCCAGGGGATCTTCCTTGATCTAGGGATAGAATATGTGTCTCCTGCTTGGTAGGCAAATTCATTACCTCTGAACCACGTGGGTAGCTCCAACCTTAACCTTATCAGAATCCTCTATCAGAATTACACTCAAATTTCCAGTAATTAATGCTGGTGTTTCATGAATTCTCTAGAGCTTCCAGATATTCGAACCATCATGAGTTAAAGCATGCATGTTCAGTAGAGTTAAAATGAAAACAATACTCTGTCCCCATTTCAAAAAATACTAAGCAAAAAATCTGAGGTGATCTCTAAATGTTGTTTGTCAATAGCAAGACGGGGCCAGCTTCTGTGAAAATCACTCTGCTGCCCTCTCGAGCTGCAGGACATTCCACTGATCCTCCGATTTCCACACCTCTCTGGCCTGTCCTCTTGCTTCCAGGAGCAGTCCTTCAATACCTGTAATGCCATTAACTGTCACTCCCAAACAAGCTCAGAAATATGTCCTGAGAAATGAAATTTTCTTCAGACATTTCTTCACCTAAGCCTTCCAACTTGGGAAGATAGAAAGCTCTATAAAGTGAGTCAATTTTGTCTTAAAGGCAAATAAAAAGTTATTGGCACCAGGTTTCCAATATCTCAGGGAAAGTAATACCTGCAGCAGGGCTTAAAAAAAAAAAGTTACTGATTTTAGGCACAACTTGAAGGAGATGAAAATAGTTTCCAGGTAACTCCTTAAACAGTCTTTCAATTTTTTTTTTTTTTCAGGTGCCTAATCCATGCAAGTAATCCGACTGCTTCTTAAAACCAACCAGGATCACTTGTAATTACCTGCCTCAAAACTGTTGTCTTGAAATTTCACAAATCCAGTGACTATTACGGCAACAGCGTTCATAAAGTGCAGAGACAAATTCAGGTTCATATCCATGCAAAACTGCACTTAATATTGACAGGAAAATCAAAGCTGCTGAGGCAGCAGCAATTTCCCCAGTCTAGTCCATTTCCCCTATTTTGATTCTAATGGTGGGGGAGATGCACCCTAATTGTGTATGATTCCATACAGGAAAACACTTCCTTCCATCACTCAGGTGCCAGGCCCTGGTAGCATAAAATCAAATGAATCAGGGTGTAAAGGAGAGAAACCTGTAAACAGGGCCAAGTAAGGGCAGACAGAGGTTCTGTTCTCCCCCAAGATGGGGCGTGCGTATTCCCTCCCAACAGCTCTGCAGCTGGCTCCAACCTGAGGAGAATGGGCTAGAACATCTTTCAGTTCAGTTCAGCTGCTCAGTCATGTCCAGCTCTTTGTGACCCCATGGACTGCAGCCAAGCTTCCCTGTCCATCACCAACTCCCAGAGTTCACTCAAACTCACGTCCATCGAGTCAGTGATGCCATTCAACCATCTCATCCTCTGTCGGCCCCTTCTCCTCCTGCCCCCAATCCCTCCCAGCATCAGGGTCTTTTCCAATGAGTCAGCTCTTCACATCAGGTGGCCAAATTATTGGAGTTTCAGCTTTAGCATCAGTCCTTCCAATGAATATTCAGGACTGATTTCCTTTAGAATGGACTGGATGGATCTCCTTGCAGGCCAAGGGACTCTCAAGAGTCTTCGCCAACACCACAGTTCAAAAGCATCAATTCTTTGGTGCTCAGCTTTCTTTATGATCCAAGCCGCACATCCATGACTACTGGAAAAACCATGGCTTTGACTATACCGACCTTTGTTGGCAAAGTAATGTCTCTGCTTTTCAAATGCTGTCTGGGTTGGTTATAGCTTTTCTTCCAAGGAGCAATCATCTTTTATATCATGGCTGCATTCACCATCTGCTGATTTTGGAGCCCCCCAAAAATGAAGTCTCTCGCTGTTTCCATTGTTTCCCCTTCTATTTGCCATGAAATGACGGGATCGGATATCGTGATCTTAGTCTTCTGGATGTTGAATTTTAAGCCTACTTTTTCACTCTCCTTTTTCACTCTCCTCTTTCACTTTCATCAAGAGGCTCTTTAGTTCTTTTTCACTTTCTGCCATAAGGGTGGTATCATCTGCATATCTGAGGTTATTGATATTTCTCCCTGCAATCTTGATTCCAGCTTGTGCTTCTTCCAGTCCAGCGTTTCTCATGATGTACACTGTATATAAGTTAAATAAGCAGGGTGACGATACACAACCTTGATGTACTTCTTTCCCAATGTGGAACCAGTCTGTTTTTCCATATCTGGTTCTAACTGTTGCTTCTTGACCTGCATACAGATTTCTCAGGAGGCAGGCAGATCAGGTGGTCCCGTATTCCCTTCTCTTGAAGAATTTTCCAGTTTGTTGTGAATTGTAGATGGTTTCCCCACCAGCTGTGCCTGCCTAAGCAAGATGAATTGGTTAGCTGAAGCAATTAACTGGCAATTCAAGTGCCAACACCGCCCCAACATTGGGAGCAGAGAGAATAATGTGGAGTTTTGCCAGATGAGTCAGACTAAGTGACTGCAGCCTGTGCACTGATTTCCAGGTTGAGGTGCGTGGCACTTCCATCCTTGAGGACGCAAGATCAGTCTTCATATGGGCTTATTCTGATCCCTGAACCCTTGTGTGCATGTGAAGAACAGTGATTCTCAAGTTTTAACAAGCATCAGAAGAGTAAAACAACAGGAGGGTTTGTTAAAACGCGGATCCCTAAGCTCCACATCCAGAATTTCTGGTTCACTAGGTCTGGCATGATGGTGATAGACGGGGAAGCCTGGATGAGCAGGAAAGCCTGGCATGCTGCATTCCATGGGTTGCAAAGAGTCCAACCCAACTGAGCCAGTGAACTAAGCTGAGGTCTGGCGTGGGGCCTGGGAATGTGCATTTCTAATACATCCTTTTACCAATTGATGTGAATGCCACTGGTCTAGGGACCACATTTTGAGAACCACTGATCTAGGCCTCTCTCTCAGGAAAATGACAACTCCATGCTCTCCCACATCCTAGAAACCTGGACAAACAAGACTGAGATGATTCATTCAACTTGCAAACATTTTCGTTGAGCACGCACCATGTGATGCCCACCGTGGTGACGCAGAGATAAACACGTCTTTATCCTCAAGAGGCTCCCTTTCTGGTGGAGAGATGGAGACAAAACCAGAGGAAGGTGAGAATGAGGCAGTGTGAGAAGTGGTTTCACAGAGGTAAAGACCTGTTGCTGCTGGGAACACAGACCACAGACACTCCACTGGGATTGGAGGTTCACTGGGAAACGCTTTGGGGTTGGTGTGGTAGCAAAGAACTGAGAATAAAGGTGCTTAAGTCTCATTCGCTCAGTCATGTCCAACTCCTTGTGACCTCATGGACTGTAGCTCACCAGGCTCCTCTGTCCATGGAATTCCACAGGCAGGAATTCTGAAGTGGGTGACTGTTCCCTTCTCCAGGGGATCTTCCTGACCCAGGGATTGAACCTTGATCTCCTGCATTGCGGGCAGATTCTTTATCAGGGAAATTAAGAAACAGAGATTCCCATTTCTGTTGACATCCAAAAATGTCAGCCTTACTGAATCCAAGGGCTGGTTGCCATGGGTAAGCTTCCTGATGTCAGGAACCATTTACACCATAAAGACTTTCAACATCTGGCCCTCAGCACATAGTAGGGTTTCAGTGTGTTAATGAGTACTCTCAATGCTGCAATGACTCAATCTGCTCAATGGAAAATGTACGGAGAGAAGCAGCTTGCTTCAAATTGATCCTTGAATCAGAATGGAGGGAAAAGAACATTTAATCACCACAAATCTGGTGTGCATTAGGACCGGCAGATTTTGAAATTTAAAAACAAAAACAAAACACCTGGGACTTCCCTGGTGTCGCAGTGAGTAAGATTCCGCCTGCCGACGCAGGGGACACAGGTTCAATCCCTAGTCCGGAAAGATTGCCTATGCCACAGAGCAGCTAAGCCCCTGAGCCACAACCACTGAAGCCTGGGTGCTCCATAGCCCGTGCTCCGCATCCAGCGGAGCCGACGCAGGGAGAATTCTGCGCACCCCGGCTAGAGAGTGGCCCCTGCGTCACAGCTGCAGAAATGCTCAAGCAGCAGCAAAGACCCAGCTCTGCCCAAAGTAAATCAATTAATTAATTTTAAAAAACCCACCTAATCCTAGGATCAAATCCTTGAACCTGCTACTTCCTCAGGGTCAGTAGTTTTCTTTCTTTTTTTTCACTTTACTGAAAATCAACTGTATTTGACAAGTAGTTATTTGGGGATGAACAAAGTTATCAGATATAAAAATAGATCATGCTCTTCCAGCTTCCTTTGACAATAGCCAGGGGCAGCAAGGTGCTGGTTCACAGTGACATTTTTGTTATGCAAATAGTTTGATGCAGTTCATTTTTGAAAAATTATGCTAACATTCATGGCTAACATTCGGCCCAGTGAAATGAAATCGGTATTAATTTGTTGAGCTAAAGTATTCCAAAAATAAGAGTAAGTAGGTCTTTTCATAAATTCAAAATGAAAGGGGGGGGTCTATGTTCCTTAATTTAAGGCAATATGCCAACATTTATTTTTAATAATACTGTGCTGATTCAATTAAGATCAGGTAATAAAATCAATTGCTATAATTTGTTCACCAACCTCTTGAAAAGGCTTTTTTCTTTTCTTTGGTTCAGGGGCCCCTGAGTTTAGATGGATTTCTTTTTCACATTCCTTTTTGCATTAGCCAGTGAATAGGTAGAGGATGGTATATTTCTTCCTTTTAGCAAGTAGACTAAAGTCTTTGTCCTGCGCCTAGACTGCTTTTCTCTGAGATGCACTAGAGGTTGAAGAAATAAGCCGTGACGACTTACAGGTAAATTAAAAGACATGAGAGAAATCTCTACTTTTCTAACTTTTAAGACTTTATGGAACTTGTAATAAATGATTACCTCACTTTCATGTTATATAGCAACTATGGGAATGGGACATCTTTTACAAACAAGCCATGTTCCCAAAGTTTGTAAACCAGTTGTTTTGAATGTGAAATACTTTTTCTATAGAAAAATATTATAAATTGTGATCTGATTAGATTAGTGCACATAAGCATATTTTATTCATACTATAAATTATATATTTTATTGAAATATTGGGAAGACAATAAGTACCAATACTTTATAACTTGAAAGGGAGTGGTTTTGAATAAGAAACCTCTGAAATTAAAAAAACTCTAATATCTTAGTGTTTGATGACGTTTATCATGTATACTACTATCTCAAAACATAAATCAGATGTAGCACTGAATATCCTGTTTGCTTATTAGCCATGGTTAGTGTGGAACTTTATGAATAAAGAAAAAGGATGAATGAAAATTCCCTCTGAGTGGCAGTGATCATTAAACAAACAACTTGAAGTATCCATTTGCAGTTTTTCTGGCTGTTACATTTTTTGTATAATCATTTAATAAAGAGTGACTTCTCCACTGACCCAAATATCCAGGAAGGCAGATATTGCATCATTTTTTCTTAACCATTAAAATCTTAGCACTTAGCAGACAGCCAACTGTGTAGGACTTTTTTAAATAAAATTTTTGAATTGATAAAAAAGAAAGAAGAGTGGTCTAAAAAATGCAGAATTGCAAATGTGTTAAAAATGAGTGTCTGATATTTCACTTCTTATTAGTCTCCACGTAGCCAAAGAGGGCAGAGTTGCAGCTAAAGACAGATGTATAAAAAGAAATTTCCCGAAGGATAAGGACAGTAAGACAGTTTGCTTGGTGAAAGCCAAGTGGTTAGGACTGTCCAAGTTTTCTTTGGTTGTTGTTCCAAAATACGGGAGATTGGGATTAGTCAGCTTTAGGATAGTTCTGGCAAAAAAAGGACCCCTGCAAGAATCATCAGCGGCTTGTGTTCCAAAGGTGGGGCAGTAGGAGAGATCTGACCCGAGAGAATTTGAAAAGAGAACTCAGCCTGCTCTTTCCCTCCTCACGAGTGCTCACTTGTGTCCAACCCTACTGACTGTGGCCTGCCAGGCCTCTCTGTCCATGGAATTTTCCAGAAAACAACACTGGAGTGGGCTGCTATTTCCTCCTCCAGGTTGATCTTCCTGACCTAGGGATCAGACCTGAGTCTCCTGCATCCCCTGCATTGGCAGATGGCTTCTTTACCTCTGTACTACCTGGGAAGTCCTGTCTGTTCTTGAGTATTACTATAGACATGCAACTCTAGAAACATCAGTGGTAAAATATACTTCTGTAACAAGATCTTTTTCTAAGTTCTGAAAAAATCCTGCAGTTAAATTATTGTAATTTAGTTACTGTTGAGTTTTAATTTGGAGTTTGTAAACTCCAAATTAGCACATTTTAATTCCTTGTCTTTTAATAAGCTTTTTTGTCTAAGTGGAAGTTAATTCAGATAACTTCTTGTTGCACAGTGGGTCCCCCAACACACGTGGCTTTGGGTATACATGTTTATTTTAAGAGTAAGTTCTTAAGAGTTTGAAATAATCCAAGTTCATTTCAGGTACAGTTTATGCCTCCAAACCCTGGATTTAAAGTGAAGTCACTCAGTAGTGTATGATTCTTTGTGACCCCATGGACTGTAGCCTACCAGTTTCCTCCATCCATGGAATTTTCCAGGCAAGAATACTGGTGTGGGTTTCCATTTCCAAACCCTGAGATATTACATATTCCTTTTAGTAAATCTGCAGGAGCAATGCTAGCTCAGTGACTAAAATCTTAAAGAAACAGAATTTGAATTTCAGGATAATTTTTTCATGCACAACCTTTTCCTTAATCTGGGTTCTTTAGAGGGACCTTAGAGGCACTCATAAACTACTGAAACAGAAAGCAAGATGTATATGTGTGCGTACGTGTAGTTTTAAAAAGAGGTTCTGTAAGTTTAATCAAAGATGTGCGTGACTCAAAAAGCAGGAAATGTATCCAAAATCTCCTCTGTATTCTTTGATGTTTTATAATACACAGAGTCAAATGAGGAAATGTTTTTCTATGATAATATTTGAATTATAATTTGTCATATATGCACTATATGGGGACTTCCCAGGTGGCTCAGTGGTGAGGAATCCACTTGCCAATGCAGGAGACTCGGGTTCATCCCTGGGTCGAGAAGATCCCATGGAGGAGGAAATGGCAACCCACTCCAGTACTCTTCCCTGGAAAATCCCACGGACAGAGGAGCCTGGTGGGCCACAGTCAATGGAGTCACAAAGAATCAGACACAACAGAGTAACTGAGCACTGAGGCATGTACTGCATGCCATTGTTAATGATAATATATAATCTTGCAAAAGGTGAATTTGAAATCTAAGGAAGATGGGCTGCCCCTGGTGGTCCAGTAGTTGAGAATTCACCTGCTAATGCAGGGGACGTGGATTCGATCCCTGGTCTGAGAAGATCTCACATGCCATGGAGTAAGTAAGCCCAAGGGCCAGAACCACTGAGCTCTGTTCTAGAGCCCCGAGCTGGAACTACTGGAGCTCACGTGTCCACAGAGCTCACATTCTGAAACAAGGGAAGCCAGCCCAATGAGGAGCCCATGAGCCACAGCCAGCGTGGCCCCTGCTCCCCAGCGGTCAGGACAGCCTGTGCAGCAGTGGAGACCCAGCATGGCAAGGCCCACCAAAGAAATCTGAGCAGGTCTGTTTATTAATGAGATGCAAAAAGGTTATACACAGATGTCCTCATCCACCCGTGAGTGATCCCCTTATACACACACAATTTATGGACTGCATGATACTGAATATCTGGAACATCATTTTGCTGGATTTAAATAAAAGTTTGGCCTTCACTGGCGAGGTGAATAGTAAGATGCCCTTCCAGGTCTGAAGTGAGTATCACAGAATTTTAGCATAGTAAGTCTGAACTTTGTTCTGGCTTCTAGCACTGACTTTAAGCTCAGATGCTATAAAATAGTTGCCTAATGATTCATCTCTAAAAGAACAATACTAGCTAAGATTTGTTGGGTACTCATTACATACTGAGTACATGCTGTTATGAATGATCTTATTTATTCTTACAATTGGAGAAGGAAATGGCAACCCACTCCAGTGTTCTTGCCTGGAGAATCCCAGGGACAGAGGATCCTGGTGGGTTGCCGTCTATGGGGCCACACAGAGTTGGACACAACTGAAGCGACTTAGCAGCAGCAGCATTCTTACAATAATTTTATCATTGTACTACTCCAAGCTGTATATGAAGGAAGTAAAATCTAGGGAAATTAGGTAACTTATCCAGGATAACACAGAAGGTGAAGGTGGAAAGCAAGGATCCTAACTCAGACTTTCCACCTCCCTCCAGGGCCTGCTCATTTCACACCTCCCTGAACTGACTCCCTGCCATCACATAACCTGACTTTATCTGTTTCCAAAACATCCTAGTACCACAGTTTCTGGACAGATCCACTCCTATCCCAAGTTGATAAATACCTATCCTTTGATTAAATACTTCCAGTGAAGAAATTCCATCATGTTTCTCAATAGTCCAACAGGCAAACTGTTCTGAAATGTTTATGGAAGGTTAGCAATGAGACAGACAAGTTCCTCTGCAGTTTTTTATGAGCACGGAAACAAAGTGAATGGGGTTATTTAGAACAGATCTGTGTGGGATTTAATTGATCACAAAGAGAAGCCAGTGTAAGTGTGTGTGTGTGTGTGTGTGTGCGCGCGCGCGCGCGTGTGGTACAGCACATTTGGAAAATCATTTGCTCCTTAATGTAAATATTTAGGATTGATGGTGAGTGATTCTCTGGGATCATGATAAACAAAGAGCCTGATAACAAGGACTTACTTGAAGTACTTTATTGGGGTGTGTGACCTCAGGGAGCAAGTGAGGGACAGCGGAAGGGACCCTAAGGATGGAGAGCCAGTACAAGGATGCATTATCAAGCTGGCCACTGCTTCGGGAGACTGGCTCTTAGGGAAGACCACCCGGGAAGCTCTGTGGAACACATTTCAGGATCCTTTGTTGGAGGTTGGTAAAGGAAACATTTACCTATGGGCTTCCATTGGTCAAAGATTCATCACAAGTATTTAAGCTCTCGCACTTCTTTTTGGGCTTCAGTCTACACCAAAACTTCAACCAACAAGCCTCTGGGTGGGAGGAAAGATGTAAGAGAGGTTGAGGGTCAGACACTGTCAGACTGAAGCCAGCTGGAGCCCATTTAGAACTTGGTTCCAGCAGTGGCTAAAAGACACGTGTGGAGCCCAGAGGATAGGAAGTAGCAAATGGGAGATGTGATATAGCAAGTAACATAACATTTTTTTCTTATAGGTTCACATTTTTTCAATTATATCCTATTCTCATATTCATTGGGTCTAATGGGTGATTATCAAGCTTTCATTATCTGTTTACCCTTTGAATATTTATTGAGTTTTACTAATACTCATTGAGTATGTTGGGCCTCATGTAGGGAACTGGGGATAGAAACATGATTATTATAAACAGATTCCCCACTGTCATAAAGCTTACTATGTTATCAACACTGAGCCTACCACAGTACTAGCACACAGTAGGCACTTTTTAAAGAAATAAAACAGCGTTTTAAGAACAAGTATTTAATGTTAATGCAGATCTTAAATGACCAGAGGGGTGTCCCACTAGATGAAACACTTTATCATTCTTGTAGGAAGTGTCTCACCCCCTGCTGTAATGGCTTATGTCTTCCAAGGGAGTGAAGACTGTTTACTTTATATCTATGTACTGCCTGGGGATAGGGGAGGTTGAAACCTAGACAGATTTCTGTACTTATTTGTAAGGTGCCTCTGAGGCATAAGAGAACATTCTGAGGAGCTGACATCCAGAGGGGCAGCTGCTGTAGCAGTAGCCACACCTACGTTCACCTGGCAGTCTTCCAAGGCAGAAGGTGGAAGGTGCTTTGTCTCCTTGCCAGCACTCTTTCCTTGAGCATCCTAGTGGCCAAACAACCGGTAGCTGACCAAAGTGCCTGGTTTCAGGAGCCAACTTGCTTCAGCACTTCCATAGAAGTACCTGGGTGGGAAATGCACTGATTTGTTAAAACCTTTGATGCAGTTAGCTGAACTCTGCTGGTCACAAGAAAGATGTTGTGCCAGGGGCAAGTATACCCACTGTGTGTGTATATATATATCTTTGTTATCCTTATTTAGTTGCTAAGTCATGTCCAACTCTTTGTGGCCACATGGACCGTAGCCTGCCAGGTTCCTCTGTCCATGGAATTTTCCAGGCAAGAATACTCGAGTGAGTTGCTTTTTCCTTCTCCAGGGCATCTTCCCCACTCAGGGATGGAACCTGGGTCTTCTGCATTGCAGGCAGATTCTTTACCATCTGAGCCACCAGGGAAACCACCAGGGAAGCCCCATATATATACAGACACATATATATGTTTGTATATGTACAAACATACATATTTTGTATGTTTGAACATATTTATATGTTCACATATATATACACATATGTAATAAACTTCCCAATGCCTTAGAAAGCTAGTGAAATCAACATAAAATCAGAACTAAATTATTCAATTGATAATATTTTGGAGGACTGGAAAGTCTTCCTAGCCCCGTCGGTGGTTTTCCCTCCCAGCAGACCCATCTTCCGGCCTTCAGAGATAAGGAAGCCCCTAGGTAACATCATGCCGATGGCCTCCGAGTTAGCGCATGTACGGGGAGCCCCCACTGTTCTTCAGTGTTCACATTACTCTCCGGGCGGTGACCAGAGCAGGCTGGTACTTTATGGGGCAGTCAAGGCGGCGAGGCTGCTGCAGGCCTTCTCGGGAAGCCCTCCACCTGCGGAGGGTGGTGGGGCCACTGTACAGCTGCGACAAGGCAGAGGCCCCAGGCCGAGAGCTGGAAGGGCAGAAAGGCAGACTCAGCTGATTCTTCCAAGGGCTCGCTCTCCTGACTGAGCACAGTCCCCAGTGGCCACCCCTACCTTATTCCCCAAGGAGAATTTTATGTTTTTTGGTTTTTTTTTTTTTTTTGAAGTAACGATTTCTTTTGGAGAATAGATCCGCAGGCCTGGGGCACCTCCCTGTGATGCCAGCGGTAGAGTCGGTGGGGAAACTGCCTGGCAGAGAGCATCCCAGGGAAGGCGCCAGCTTGTGTGCCTGCGAAGGGACAGGCGTGCGCTGCTGCCTGTGGGGAGTAAGGGGGCAGGGGGTGGGGGTGCTCAGATGGCTGCTCAGCTTTGAGGGGAAGAAAGGCCGGGATACACAGAGCGGGGACAAGTTAGGCCCTGCAGCAACAGGGCGTTTGTGGCAGTGGGGTGAGAGCGTGGTCTGGGATTTTAGGAAGGGTGAGGGCGCAGAAGTTACTGGAACAGGCGGACTAGATGGGTTGGCCTTGCAAATCACCAAGCCCCAAGTCACTCCCTCACTCCACTGAGAGTACCTCTCCTCCATTTCGACCAAAATGATATAAAACGATTTGGGGGAAGGGAAGAAGATGGGCCACGGAAAAATACCCTTCCTCCACAGGGCACCCCCAGGATCCAAAAATGTGCAGGTAAGTACCAGGAGCCCAGTCTGGAAGCACATATAAAATCAAAATGCGCAACATCTGATGATTTCCAGCTACAAAGTCACCTCAGGGTCTTAGATAAGCCTTGTAAACCGCGTCGTGCCTCAGTTTCCTCCCCGGTCCCGTGAGAGCAGCACGTGTGAGACCTCAGCGCGGGGCCGTGGAGGGGCTGAGACAGAGAGCGGTAAGGGCGAGCTTCCTGGAGCCAGCATCACCAACGCCACCCGCGTCAGGAAGACACGTTCGCGGTGTCCTGGAGCCCCCGAGAGCGGCTGGGGAAGCCAAGATCTAAAATTAGTCCCGCTCCCAGGGCGGGCGCCGGGAGCACCCTCCGGCTCGCCGCGCCGCCCCCGGCCCCCTCCTCCGTCCCCCCGCCCGCGGCTCTCGGAGCCCGCGAGTCCTCCCGGCCGCCGCGTCTTCTCCCCCCTCGCCCTTTGCGCTGGCGGTTTGGGAGGAGGAGACAGCGGGAGAGAAGCGCGAGGGGGGCGGCGAGGGAGAGGGGCTTGGCCGCGCGTCGGCGTCGGCGGTGATGGGGAGCGCGGAGCAGCCGGGCGGCAGGCACTAGCGGCGGCGGCAGCGGCTAGGAGCAGACGCGGGAGCCGGCGCTCCTCTCGGCAGCTGCGCCGCGAGCTGCGCTGCGGCTCCGGCTCTGGCGCCCCCGGCCCCCTCCTCCCGGCTTCTCCCCTCCGCCCGCGAGCCCCCGCGGCGGCGGCGGCGTCCCGAGCGCCTCTGCTAGCGGCTGCAGCCCCGGCGGGCGCGCGGCGGGCACTGCGGCTGCCGCGGCTGGGTGGCCGGCTCGGCCCGGGCGGGAGCGCCGGCCGAGGAAGAGCCCGCGGACAGCGCCTGGTGGAGCGGAGCGTCGCCGGCGGAGGCAAGGGTGCGTGGGCATCTTGAACGCGATGCTTTGGCTGCCGGGTGCCCCGGCTGGAGGGCGCCGCCAGACGCACAGCTGCAGCTGCCGGATGGGAACTGGGGGCTCGGGGGGCTCGGGGAGGCGAGAGCCGGCGGGGCGCGCGGGGGAAACTTTTCACCTGGTAAAGTTCCTGCCTCGGCACGGCTCGGAGCAGCCTTGGCTGCCGCCGCGAGGAGGAGGGGAAGGAGGCTCGGTCTGGCGGCGGCAGCCGGGAGGTTGGCACGGAGAGTTAGCCAAGTTTGGGGCTCAGGATCTGGAAAAAGGGGAGCGGGGCGGCTTTCAGAACGGTGCACCCGGCCCCCGACTCCCGGCCGCCCGCCCGCTGCAGGTGGATTGGAGGGGCCAGGCGGCGAGCCTGCTCGGTGGCCGCTGCCGGTGGGGCGCTGTAGGGACGTTCAGAAGCCAAAGGATGCACTTGGGGACCCGAGGCTCAAGTTGAGTAGTCGCCTGGCCAGGCGCCGGCTGTAGCAGAGCCCAGACTCCACTCTGACCAGGGAGGGGAAAGGGTTACGAGACATTCTGCGGGTCCGCTCCGCGTGTGACTCTGGTATGCGGGGGTCACGGGCGGGGTGAGGTGTACCAGGCGGGAGCGACTCTGGGACTGGGGCGACAGATTTTTTTGTGGAGTGGCGGGGAGGTGGGACTTTCCTTGCTCTCCTGGGGACAGGCAAAAGGAGCGCCTTGGGAGAGCACGGGTTTTGGCGGGCGTGCGTGAAGGTGGCTTGTCTTTGAAAAGAAAGCCGCGCGGGTCTGGGCGTCCTAGGGGGTGCGCTGCGGTCCGCCCTGGATTGCCAAGTAGGGTCGAATGGGAGCGTGTGCCAGCTCCACTCTCAAGGCCCCTTCCCGGGCGGTGCCGGGTGGACTCCTGCGCCGGGACCAGTGTGCGTGCGGGGCCCCGGTGGGGGTCTGCGGCGCGCGGGCGCGGCGGCGGCGGTGGCCGGGAGCGTGTTCGCCCGGCGCGCTCGTGCGCCGCCAGTGGGGGTCGCTGAGCTAAAGTGCATCCGGCCCCCAGGCCGGCGCGGGGCCCAGAGCCCGGGTCTTTTTAGCCTCTCTGTGGTCTGCATGCCTCTCTCCCCTCTCTCGCCTACTCGTGTCGCGTGTGCTTTCCGAGACGGTTAAACGGGGACGGCGATGAGGCTTCGCGGAAAGCAACTTTCATTGTTCGCTTTTTCCAGCCCGGCTCTCGTGGGCTGGGGATCGCTGGGGGCAAGGACGCGGGGGTGGCGGGAGTGTGGCTGCGGGCTCAGCGAGCCTCGGGGCAGCCTGCGAGGAGAGGAGAGGAGCCCCCCGCCCCCGTCGTGTGTGTGTGTGTGTGTGTGTGTGTGTGTGTGTGTGTGTGCGTGCGTGTGCCGGCGGCATCGTGCAGCTGTAGCTCCGCGGAATAATGGGGGCAGAGCTGGCTGTGGAAGGGGATCCCTGGAAGGCTGAGGACGGAGGCGGCGAGCCTGCAGGGACCTGGCCTGGGGCTCGGGGAGGCTCCCGGGAGCTAGAGGCGCCGGCGGCCTGCAGAGCGGGCGCTCGGTAGCCTCAGCTCGCCCCCTCTGCCGGCCCAGCCCGCCTCGGCCCCGCGGCCCGCGCCCCGCGCGCCAGTCCCGGCTCGGGCTTGGGGCCGGGTAACCTGCAGCCGCCGCGGCGGGAGGCCGGCGGGGAGCGTCGCCGGATGAAGACGCTTTTCTCCTCCTCTCCGCGGTCTCCCGCCCCTCCCCGTCCCAAGACCCCGGCGCGTTTGTTTCCCAAGTTGGATCCCACTTCCATTTACAAGTGTCAGACAAACCCGCGCGAGCTTCCCCGTTCACCCCGGGCCCGCCAGACGGGCGGTGGGCGAGGGGCGAGCGGTCTGCGCAGCGCCCAGGGCGGTGCGGCTCCCGCGGGGCGCCCGACTCTCCCGGGCTCACCTCCGTGGGTCCTGGGTGTTTAAGAGACACGTAAACAAACCACGACCCCCCAGACCACTCAGGCCACTTGTGTCCCGCTGCTTCCCTCCTCCTCGCCTCGGACGTATTCCTTTTCTGGCCCCAACGCCTGTCTTTTCAAAGGCAAGTCGGGGGCGCGGGGGAGGCAGGGGGCCAGG
>SJYQ01005077.1:604585-640795 GCA_006410935.1 Redunca redunca
TTTTTTTTTTTTTTTTGATAGTCAGGACCCAGTCTATCTGTTAACTAGCAATTACAGTTGTGCTGAGCTACTCAAAAATGAAATGAGTAGCAATAAACAGACTGACTGCCCACTGACCTGTAGGCTATGTGGTTATTTTGCCTGCTCACAGCTTTTTGTAAACAACAGCTCTTCAGGCTGTTCGCAGAAGAATATTTTTGATGTGTCAGGTTATGTTATCATCCTTGCTTTCTTCATATGCTGCAGAATGACCCACTCTAATCTGGCTGATGAATTATGTTAAATAGAAAGCAGTAGGCAGTTACCAGTGAGGAGAAGATACTTAGGCATTAGCAGCTGGTCTGAGGCTCTCCCCATGGCTCTTGTGTTGTTATGCTATTTTAATGGAGGCCAGGAGGACCAGGGTGGCATTATTTTCCTGTTTGCAGAGTTGGGTGTGGCATGCCTTCTGTCCAGCTGACTGTAGGCTGGCTTTTTCCGGCGAGCACAGAGGGAAAGGGCCACATTGGAGGGTTTGGTTTCTTGCATTGGGTCAACTCCTCGGCCCTTTCCTTCTGCAAGAGCACTGAGCGGGAATCTTCTGATGGGATCAGGTGGGACCATGCATTTGGGATTGATTCCCTTTGATTGCTGGGGAAGGGCTATTGATGAACCCTTGTCTTTGCTGATTGTGACAGACACCAGGAAGGAAGGATAATTAAACAGAAAGAGACCTGGCAGACCTAATGGAGGGTATGTCTGCCCCTCAGCTCCTTCCTGTGGAAAAGAGAGCCCCCGACTTCCCCAGATGCACAGGGTCTTAAAGAATTAAAAAGAGCCAACCCCAGTGTGGATTGTTTTGTTTATTGATAACATTTTTTGAAATGCTTTTCAATCTCTAATTGTTGAGTGTATCTTTATAAGCATCCTTCTCCTCCATTGTGAGGGTTGGGTCTCTTTTTACCACAGTCCCTACTGCCTAATAGCCTCTGAAGAAGCGTTTGTGGCTTGGGTGACTTCCTCTACGATGACCCCAACAGTACATATCTTTCTGTGTTTCACTCAATTTGATTCTGCATCCTTCTCAAACTTAGTGATTTTTTTCTGTCAGTTGAAGAGTATCTACTTCTTTAATGAGCTTTTTTCTTCCCTGGTTTACACTGACCCTTTCCCCCAAATTTCTTTGGAAGGAAAGCTTACCTTTCCTTAAAGAAATAGAAACAAAAAGATTCAGTTTAATGCCACAGATTGAATTTATTGAGAACGTATTTGATACTTGTCTAGTGGCTTTGAGCCAGTTTCTGGTCTACCAGAATAGGCTATCAGTTACATGTAACAGTGACAAATGACCGTTCTAGTAGTTCTGGATTGGAATGGCACTCCCCGGTTAGTCTTAATATTAGTCAATTCTAGGATTGAGATATTTTTGTATTAAAGTAGAAAAGATGAAAATTTGAGAATGGATTTCCTGCCATGATGATGGTCGGGGAAAATAGAGAACAGATTTCAAAATTTAATGATCACACTCTTCATATAACTAGAGTGTTGCTTCCTTTGCTGGATAGGTGTGTGTGAATGTGGAGACCTGGGAGGAGGTCAGGGGAGGGTTGTGAATTGTCCTTCTGCAGAAAATGCTTTATGAAAGAATGTTGCCTTGCCTGAACAGAAAAGTCAAGTTCCCTCACGAGACCCTGAAAGGGATCCGTGAGCAGATTTTAGTATTTCATCTTTCTGATCTTCCAGGTTCCAAGACTGTGGATTACAACCTCTGTTTAATAAAGTGAAGTGAAAGTCACCCAATCTGGTCTGACTCCTTGCGCATGGACTGTAGTTTGCTAGGCTCCTCTGTCCATGGGATTTCCCAGGCAAGAATACTGGAGTGGGTTGCCATTCTCTTCTCCAGGGGATCTTCCCGACCCAGGGATCAAACCTTAGTCTCCTGCATTGCAGTTGGATTCTTAACTGTCAGAGCCATCAGGGAAGCCAGTATTTAATAAAAAAGATTTGTTCCAATTAATTCTTGCCCTTCTATGTCTTAAATTTATCCCTTAATTCTTATTCTGTTAAGTCACATTGAATTTAAAGTTGTTTCCTTTTTTTTCTTTTTTAAAAAAAACTTTACGTTTTTTATATTTGATCAATTTTTATTTTATTTCACATGCTACTTTTTCTCTGAGCTCTGGCTCCATATGTCTTTACCTGTCTTCAGAACCTCTCTTACTTAACTACAGTGTCATCTTCTGAAACTTAACATGTTCCATACTGAACATGAGGCTCCTCATATCCATTCAGTTCTCAAACCTTAGAAATTAGTGGCACTACACCCTTTATGTTGAAAAGGGGTAGAAGCTAAGGTCGACAACCTTCCCTGGTGGCTCAGAGGTAAAGAATCTGCCTGTCGATGCATGAGATGTGGGTTCGATCCCTGTGTTGGAAGGATCCCCCACCCCGCTCCGAGAAGGAACTGGCAACCCACTCCATTATTTTTGCCTGGGAAATCCCATGGACAGAGGAGCCTGGTGGGCTGCAGTCCACGGATTCGCAAATAGTGGATATGATTTAGGGACTGAGCATACACGCATTGAGGTTGAGAAAGTAGGAGGTGAAGTTACGGAGAACTTAGAATGTCAGGCTGAATATAAAAATGGAGTCACTGGGAGGGTTGGGTTGAGACAGGATGAAACTGCTTTATTCTGATTAATTCTGGAGTAGAACTCACTGTGGAAATGTGGGAAGAAAAGTAATGCAGAGAAACCAGTTAGGAGTTTCTAGTAGTAGTCTGAAAGTCAGTGATGGTGAAGGAAATAGAAAAAAGAATTGCAAAGCTTCTCTCTTTTAAACCTATTTTATTTTGTTTCTTTATCTCTTTAAGGAATTTATTTCACTGAATTTCTTTTCAGTAGTATGTACTGACCCTACGTCCCTTTGCAAGCCACCACACAGGATTCAGATATACCCTTTGTCAGAGTAAAATATATCCTTTGCTTCTTTGTATTGTTGGGAAAATAGGAGATATCCCTGTGTGCAAACCAGAAATCAACACCAGGACATATTAGTTGACAAAATAGTGTTGCTGAACAGGGTCCTGGAGAAGAGAGATTAATATGAGCTAGAGCAGAGTTTGAGGAGGAGTACTGTTGTTGCTGTTTAGTCGCTTTGCACTGTCTGACTCCTTGCTACCCCATGGATGCCAGGCTTCCCTGTCCTGTACCAGCTCCCAGAACTTGCTCAAACTCATGTCCATTGAGTGGGCGATGCCATCCAACCATCTCGTCCTTGGTTGAAGAGAAGGTCTCCTCCTGCTTTCAGTCTTTCCCAGCATCAGGGTCTTTCCTGATGAGTCAGCTCTTAGCATCAGGTGGCCAAAGTATTGGAGCTTCAGCTACAGCATCAGTCCTTCCAATGAATATTCAAGATTGATTTCCTTTAGTATTAACTGATTTGAGGACTATAAAGTGACTATAATCCAATTTAATAATTCTTAGTAAAACTAATGTAGTCAAGACAGTGCAGAATTAATCAAATCTTTCATTTCTTTAGGGCAGTGCTCCTATGGGGAAGAACATACTCATGGATCAAGCCAAATAGACTGTTGGAATGTTTTTCAGTATTTTGGTAAGACACCTGAATTATTCAGGCCCCTTTCTCCATTATCCTTTGTGGATAATGGAGAGCTTCAGAGAAGCTTCAGAGAAGAGCTGCAGGTGTTTGAAGCACGTCTGGGAGCCTGCATACCAGTGCCCACGTGGGCCCCTGCTTCCAGCCCTACCTGCACACACTTTCTGGCTTCCTTGTGTTTCTGTCACCAATTCTGGGGTTTTTAAGTTTTTTCCCTGTTGATAGTGTTTAAGAAGTATGGGTGCAAATAAAGGACAAAAGGACTGCCCTTTAGGGGGTCCTTTAAAGATTCATTCATTTTTGCTGTTTCGCATCAAATTTACTGGGTCCTTTATCATAGCCTGTTGCTGTTCAACAGTTAACTGGGAAGCTTCTCATACCACCCAAAGCTCCCCGGAGGGACCCTAAAGTGAGAGTCCTTGACCTCTGTTGCACTTTTGGGATCCCCCAGGGGCTTTTAAAACGAATGACTCACCAGTTGCATCTCGGCCATTTTTTAAAATACCTGTTAATTGTATTTTATTTTTTATTTTTAATTGGAGGATAATTGCTTTATAATGTGTTGGTTTCTGCCATACATCGACGTGAATCAGCCATGTGTCCCCTCGCTCTTGAACCTCCCTCCCACTCCTGCTCCATCCCACCCCTCTGGTGAAACGTTTGTTGCCACAGTAAAACAGCCAGCCAGTGGGGATTTGCTGTGTGTCGCAGAGACCTCAACCTGGAGCTCAACCTTGGCCACCCAGCGGCATCCAAACCATTTAAACCGGACTCTCTGGGTCTAGGACCCAGGCACCAGTATTTTTTAAAGCCTCCCAGTGGATTTTGCTGGTAGCCGAGGTCGAGGACCACTGCTGTAAAGGCCGTGTCTCCTATTTGGAGTTAGAGTTCACTCTTTTAGGAAGCTCCCAGGCCCTGGGGAGTTTGAATGAAAATCAGAAACACATGGTCTGCGTTCTCCTGCTGTGAATGTAGCCCCTGGGACTCTGCACAAAGTTGAAGTTAAGCTGGACTCACTCCTGGCTTCTTCCTCCAGTGTTGATTCTGTTTTCTGCTTTGCTGGCGTTTAACGCTTTCTGTTGCCTAATGTGGCTTTGTCCTCAACTCTAGTTGGCCAAGTTGTGGTCTCCAGCTACTAGTCATGATATGGTCCAGGAACTGGTAAATGATATTTGCAAAGTTTGAAACACCTTCAGGAACAGAAGTTCTTCCCTTTTCATTTTGGACTCCTTGTATCTGGAGTCTTTATGTAAGTCTGAATTTGGGAAATGACTGCAATGCAGTCCATTAATATATGCTCAGTTTTCTTTTTATTTGTGAGGAGTATAAGAAATACACTGCACAAAAAAATGAATCAGGCCTTCAAGAAGCTTACGGTTGTTAGAGCTCAAAATGTGTACACTTAAGGAAAAAAAATCACAGCACTGTTTAATATTGGGGGTCAAAGGCATGCATGCTTCTGGCATGTGTGGGGAGGATACTTAATTCCCATGTATCTTGTAACTGGCATCTTCTTAGTTCCATTTCCCTCTGGCCCTTAGTCATCTCACAGTTAACCTCTAGCACAGAGAACTTTGAGGTGTCTGGTCCTTTAGGAATTCAGCATTCAGGTCTGTTGCTGGCTTTTTAATGTTAAAAAAAAAAAAAAAAGTCAAATAAATGGTAAGCCTTGTAATGCTAGCTTTCAGAAGATGGGTGAAAAGGCCAGAGCTTTTACCTTGGAGGTTCAGCATGAGTTGCTGATATTTTTACTTTGCAAAGCAGTTGCAAATACTGTTTCAGTTACTCTTTATTTCTTTTCTTTTTCAAGATGTCAGAGATAAGCCCAGATGTTGAGTGATGTGCAGATAGGAAAGGTTAACTAGAAGTTTAAATGTAACTTTAGGACCTCGACTAAATTAAATTCCCAACAATCTGATAAAAATTATAGCCTTTACAGTACCAGGAAAGGTTAAAAAGTGAGCGCACTGGAGCAGCTATTACATTTCACATTTCGAAATAAACTCAAAATTGTTAGTGCTACTAAATATCATTGAACAGTACTTAACACAGGTAAACATCTGAAAGCGCACCCCATAATACAGATTACACCTAGTGACAAATGTGCTTAATTACAGTATAGATATCACTTTTTTCTATCATATAAACAGTGAGTATGTACATTTTCTTCAAAAGCAGGAGAAGG
The DNA here is from genome assembly GCA_006410935.1 of Redunca redunca. Classification (NCBI taxonomy): domain Eukaryota; kingdom Metazoa; phylum Chordata; class Mammalia; order Artiodactyla; family Bovidae; genus Redunca; species Redunca redunca. The sequence continues at coordinate 610,368 of SJYQ01005077.1, forward strand.
CTGTATCTCGGGAGAAGAGGTAGCTCGGCCTTTTTTGATACCGAGAACATCTATTACGAATGATGTTTTGTTGATTTTTCCAGAATCTGAGCTTCTGGTTAATGTTTTGGGGCATCTGAAGTCTGTTTTAAAGACTGTGGCTTGAAATTCTGTTTGGCTCTACGTGGTGGCTAAATGATGGCTGTTAGCGTGATTGGTTGAGAAGGGCCTTGTGGGATGCATGTGGCGTGGTCCCACACCAGGCTGGAGCATGTGGCTACGGTTTCATCAGATTGAGCTGGCTGTAGAGAGCCTCTCCATAAAGAAATGTACACATGAAAGTGGGCCAAATGCAGATGACTTTAACGTTGCTGGAGTTAGGGAGAAAAATGAGAATCTTTCCCACATTTCAAAAAAGAAAGTTTCATACTAATCATTTCAATCAGATGAGGCAAAAGTCAGAAGTGTGTCGTAATCTCCCTTGAGAATTTGGTACCTATCTGATAGGACTGTAAAGGCATTTCAGGATGTCAATTAAATGGAAAGATATGCCTGGGATTGAATATAATGAAGAAATGTTGAAGTCTGGTGTCTACATGTTCGAACACTGTATTCGATGGTTCCATTAGTGAACCAGGGCTTGGATTTATTGACAAAAGGCCTCTTTCTCATGGCATGCTTCACTCATTAAAAGCTCATAATGTCTTGGATCTTTTTAGCTGTTGGAACTTGACCATTTGCCATTTTGTGCTCTTGACTTTATTATTATTATTATTTTTTTAACTTTGCAACTGATTCGGATGATGTTGCTTCTCGCGGCGGATGCATATTCCTGAGGGTGAACCCGTGATATTTCCTAACATTACAAAGTGTCACCAAAGCATCACACAGGGCTTCATCCTGAAAAACAAGGATGGGAAAGTGAAGTTATTACAGTGGAATTTGTGCTCTAGCAGTTTGAAAGGAATTTGTGAATTTGTTGGGATGAATTTCTTCCCAATACTGTCAGCTCTATACTATATTTATCTAATATTGAAATTCACACTTCTCTGTGTCCTTCTCAGTTTTATGGTTGATCAGTTAGTAGTATAATCCTTTCTACTCCAGATTGTGGCTGGAGTTTCCCCAGACATGTAGGAGATTGGGACATTTTTTTCTTTTTTCATGTCCTTGTTGTGCGATCTATTTCTTTTTCAGCTGCATTTGATGATTCTAAATGCTTGAAAATACTGCAGATAATAAAGAAATAACGGGAATGTTGACACCGAGTGAGGAAGAGGGTGAAACACAGTTCACCTGATCCTTGAGGATTTGTTGCTACCTGTTTACAGTTCAGATTTTAGCCGCCTCCTGTACTGGTATGAATGTGAACAGCTAGTTTGACACAATTTCTTAATTTCTCGTCTTCATAGGTTAATTCTCTAACTAGGAGCAGTTTAGTGCACTCTAGCATTCCATCTTTCCTGTAGACACAGCAGATTACTCACAGTCTGGGAAAACTAAGTGCACATTCCATCGTTAGCCTTTCTGAGGGCCTGTGCTGAGTTCTTCAGATTCGTGTTGTTGGCAAACGTGCTCTTAGTCCCTTGGACTGATTTTACATGGAGCATATTAGACAAATGTGATGCCTGACCCTTCGAAAGTTAGCTTTTTCAATTGACTCTTATTTCTCTAGACAGGCCCAGAAAAGAGCAAAATGCATGTGCTACCCAAGTCAGAAAGATGGCACCAGCATCTTTTATTGAGATGAAGTGATGTCATCTACTTGGAAATGCCCGCATTAGCAAGGGAACAGAATGCCTTCCATTTATATTTAGAAGACAGTGACTACAGTGAGGAAATTATGCAATATAAGTGATTAGGAAATGTAAGACAAAAACATACTACCTTGCCAAATCAGTTTCCTAGATCTCCTTGAATTATCCAATAATTAGATAATCTTTTACTTTGGAAGTGCAGATTTTATATGTGTAATTATCTGTTTTAATCACTGTATTCCCAAGCTGTATTCAGTGGTAACACACAGCCTGTTCAATTTGTACTCTATTTCTGTTAACTAGATAGGATTAATATCATACTTCTTCTCAAAAGAGAGAGAGGGAGATACAGGTATTTTATAAGATTTGCCACTTTCATAGAGCTCATCAGTGGTTATTATAATAATCAAAGTGCTCTTATACAATAGATATGTTTTTAAATGGAAGTGTAAAAGCCATTTTTTAAAGCAAATCACATTTTAACTGCATTCAATTAGGGAAAACTCTCCACTATTTGAGCAGATCCTGTGTCACATTCATTTATAAAGTAAAGAATATTTGTTTCTCCTTGATTTATGTATGTTTCAACTTTAAATGTTTGTATATCAGAGTTCTTAGAGGCAAGAGCATATACCTACGGGAAATATATTTGCTTTTAAACATGTGATGAACTGAAAGTTTGAACTTCTCCTTCTGCACTGCTTTGAAGAGAGGCATCAGAGGGGAAGCTAAATGGGGAAGACACGCCTGGAATTAGAGAGGATGGGGATATCCATGTCATTTGTGGAGGTTGAGGAAATGTTAGGAAGCTTGAGGATTTCTGTGTCATAGAGCCAGGCCAGTGCAACCCAGAGTTGCACCTCTGATGATATCTGCTCCTTTGTGACACTGGCTGAAACAAACAAAAAAAATCAAAACCTAAAATTTAAGAGTTATGTTTTATTCGGATAAAACTAAGGACTTAAACCTGGGATCCAGCATCTCAGGTAACTCTGAGAGACTGTTCTAAAAGGTGAAGGGGGAAGTCAGGATATACAGAGGTGTTTGCAACAGATCCCAAGTAGTCAGAATGTCAAAAGATGACTATTAATAAAACAAAACCAGATATCTCAAGTTAAGGAATTTAGAGCTTTTCTCTGTGTGGGGAGATGCGAGTCTGGGCTCACTGAAATCACACCTTTGATGTGGACCTCGGCTCTCTGGGGCTGGTATCCTGTGCCTTCTCATCCTGAGTCTTCCCAGGGCGTGCACGCTGGGCTGACGGCTTGCTGACTGGCCTCCTCTTCCCAGCTCAGCTCTTGCCTTCGGGGGCAGCTGTGGCGTCTGACGGCTGCAGCGTCCATCCCAGCACAGTAAGGATGCCGAGTGGGACCAGCCCCCTGCCCAGCCTTTGGAGCATTTGGAGAAGGGTCCCTTGGCTCAGGGCTCCTCGGCTGCCACAGTCCCTTCTCCTGGCTTTTGTTCTCGGTGCTCGTTGGCGTCTCTGTCCCTGCCCAGCTCCTGCAGCCACAGTTTAGAGCCCTGTGCCATCCTGCAGGGCTTGTTTCAACCTAACCTGCTGTACTGCTTTTTACTATTTCTATACGCGGCTGCCCACTGCAGTTGGTGTGACTCTCATGGCAACTAATACAGTCTGCCTTGCAATGAACTTCCCTGTGTTGGTGTCTTTTGTCTCCTGGAGACCTGCATTCCACGGGCTCAGTGACATAACATGAATCTTTGAACCGCCACTCTTATCACTGCTGAAGCTTATCAGTGTTTAATATTTTAAACTATATGACCATATCTGTTGATGTTCTAGCTTGAATAGTGTATCATTGACTTTCACAGTGGAACATCGAAGACCAAACCTTGAAAATCATCCCCTGGGTGTTAAGACGCCCTTATGATTCTTGTACTGGTAGGATTTACAGTCGGCCCTCCATATCCATGGATTCTACCAACCACAGAGAGAAAATCTTTTTAAAAATTCCAAATGATTTCAAAAAGCACAATTTGTTCGACTCTTTGCAACGCTATGGGCTATAGCCAGCCAGGGTCCACTCTCCATGGGGTATTCCAGGGAAGAACACTGGAGTGGGTTGCCATGCCCTTCCCCAGGGACCTTCCCAACCCACGGATCGAACCCATGTCTCCTGTGGCTCCTGCATCGCAGGCGGATTCTTGACCACTGAGCCTCCTGGGAAGCCGATGCCACACTGGCAACTGTTTATTAGGCATCACGTTTACATCACATTTATAATTGTTTACAGAGCTTTTGGGGCTTCCCAGGTGGGCGCTAGTGGTAAAGAACCCACCTGCCAATGCAGGAGAGTTAAGAGGCCCAAGTTTGATCCCTGGCTAGGGAAGATCCTCTGGAGGAGGGCATGCAACCCACTCCAGCGTTCTTGCCTGGAGAATCCCACCGACAGAGGAGCCTGGTGGGCTACAGTCCACGGGGCTGTAAAGAGTCAGACATGACTGAAGAGACTTAGCACAATACAACCTATTTTTTACATTGTATTCTGTTAAGTTCAGTTCAGTTCAGTCACTCAGTCATGTCCGACTCTTTGCGACCCCATGAATCGCAGCACACCAGGCCTCCCTGTCCATCACCAACTCCCGGAGTTCACTCAGACTCGCGTCCATTGAGTCAGTGATGCCATCCAGCCATCTCATCCTCGGTCATCCCCTTCTCCTCCTGCCCCCAATCCCTCCCAGCATCAGAGTCTTTTCCAATGAGTCAACTCTTCGCGTGAGGTGGCCNAATTGTGCAGTAGTTTGAGCATTCTTTGGCATTGCCTTTCTTTGGGATTGGAATGAAAACTGACCTTTCCCAGTCCTGTGGCCACTGCTGAGTTTTCCAAATTTGCTGGCACTTTCACAGCATCATCTTTCAGGATTTGAAATAGCTCAGCTGGAATTCCATCACCTCCACTAGCTTTGTTTGTAGTGATGCTTTCTAAGGCCCACTTGACTTCACCTTCCAAGATGTCTGGTTCTAGACGAGTGACCACACCATCATGATTATCCGGGTTGTGAAGATCCTTTTTGTACAGTTCTTCTGTGTATTCTTGCCACCTCTTCTTAATATCTTCTGCTTCTGTTAGGTTCATACCATTTCTGTCCTTTATCGAGCCCATCTTTGCATGAAATGTTCCCTTGGTATCTGTAATTTTCTTGAACAGATCTCTAGTCTTTCCCATTCTGTTCTTTTCCTCTATTTCTTTGCGTTGATTGCTGAAGAAGACTTTCTTATCTCTTCTTGCTATTCTCTGGAACTCTGCATTCAAATGCTTATATCTTTCCTTTTCTCCTTTGCCCTTCACCTCTCTTCTTTTCGCAGCTATTTGTAAGGCCTCCCCAGACAGCCATTTTGCTTTTTTGCATTTCTTTTCCATGGGGATGGTCTTGATCCCTGTTTCCTGTACAATGTCACGAACCTAATTCCATAGTTCATCAGGCACTCTATCTTTCAGATCTAGGCCCTTAAATCTATTTCTCACTTCCACTGTATAATCATAAGAGATTTGATTTAGGTCATACCTGAATGGTCTAGCGGTTTTCCCTGCTTTCTTTAATTTAAGTCTGAATTTGGTAATACAGAGTTCATGATCTGAGCCACAGTCAGCTCCTGGTCTTGTTTTTGTTGACTGTATAGAGCTTCTCCATCTTTGGCTGCAGAGAATATAATCAATCTGATTTCAGTATTGACCATCTGGTAATGTCCATGTGTAGAGTCTTCTCTTGTGTTGTTGGAAGAGGGTGTTTGCTATGACCAGTGCATTATCTTGGCAAAACTCTATTAGTCTTTGCCCTGCTTCATTCTGTATTCCAAGGCCCAATTTGCCTGTTACTACAGTTGTTTCTTGACTTCCTACTAGGTATTTTAAGTAATGTAGAGATGATTTAAAGTATTTGGGAGGGTGGGATGTAGGTTACACGCAATCACTATGCTATTTTACATAAGGGATTTGAGCACCCACAGATTTGATACCAAGGGGAGCCTTGGAGCCACCGCCCTGTGGATGCTGAGGGAAGGCTGTAGTAGACTTGAGGTCCTTACTGTCCAGTTGAAGAAAACCCTCCAGGCATGTATACCCAGGTTCTTGATTGGCTTATCTGTCTACGCTGTGACTCTTTCCAATACGTTCTCAGTGAGTGTAGTAAAGACACTGAAAAGGCATGTATATCCAAATGTTTGTCACTTCTTGGGAGCACCACTTTGTTTTCCAGGAGGTTCTGATAGGCAGTTACTTAGCCTAATGATACATACACGTGAATATTGATGTACACAGTCAAAGGTCAAATTTATGGGGAGGAGGAAACATCTTGGTGCTGAGTCTTCTAAGGACAGCATAGGCTACATATGCGAGAATGTTTTTATTGCAAGAACATTTGGAGACTTTTACATTTATATTTAAAGTGAAATTATTTGTAAACATTTCTGCTGTAACTCTTGTTATACTAAATTATAATCAGTGCACCATTCCAGTGAATACCAAGATACAGAGCTTCTCCAAGGGTATCGCTTACCCAGTTCTGACCATCCTGGGTAAGAGAATCCTACTTTAAGGGCTGAATTTATAGTGTCTGAGACATAATAAAACTTGTGTGTGTATACATAATGCACAAGGTTACTTGGCAGTTAGAATAGATTAAAAGCAAGTCTTGTAAAATTCTAAGTATTTTTTTCTTTTTTAAACTACATTGCACTAGAAAGCATTCTTTGAGGAGCTGGCCAGTAAAATCAACATGTGACCAGATATGCGTCTCAGGAATGTCATATTACAAAACATGTTTGCTAACTATATCTTGAATGAATGGAAAAAAGGCTGTGCCTGAATTGTAGACACTCCATCATTCTGTGAGCTTAACAAACAAAATCTCATTAACACCAAATGCATGGGAGCATGAGAAATGTGTAATGCTCTTAATTTCTTATTAAGTGATTTGTGTTTATTGAAAATTGGCTTGAAGGTACACTGAACATAATTTATAATATTGGATTTAGGTGAGTCTAGATATCTGAGTCTTTTCTGTACTTAGAATGTGCTTATAAGTGCACTATTGGAATACGGGGTGGGAAGAGTGATAGCTCATTCCTGGAAGGATTTGCTGAAATGAGAAGATGAGTTAGACTTTGGGCGTCTCTTTCTGATGCTCCTGTGCCTTTTAGGTCTTTGTGAATTTTGCAAGGCCCTTATTTGTGCAGGCACGCTTTGTACGCGTCTACAAGCAGATGAGAGGCAGTGAGGGCACTCAGGGGCTGGTAGAGGCAAATGTGAATCCCATTTTTTCGCTGTTAACTCATGAGGCCTGCTGGGTAGCAGCAGGCACTAGCAGACATTTAATTGTGTGCTAGGTAAGGCTGGCACAGCTCCAGCATCACAGTGGAGTAAGAATTACCCTAATCAGCTGGGATATACTGCATATATTGATTAGAGTTGGATTTTGTTATGCAAAAAAAAAAAAAAAACTTTATAAATAGTGGGAAAGTAATTGAGAGTAATTAAAAGGCAGAGAGTTAACTCACAGTTCTTTAGATGAAAAGGCATTTTGATCCTTTGCTTCCATGCAGATTTCCGGGCAGGCTGGAGCAGTTTACGAGTTCCATGTCTGAATGGTGGGATGACTGTCCCGCTGCCCCGGAAAGAGACTGAATGCGCAGGCTGTGTAGTTGAGGCATGGGGGACCAAGGTCCAGCAGCTTCTTCTTAGTGGCTCTTTGCTGTGGAAAGCCTTCTTCTTTATTTGGGTCTGGGGGCTTTTCCTTTCTTTTTCTTTCTTTTCACTAATAGCTTTTGGTTATTATTAATATCCCTGATGAGAACTGAATTGAGATCCTAGTGTCCTAGTGAACACTGGTGGAAACATTAACCACACTGGAATTACCTAGAATTTCAGCGTGTTCTGTCATTGCTTCCCTCTCTCCTTAAACTGAGAAGGTTTTGTAGTCATTTGGTATCATGGAAGCTACTTCATCTCTGGAGTGATGACCTGAATAGTTATATGCCTGGAGAATTCCATGGACAGAGGAGCCTGGCAGGCTACAGTCCATAGCTTCGCACAGAGTCTAATACGACAGAAACGACTTGGCATGCACACACACACAGATCCTTTCTTGCTTCCTCGTCCTTTCATTCATATGCAATGTCTGCCACAAAATATATGCACAAAATACCTGCCGGCTGGATGGGTGAATGGTCTGCTGCGGTATACGTTTGGGATGCTGGCATGATTTAGCATCTTTGTGAGAAGTTGTAGATCACGTATTGTGGAGTTCCAAGATCATTATGATCAGAGATCATGAATAACAAGGAGGCAAGGGGAATGGGGTATGGAAGAAGAAAGGGCTAAGATTTATTGAGCATTTACTATATTGGGCTCTTTGCATATGTACTTTCCTCCATCATCTGTCATGTACTGGGAGGTGGTTATTAGCATCATCATTTCACAGGTGACAAATACCTGACCAGGAACTGAACCAAGGTGACAGACCTTAATTGGCAGGGTTGGGATTTGAACCAACAGCCCTAGTTGGTAACCAGACCTCTCAAATGAAGCTGTACAAGTCCCCTTACCAGCAGAGGAGGAGGATCTCATACTGTCGGAGCTTGGTGGGGGAGCCCATAGATAGGCCATGAACATCAGGCAGGCCTTCTTTGAAGCCCAAGTGTTTTTCTACAAACATTTATGGGAATTTTACAGTCTCTTCCATAATGTGTTTGGTTAAATGTGAAATCCTATATTAAATTACTTGGTTATCAAAGTACCAATACTTAATTTTTCTGTCCTAAATCTTTACTTACAATGGACCCACCTAAAGTTGCTCCTCCTGTGTCCTCTGGGCCTCCTATGGGCGTTCCATGAAGAGAGAATCAGAGCTGGAAGTTTGGTTGGAAGAGGGATTGAGGAACCTATCTTGAAATTTTGGATTGCATGTGTATTTGCAGTGACCTGGGGCTGTTAGTGAGAAGAAGACTGCTAAAACTTCCCATGACTTTGTCTTGTTTATCCAGGAGATTTAAGCATCCTGATGCAACTGCCGTGGATCCAAGTTTGAGAAGCAGGCACAGGACCATACTTCCCTGCATTATTTGAATGATAATTATGACGCCCAAAACAGCTGCTGTGCCTGTGATTAATTGGTCAGTTCTAAATGGCATTTTATCCTAGTTTTACTGTATGGATGATAAAACTTATAGGAGACACTTGAGAAAAGGAGAATTTGGATTAACAATCCTTGAAAAACAGAATACTCCCAAAGTTCTGCTGGTCAGCAGGCACTGAATTTATGGAAGATTCTTAGAAAGTAATTCTTGACAATATTAATAATAACTTGCATTTTTTAGAACTTTACCATTTATAATTCATCATTCATTCTTGCATTTGCTTGCAGCAGCTAACATTGATAAGAGATTTATATATAGTATCTCATTTACCTACCAGCAACTCCTTGAGGCAGGTATCATTGTTTTCTCTACAGATGAAGAAATCAGGGCACAGAGTTGACAAATGATTTGCCCAGGATGACACACTTTGGCAGGTGTCAGGGTCAGGATTCAAGTTCAGCTTTATCTAACTGTATAATCTGTGCTCTTTATCCCTGCACTGGGCTACTAGCTGTTTCTCTCCTTGGTGGAGTTCTGAGTTGTTGGCCTGTTGTCAGCCTTGGTCATAGTTTACAGTGACCCTTAGTTATCCTGGGCTTCCCTGGTGGCTCAGATGGTGAAGAATCTGCCTGCAATGTGAGAGACCTGGGTTTGATCCCTGGATCGAGAAGACCCTCTGAAGAAGGGAATGATATCCCATTCCAGTATTCTTGCTTGGAGAATCCCCACGGACAGAGGAGCCTGGTGGGCTACAGTTCATGGGATCACAGAGAGTCGGACAGGACTGAACAACTAACACACAGTGATCTGTGGAAACATCCAGATGTCTCCAGACTAGAGTATCCTTGAAAACATCTGCCGGTGCATGCAAATCTAGTTTGAGTTTCTAACACTTGAGAATGCAACTCAGGCCAGAGGAAGCAAATGGAGTCCCTCTAGAGGGTCATTGGAAGAGCTGAGATGTTCCCTCTTGAAGATTAGTTTTCCTTTCCAGGATAAGATGGCAACACAGAGGAAACAGAAAGGTTAACCAGTACCCGTAAATGTGGGTTGTTGCAACCTTGCTGGAACTAGCCAGAATTGCTGCGCTGATATGAGTTGATCTGATTCCTGGGAGTTGAGCGATTAGATTCCCAGTGACCATCATACAGTTATCCATGGCTGTCGCTTACCCAGGACAGTTTGCATCAAGAAGCTGGAAATCTGCTATTTTCTGTTTTTGATTTCTCAGCTGAATGTAAATAAAAAGATGGAAGATAAAAATGCAGAAAATTGCATTAGCTTGATTAGGGGCTTTATTTGCATAAAAGAGTCTTTGAATTACAATTACCCTCTGGCTTTGGACCCCGGCTCTTCTTGCCTTTTTATTATCCGGTCCAAGGTCGTTACTAAAAGGCTTCCCGTTTCATGGACGAAGACTTACTGAAATATTAATTTCATTGCCCGAAGTAGATTCATATGGTCTGTTGAATAACTCGAGGTTCTGTCAAAATCACAAAGTGAAAGAGTTATTCTTATGCCTTTGGAAAGGTGGTTCAGGAATTTAACAGGCAGCTAAAACTCCACTCTCATTTTACCTGTGTTGTTGACAGAAACGGGTAAAACTCTTTATGTTCTTTGGTAATTACAGCAGTGAAACAACCATCACTGGGTAAGTTGCATCTTTAAGGCATCATACAGGAAATCATTTTGTTTTATTTTCCGTTAATTGCACTGTGACTGGATTTAGATTTGCTGCTTAAGACGCTGAGAGGGAAATGAACTTGTGACATTTGAAGTTTGGACGTATTTTTTTTTTAAGTACAGGTAGAGCTTGAATATTCATTATTTTAAGGCATGCCTTTTCAGTTTGTATCTGTTTTAACACAAAAACTTGACTTCAGTGCTGTTTTTTTCATTGTTCTTTTGCAGCGTTGACTGTATATGTAATTTAATCCAATGTATTTAATAGAAGTTGCATTCTTCAATGGTGAAGAGCCCTCCAGTCTCCCTTAGTGGTAGCTGATGATAATTATACTTGCAAGCACAATTCTTTAAAGCAAACTAAGGCAAAACAAAAACAAACCCCAAACTGCAATCGAAGGTTTTTGCATCATTACAGGCAATAGCCTAAGGCTGTGACAGATAAGCTTGGTGAGAGTTTGGCTTGTTTTACTGACATGTTGTTTTGTCTGTTGTGAGTAGACAGTCTCTATTCTTAGCCCAAGTAACACACATCAGTTGTCAGAAGCCAGCAACTTACTTACCTGGTCTCACTTTGGAAATATGCTTGGAAGCTACTGTTTTATTGTTCTTTCCGGCTGGTTTTGCTCACAGAGTGACTCAGTAGCTCTTTCCATAGCTGTTTTCCAGCCTATTTTATAATCCGTACTTGTTCCCTCGCTGCCCCCCCAACCCCATCCTTGCACTGCTGGAATCATTTCTGTTTTACTTTAAAAACCAGTGTGCTAAATGTCACAACAAAATAAAGCATGGATTAGAAACAGCCTTGCAGTTGCAGACTTAATGCCTTTGTGACATCTCATTGCTATGTAAATGAGATTCAAGGAGGTCATCTCTTTAGCAGTCACTCTAGCCCTGGTATCTACTTGATATTCCTTGGCCAAACTTGCTAAGCATTCATTACTGAGCTGGCCTAGGTGTTTAACTGTTTGTTGACTCGGAACCTGCTAGTCGAGGCTGCTGAGGTCAACAGCTCCTTCTTCAGTGGATGTTTGCATTTTAAGGACCTCTTTGCATCTCCACACTGCTTCTCAGACTGTGGGTACCTCAGGAAACCCATACTTCTGTTCTCAAGATACACTTGTTTTCATGCCAGGACAGTATTGGGAAAGCTCATTTGTGGTGTTTCCTTTGCTGTCTCAGGTATTTTTATCTTTGCTAACTGCTATATATTTAGGTAGATGTTTTATTCACTTGCATCTGTCACAAATTCTTCCAGATACTCTGTAGAAAAATGTGTGTCTGGGCTGGTAACTGTTCACATAATACTTCCTTTAAAATTAATTATTCGCAGTTCAAACTTGATTTCATCTGATTTTGCAGATGTGTTAATAGTAAGTACACTTGTTACTAAAGGCGGTGGAATCTGATTTTAATTCTGTAAGAAACTTTAATGAGTACAGATTATTGCTGGTATTACATTTGCTTGGTTAAAGGGAGTCTTTAATTCACTACTGTGATTTGTTCTTTTAACAAAATATGATTATAAAAGTATGATCAATTTGTCTCATAATTCCAGTTTTGAGGGAGGCTTTTGCAGTTTGAGCAACTGGCCATATTTTAAATGGCTGATTCATTAAGTCATTATTCTCTCAATGGTTATGTCAATATAGTGGGTTTTCTTTACACGCAGGCAGATGCTGAGCTGGGTAAACACTGAGTTCTGAGATTTTGGCTAGAATAACTGCTAACTCAAAGAAAGCACACCTTACACTCGGTATAAGAAGGCCTAGGCATCTGGAGAAGAGCGTTCATTTGGCACCTCGCTCCCCTCCACATTAAGAATTGAAACGTTGACATTGATGAGAGGGGTGATTTGAGCAGCTCTGTGTTCACATGAGAATTCCAGAATGAGGGTTTGACTCCTTTCATGGATTAACAGATGTCTTTGGATTAAGGTACTGAATCAACTACAATACTTTTTTAAAAGCTATTTTGGCCTTTTATAAACCAGCACCTTTCAAAGTGTCATATCTGACTGCCTACTGGCGTGAAGGACTGCTCAGACGTCTGATAATGACAGGTTATCTGGAATTCTGCTGAGAGTGGCATTACACCTTCATGATTTTGATCAAGGGCAGTAGAAAACTACTAGTAGTTAAAATAGTGGAACAGTATTTTAAGGGCTGGTTCGATGCAGGATTAGAGTGAAAGCTTAGAGCCACCCTTCTCTGTTCTACCTCCTCTCCTGTTCTTTACTGCATCATGAACACACATGGTGCCCCTGTCACACTCTGCATCTCACTGGGTGCTGGGAGAGTTGAGGATATAAATACAACCCTGTCCTTGGCCTCTGGAAAGCTAAGATATGGGGGTGAGACAAGGCCTACCAGGAACCATCAAGGAATAAGTCCTGGTTTTGCTACACTGGCTGTGCTCTGCTGGTTTGGACACAGAAGTGTTTTCTCTGAACCTCCCCTGGCAGTTGCCTTCTCATCTTTCTCTTATGAACACCTCCGAAGGCAGCGGGAGAAGGGGACGACAGAGGATGAGATGGCTGGGTGGCATCACTGACTTGAGGGACATGAGTTTGGGTAAACTCCGGGAGTTGGACAGGGAGACCTGGCATGCTGCGATTCATGGGGTCGCAGAGAGTCGGACATGACTGAGCGACTGAACTGAAGGCAGGACTCCCTGTTCAATGCTGGAAGATCCTGATACAGAAACCATGGGTGGCCAGTTATCTAATAACTAATGCTTGAAGAGTCCAGTTTCTCAACCCGATGCTCCTGATCTATCCTGACAATTGCTGTTTATTCAAGGAACACTTAGGAGGAAATCTTATTTAGTAGGTATGTTACGAAAAGTGTTAGTTGCTCAGTCATGTCTGACTCTCTGCGACCCCATGGAGTGTAACCCACCAGGTTCCTCTGTCCGTGGAATTCTCCAGGCAAAAATACTGGAGTGGGTGGCCATTCTCTTCGCCAAGGGATTGAACCCAGGTCTCCTGCATTGCAGGCAGATTATTTACTGTCTGAACCACCAGGGAAGCTGGGAAACAGAATACGTTATTTTTAGAGATTTTTTTAAAATTGTTTTGAAATCTTTTTTTTTGTAAAGAGGCCCTCCAAGTTATTGTTTTATCAAGAGACAGATATCATTTATGAGTTGTAAATTTGGATTTACTAAACAGTGTTCGATATTTTAAAATCCGGGGATAACCTGAGTTGGTCTGCAGACCATCTTGCTGCCTGGCAGCTGCCCCTTCTCCATAGCCCTCATTCTTCCACCTCAGCCAGGTGCCGAGTGTAGGACCTGTTGAATTGAAATCAGCCAATATTGATTAAAATGAAAAGAGGAGACAGAGCTAGAGAATGTAGAAGCTAAAATGAGATAAAGTCTGAATATCATTTGTCTCTGCTGTCATTGTTTCCATTAGCACAGATGATTCGGTGGAATGCTTTCAGGCGTGGGTGAATTATCACAGTGGTAAGTTTTCTTCTGGGGCTTTTGAGGAAAGTTTTAAAAATGAGTTCGCTCGGAGTTAAGAGTTAGACAGAAATGTTCCTTGCTGGAAGCCCTGGTTTTTGTTGTTTGTTGTTGTTGTTGTTAATTGCCTTGCTCTGTGTTTTAGAAAACTGTCAGAAAATAAAAAATTAGCAGGTCAAACATTTTGCATCCTCCCCAATCCATTGTTTCAGAAAGCGGCTTTCTTTTTGCCAGAGATGCTGGCTGATAGACTGTTCTACGTTCACTCTCGTCATCAGGGTTCGTAAACCCAATGTTAGAGTTCTCTCTGGATCCTTGGCCTGCTAATAGGGTAAAATGCTACCAGATGAGCCACGAGGCTTTGGTCTGTGGTCCCAACCATAAGCCAAGGACTTTAATTTTAGATCCAGATTCTAAATCATGAAGTTTTCACTGGGTATGATTTTTTTAAACTACAGATCCAATCTTTATTAAAATGCCTTAACATAGTAAATAACAACTCTCTTACTGTTCATTATATGTAACAATGGATAAAGATCAGAGTTTAAGGAAATGAGCACCCGAGTAAATTTAAGGCCTTTATCTTTCCACTGTGATTCATATGTCAACCCTTTTCTTATACATATACTTGATTAGAATGCTCCTCTCTGCCTTACAATTTTCCCCTCAATTTTAGGGTCAGAATCTCTTTTGGGGGAAAATTTAGAAGAGGCCTTTGAAGTAACTTAGCCCCAAAAGACCTTGGAACTGTTAACTGTCATAAGAAGAGGGGAGGGATATTTTTGAAATGTGAGAATTTGGGGGTAATTGTATTGTTTTATACTGTGTTTATGTCATTGAGTTCCTGACTGAACTCTGTACTTACTCAAGTAAAAATTTACTCTTTTATGTTCACTTTATAGCTCTTGCTAGGTGAAGTAAATAAAAGCACAAATCTCTAATTGAATTTGAATTGAACAACCAGCAATTCTTTTGCATAAGTATATCCCCAATATTACATGAAACATATTTTTATCCGTCCATTCACCTCCTGCACAGATCACAGTTCATCCTATAGAGAGTATTAAGAAGGGGTTTGTTGAATGACTGAATGAGCCTCCAAGGGGAAATATCCAGGCGTTAGTTCAAAATGCTAACTTAGAGCGCAGCAGAGCTTGACTCAAGAGCTGCGGTCACATGCAGGGGTGGTACTTGAAGCCCTGGAGACTGTCTAGGGTCATTGTGTTGACCTAAGGTTCTTAAGGGGCTTTCCAGAGTGGCATTAGTGGTAAGGAACCCACCTGCCAATGCAGTCGACTTAAGAGATGTGGGTTTGATCCCTGGATCAGGAAGATCCCCTCGAAGAGGGCACGGCAACCCACTCCAGTATTCTTGCCTGGAGAATCCCATGGACCCAGGAGCCTGGCGGGCTACAGTCCAAGGGGTCTCAAAGAGCCAGACACAACTGAAGTGACTTAGCGCACAAGCACACAAGGTTCTGAAACTGCAGTTTGTGTCAGAATCTCCGGGAGGGTTTGTAACGCATAGATTCCTGTGACCCACTCCATAATCCACGATTTTATAAACTTGCGGTGGGGTTCAGGGACTGCTTATCCAGCAGGTCTCCAGTTTACATCAGTGCTCCTCATCTGGAACCACACTTTAGGAGCTAGAGCCTAAACTCTTAGAGTGGGAACTGCAAAGGTTTCAGGCAAAGGCCTGATAGTAAAGAGTTCAGGCTCTGTCGGCTGGACTGTCCCACCCTGACTCTGCCTCCTGCTGCTGTGGGTGGTGTGTGAATGAATGAATGGGGGGTGGCTCTGTTTCAGCCAAGCTTTCTTTACCAGGCTAGGATGCTGGCCTGATTGGGCCCCTGGGTCAGCCTCAGTTTGCAGCCCCTGCTCTGGGCTGCAAGAAAGGTAAGCACTGAGGATGTCCAGGTTTAAAAGCCAAGTGGAAGAAAAGGAAATGGAGGGCGAATGATCTGAGCCATGGTAGGGTACCCGGGCAAGTGGAGTAGCCCCAAAGCCAAGGAAGCGGAACTTCACAAGAATGGACGCCTGATCACCCTTGTCAGTTGCCTCCAGGCAGCAAAAGCTGCCGGAGGAGATGGATGCTGGGAGAGGCCTCTGGATGGGCAGTTAGGCTATAATGACATTGCTAACTGAAGGAGTCTGAATGGCACAGTGGGAGAGATGCGCCAGATGGCGGCGGGGGGAAGTGAAGGAGCTGGAGGCAACAAGTCCCCTTTCGGGAAATTTGGCCGTGAAGGACATGAGGGCATCGAGGTCCTCCGAAGATGGTGCCCACTGGGTTGTGCACAGGGAGTGAACAGGGAGCGGATGAAAATCCAAGAGAGGAGAGAGCGTTAATGGAGAAAAGTTGTCAAGGCAGCAGTGGGAGGCAGTGAGAGCCCGCGGAGGCTGCCCCGGATGGGAGAAGGGAAATGCTTCCTCCAGGACAGTAGTGGGTGAGCTCGCTCTGTTCCCTGGAAGGAAAGAGGCTTCCCAACCCACAGCCTTGGTTTCTTTGGAAAGGCTGGGAACTCATTGAGAGTGAAGAGTCTGGGAAGCAGGGATTTTAAGGAAAATGTGATGGTTTGGAGTAGGCAGTAAGGCAGAAAGTACCACATTTACCATGCAGCATGGAGACTCTGCTGGGGTGGAAGCTTATTTGTGGGCATCCAGAATCAGACACGACTAAGGAACTAATACACACACACACACACACACACATCACACATATGTCACTCTGATACATGGGACTTTCCTGTAGTCTTAGCTGCCTGGAAAATGCAGAACATGTAACAGACAGGGTTATGCAGAAATTGCAGGTTGTCAAGAGATGTTGGTCAGAAAGGCATGAGCTGATAGAACTGGGATGCTTGTGAATGGGAGTATGAAGAAAAACGAAGTGGAAGTGGAAAAGGAAAGGACACCGAGAGTGTCACAGGCTGAAGTCTTGGTGAAGATGAAGAAGAGCAGGTGTGGAGGGAGACGAGAGGGGGTTGAGGCAGGTCGGAGGTTACTGGAGACACTAGGGTTTCTTAGTCGTTTTGGGGATGGACAATCCCAAGGGTTTGGGGTGTGGCTGTGGAATCAGGCTCTGAAGCTGAGCTGAAGGGTGTATCTTCAGGGATTGAGGTGAGTATGCTGTGTAGGTTAGCTCCGTGGATTTCTTTTCTAAGCATTTATTTATTTTAGTATTTGGCTGGGCCGGGTCTCAGTTGCCTCATGTGGGATCTTGCACTGAGGCCGTGGGCTCAGTGGTTGAAGGGCATAGGTATGTGGGATCTTAGTTCAGTGACCAAGGATCGAACCTGGGTCCCTGCACTGACTGGGGCACTGTTTAACCACTGGACCACCGGAGAAGTCCCAGCAAGGTGGATCTTAAAGTCACTCAAGATCATGGCGGGAGAGGAGGCAGCTCTTGTTCCAGCAGGGGACCTGCCTCCTCTTCGACCCGAGGGAGCCTGCAGATGGCCTTCTTTTGGTCTTTGTGAGGCTCCGCAGCCCTTGCTCTTCTGGTCTGTCTCTGCCCTTGCTGGGTGTGGCGTGTCTTCTCGTGGTCACTGGAGCAACTCCCCGCACGTTTCCACTCGGTGTCCTCATCCGCCCTCCACCCCCACCACCCCCCTCCCNCCGGCAGAAGCATGAAGAAAGATGATACATTAACACCGCGCTGCCTCTCGGGTACTTCTCTGTCGGTAACTTGAACTTCCATCACTAAGTTCTGCAGATCAGAAGAGAGCTGCTTTCCAGTTTCCTCTGTGAGAGAGAGAGCAGTCTTTCTCCCTAAGTTGTTGCTAAGTTGTTGGGTATTGTTGAACATTTACTGATACCTTCGAGTCTGTGCTGTGACTGCCTTCTTTGAGGAAGCCTGTCTGTTGGAAAATATTTGGGCTCACTTAATTTTTTACCAGCTTTGGGTTGCAAATTACCCTCTAAAAGGAACTGGATCCTTTTCTACTAAAAAATCCAAGTTCATGTATGATAACTTTAGTAAACTAAATAAAAATAACACTTAAATGAAAATTTAAGAGGAACCTAAAATAAATAATTAAATGGTTTCTCTCTAGAGAAGTTTCTTCGCACCAGCCCTGATCCTTCCCCTTCTCTCCTCTTTTTCTATACAACCATTATTTTTTCGCCTACAGAAAAGAGGAGTGTGTTTTAAATTTACCTTTGTTTCTGAGGTTTTCTTCTTTTTTTTTTTTTTTTGCTAAAGGAATGGCTTGATTTACATCTCATGCTGTCTCCTGTATCAGTTGAAAAATCAGAGAAAATGAATTGAAGAGTGTATCATTTTTTAATATTTGAATCATCACATCTCACACTAGATTTCATGTCTTATACAGATGGCATTATCCCTTGCATATTTTCCCTCCAGTTTGGAATTGCCAAAGGAAAGACTTGAATATGAAAGGTAATGAATGTTGGGGAAAGATTATTAGAATAGCTGTCAGATGTATGCCCTGTTTGACTGGAATGTATAAATGTTTTCCCTTTGACGAAATCTGTGCAGAAAATTTTACGCTGCACTTGACATCCATCAGTATTTTCAGAACTAAAGCATTAAAAATAAATTTAAAGTTTTCTTTCAATACTCTCTCCCAACTTTATTTATATTGTCATTGGGGGAAACAATAGATATTGGAAAAAAAGAAAAACAACTGATGTTGATCGTATTCGACAGACAAATAGGATCCCAAAACTGACTACATGATGATGACATTTCTACACACATTTTGGTAAGGCATAGAATGTGTTTGGCATTTGAATAATCTGTATTAGATAGGTAATTCCTGAGAGACAGAGTGAGTTCTAACACCATAGTTCCATTTGCGATCCTGAAAAGATGTAACAACTATGGCGTTTTAGGACTGAAAGAAACTATAGAGAGAGTTTGTCTTAATCTCCTTTCTTTACAGATCAACTGAAATTTTAAAGGCTAATAAATTTCCCCAGATCGTGAAACTAATTTGGGACCTAGCGAGGGGCTAGACTGGAATATTCTAAAATACAAATTCTGCACTCCATCTAGGTCCTGTGTTAGTTCCCTGGTTGGTCATCTAGGTTTAAGCGTTTTAGCATTTGCAGGCTGAATTTGAAGGTGTGGTAGGCATGTTAGAGGGCTTACTTGTGATTTGAAAATAAGTTAAAGTACCTGCATTTAGCTCACAAAATACGGGAACATTTTGACAGTTCCATCCTTCTGGAAACAAACTCTACCCCCTCAGATGAACTTGCAGGGAGTAACTGAGCTGAACGTGATGCTCAGGTGGGGAATGGGAGACAGCAACAAGGCAGCCTGTGTCTGTGGCCACAAAGCCACCACCTGCGACTTTGAGGAAAAGTGAAAACGCAGAGGCACACGTCACCCAAGATGTGTCTCACTCATCAATCCGTGTTTATCAGAACTGGAGGTCTTCGTAAGAGAACTGAATGCTTTCAATCCAGACATGTCAGTAATTGCGATCGACCGAGCGTTCTGTCACACCTGCCTGCTTTTCTTTCTCTTTCTCTTTACTTCATTACATATTGATTGACTTCTTGGGTTTTACAAGTTCATAAATCACCTTCTTTTAAGAAGGTTTTTGGCTTTTGTGTGTGCAGACTGAGAGTACTGGAAAAGATTGATACTTGAATCACAGTAACAAAGAACTTCATCTTGCCTCTTTCAGCTTCATATGCAAGAGTGAAGCTTCAAAAGACAGTGTCATTATGATGAAACCAATTTAAAAGCAGTGGAAACACCTTGTAAAAACCTGGAGTGGTAGCAACCAGCCCTCCTGAGTTTAGTGGAAGCTCTCGCCTTACACTCACGGAGAGATTAAACAGATCTGGAGAGACTTCACAACCAAGAAAGAATTCAGCACTAACCATATCATGAAGTGCCACCCTTGCAAATAATAGCAGATATTCTTAGGTACATGCATGCTCAATCATGTCCGACTCTTTGCTGCCCCATGGACTGTAACCCACCGAGTTCCTCTGTCCATGGAGTCTTCCTGGCAAGGATACTGGCCTGGGTCGCCATGATGTCCTCCGGGGCATCTTCCCGACCGGGGGATTGAACCTCTGTCTCATGCGTTGCAGGCGGATTCTTTACCACGGAGCCACCAGGGAAACCTGCAGATATTTCTACTTGATTGCAAATCCATAATCCTGGTACAGGATAAAATAGATTTTTGTCTGTCATGGAGGGTTACATTTTATGTGCCCTGCAGTAAAATAATAAAAGTCTTGATACCTGTGGTCTCGTCTGCTCCTAAAATTTTTTCAAATTCATAAGTCTTAGGAATCGAAGTTTGTTACTATACTTTTCGTGAAAAGACAGTCCTTGTTCTCTTTGCTGTGAACATTTTAAATTCCTGTTTTATGGATGAATCCTAAAACAGTCACTCCTATTTCTGGATACAAACAGATATTTAAACTCTGTAAGAATTTTTTTCTATTTTTAGCACCTAAGTGTTTTTCATTATATTATAAAGCAGTTATAAGACATTTAAAATTCTTATTTCGCAGATGAATCCAAAAATACTCTTTTTTTAAAAATTTTACTGACATAAAGTGGGATGTTAACACTGAAGGTATAGTTTCCTGTTTTTGGCATCTAAGCATTTTTTATGATAATATAAAACAGGCACGTGGGACTTTTATGGAAAGGCAAGTTGTATAATAATAATGTCTATTGTCCCCTTAAATAACAAGGAAGTCTACTTTGTAGATTGGTTGCCCAGCGTTAGCAACAAAACAATCATATTCCACGCATTCTTTCATAGCTGATTTAATTTGAAGATATTCAGTCATTCCTTTCTGAATTAATTTAATTTCTGACAGCCAGTTTAATGCATCAAAAGGGAAAAAGAAAGCAAAAACTGCCATCGAGGTTGTCTGTAATTAATAGAGCTGACTTCTGAAGCACTCCAGACCACTAAGCCCTCACATGTGAGAAGTGGCTTATTCTGAAGGGACTGTGCTTTGAAAGAGCAAAACAATTGAGGATGGAGAAGAGAGGCTGGGAACCAGTGTATTCTTTGGTGATTCAGAGCCATGGTTTCTATTTTCTCTGTGAGGGGGAGGCAGAAGGAGGATGGGAAATGTTCTGGGAATAGCTGTCTTTTCTTCACAGCATTTGCAAACAGCATTTACAGGCAGAAGTGTGTCTTAGTAAAATGACATGAACGCTCACGAGGTTGCTATGGAAGGTCCCATCCATGAAGTGAGGTGATAAATGGTGGCCGTGTTTACTGTGGGTCAGTCAGTGTCTGCCGTTCACGGGGTGTTTTCTTGAGATGGTTTTTGGTAAATAAACAGAGCCAGAGAAATTCCCTTGAAACCAGAATCTGAAAAACCAAAATGAAGTGTGTTTCAAGACTTGAGTACAAATCAGCATCCTTGTTACCTGAAAGGCAGCACTGTGGGGGTACAGGTGGCCTCAAGTAAGCGTCCTCACCTCTGGCCGCTGCTGGTGATCCTGTCCTTCATCTTTATAGATGAGGAAACCGAGCCTGAGCTAGGCGCCTGAGTTCCACATGTGATGAGTAATGGAAACCAGGTGTGTTGCAATCACAGTCTTTCTTCAAAATCTATAGCATAGGTACTTACCTGATGGTCCCAGTGGTTAAGAATTCACCTTGCAATGCAGGGGATGCAGGTTCGATCCCTGCTCCAGGAACTAAGATCCCACATCCTGTGAAGCGACTATGCCTGAGTACAACTAGAGAGTCTCGAGTGCCACAGCCAAATAAATATTAAAAAAAAAACAAAACAAAACTGTAGAGTGTATCAGGTTATACTATTTGAATTCATCCAATTATTCATCTTAATTTTTTAAGGAACTTTTAGACATTTAGGAACCTTTAACATTTAAGGAGGCATCAGAGGATGAGAGGGCTGGATGGCATCACTGATGCAATGGACATGAATTTGGGCAAACTTCGGGAGTTGGTGAGGGACAGGGAGGCCTGGTGTGCTGCAGTCCATGGGGTCAGAAAGAGTCGGACACGATTGGGTGACTGAACAACAACAATAGCATTTAGACATAAAAGCAGGCATTCAGTTGTTAAAACAAGGAAAAAGAATTGATGGAGTAACTGAAATACAATGACTTCATGGTTTTCCACAACCAGATATTTTTTCTACCCTGGTTTTCTTACCTATTATGTCTCCAGTAACATCTTTAAGGAATTCACATTTATTGTAGTATTAGTCAAAGTAAAAATTAATTTAAAAGAGATGAATCTGTGGGAAAAGGCCACAAATTATATTTCATAATTAAAAATTGCCTTTTCAGCAATTCATTGAATGAACATGAAATTTGAGTGCCTACTTTGTTCCAGGCTTTCTGACATTGCCAGGGATACATAGGGATGAGACAGGGAAAGTCTTGTCCTCATGAAACTTACAGTTGTTTAAGGGGAAAGATAGCTAATAACTAGATTTGATTTCTTTTTATCCATTTGAATTAGCTGTCATTTGGAAAGACTCTAGGAACAAGCAAACTGATGTGTTGATAAGTACTATTAGTTTACTTGGGAAAATCTTCTCTCCTGTTTTGCTTTAACAAACTTGAAATTTCCATATAAGTAATTCATTGGTTACTTTTTAAAATGTAATTAGATTATCGGGAGTTGCATAGTACTCTTTTTTTTTTTTTTAATTGAAGTATAGTTGATTTAATGTTGTATTAGTTTCAGGTCTATAGCAAAGTGATTCAGTGACATCTATGTGTACACACACACACACACACACACACACACACACATATCTTCTCTTGCAGATTTTTTTCCTCCCTTATAAATTATTACAAAATATTGAGTAGAGGACCTTGTGCTATATAGTAGGTCCTTGTTCATTATCTATTTTATTTTAAAAAGTATTTGTTTACTCATTTAGCTACAGCTCAGCACTTGTGGTGTGCAGGTTCCACA
This sequence comes from Redunca redunca, assembly GCA_006410935.1. Classification (NCBI taxonomy): domain Eukaryota; kingdom Metazoa; phylum Chordata; class Mammalia; order Artiodactyla; family Bovidae; genus Redunca; species Redunca redunca. The sequence continues at coordinate 633,262 of SJYQ01005077.1, forward strand.
GCATGTAGGATCTTAGTTCCCCAGCCAGGGGTGGAACCCAAGTTGTGTGCGCTGCAAGGCGGATTCCTTACCACTGGCCTACCAGGCAAGTCCTATAGGAGTGTGTATATGTTAATCCCAAACTCCTGATTTTTTCCTCGTCTCTTTAAACAACTAACACTGGAATGAATTAACAAGGCTTTGAGTGTTGATCATAAATGTGTAAACGCATCAGAAGCCACCCGGTCAGGTGGTGCTTCTAGAAGGCCCTGGGGCGTCAGCGACCACATATCTGAGGAAAGGAAGTGTCTGAGGAAAGAACGCAGAAAATACATTTAGCGACTTTGCCAAAGACCAGCTTTTCAGAGTCTTTGGAGCTGAGAGCTCTCTCTCCTAGGTTGTGTATCCACGTCAGGGCTGGACGGGAGGGGACCCTGTAGATCCCTGCCTGTGGGCACTGCCCCGAGGGACACAGGCACACAGCCGCCGGGCCAGGAGCTCTAGGACCGTCTCAGGGACCCTGTGCTGCGGTTCTTGGAGGGGACATCAAGGAGAGGAGGGGCTTCCTCTAAATCATGTTACTGAACACCTCAAACAGACTACTGGGCTGCAGGCGCAGCGTCGGAGCCTTACATCACTCCCCTTCCTTCCACAGTTTCTTGGCCCCATCCCCTGAGGGCTCTAACCGTCCCTGACAGCGCATTAGTGTCCGAGCTGTTTCCTAAGCCATGGTTCCCAAACTTGGCTGTGCATTACAATCAGGGGAGCTCTACCATTTAGATTCCTGGGTCCTGCTGTATCAAGGCAATTTCCTTGGCAAGAAATAGCAAGTAAGTACAGGTAATCTTTCCAACGCGTGCATGCATGCTAAGTTGCTGCAGTGGTATCCAATTCTTTGTGACCCTATGGACTGTAGCCCACCAGGCTCCTCTGTCCGTGGAATTTTCCAGACAGGAATACTGGAGTGGGTTGCCATGCCCTCCTCCAGGGGATCTTCCCCACCCAGGGATCAAACTCACCATCTCTTATGTGTCCTGCACTGGCAGACAGATTCTTTACCATCTGAGCCACCAGGAAAGCCCAATCTTCCAATAGCAATAAGTAACTCTCTCTCTCTCAACTCCTACATCAAATTTGCAGGAAGGGCATCTTCTCTTCACCTCCCTCCTCTACGCCTGCCTGTAAAACGTTGGATGTGGAGTAAGTTGTGTAAGCCTCACATAGTCCATCTTGCTTTCCCCAGGGGATTTGACTGTCACTCTGAGATCAGTACTCAAGCCCAGGTGCCTCCTGCTCTTTCTAAAACCATTGCATATTTTCCTTATGCTGTTGCCTTCTTGCAAGCAGAATTTTGCAGGCACCTGGACCTGTTGCATAAATTCAGTCACTCCCAACTCCTCTACCCACCTCATCTCCCCCAGCCCTGCTCCAGGGAGCAACCTGGAGGTATGTCTTTTATTCCCTCTGGGCAGTTGCGAGTGGCCCTGAGCAAGACCTTCACATGTGTGACCAAGTTTCTCACTATGATGCTCAAGGGCTCTCCCTGTCCCATGATGCTGAGTGGATCTGGGTAATACATCCACTGAGAGGGAGGAAGATTGGGCCATCACACCATAAAGGAGCTATCCCTTTTCTTTGCCTCCCTGCATCCTAGATGGCTTCTATTTGTCTTTTTCCCACTGATGCATTTCAGATTTGGTCCTTGCTCTTTTTGGGGAGAGCTCTTTTCCACTGATATGTCAATTGGTATATTTAACCCTATGACGAAAAACACCAGCTTAATAGTTAAAAGCATTGCCCTTCAGTCTTGCCTCCCTGGTATCAGCGGGTAAAGAGTCCGCCTGCAGGGCAGGAGACCCTGGTTCGATCCCTGGGTCAGGAAGATACCCTGGAGCAGGGGAAGGCTCCCCACTCCAGTATTCTGGCCTGGAGAGTTCCGTGGGCTGTACGGCCCGTGGGGTCGCAGAGAATTGGTGACTTTCCCTCACTCCTCTTCTTGCTAGTGTTTCCTGCTTATTTCCTTGGTTTCTTCTCTGAGTTGGGATTATTTTTTTTCCCCCCAGGTGATAGGACCTGGTGCTTTTGCTTGCTAAGGGCACCTAAGACATATTTATTGGCTCTTTGAAAAGGAAACAAACTGGGAAGGTTTAGGATAATTATTTAGTACTTGGAATTTATAGAGAGCATATTTTAATAGTAATTCAGTTTCTTTTAATGTGAAGTAATAGTGTTCTCAGATGGTGAGACCCTTAAATTGCAAATGTGATTTAGCCATATTTTTTCTTCCTAGTAGTTTTTTTAAAGGAAACTTTTAAGAAAGTCAGCCTTTGTGGGGATTTTTTTTTTTTTTTTTCTCTTTTTGAACTACAGAAAAGTCCAAGGTAAGTGGTCTGGGCTGACAACAGATTCGAGTCATGGAATCTCAAGTTCGAGGGGATTTAAGAAAGATCGTCTGTCTTCTACTGTTGAATTCTGGACTGAAAAGATCACATTGCAAATTCCTAGGTCACTCTGAGAGTTAATTCATTTGGGTTCGGACACTTGAACTAATTCCAGTCAGGTATTGATAATTTTCTAACCCCTGAAAGCAGTGGCCTCCTTTCTTGACATTGAAATTCTCCCTGGAAGCTCCAGATTTGAAATAGATGAAAGCAAAGTTCCCTAACTGCAGAGAAAGAGGGCTCTGAACTAAGGCTTCTTACATCATCCCCTGGTGCTTTCTGCCTTGGATGTGTGCTTCTGACTGAAAGATGGAGAGTGGAGGAAAAGTCGAAATCCAACAACTCTGCCTGCTCACTGTCTAGTAAAACTATACCATCTTTCCCATGCCAAAGGTCCTATTCTGCACACCCAAATATGGTCATGAGACAAGATTCAAGAAATGTTGACATCCTGAGAAATCCCACAGAAGAATCCAAGATCCTGAGTTAATCAGAGATCAGTTTTATTTTAGTCCTCAGACTATTACTAAGATACAGCACTGTATTAATGCAAAAGAAGGATCTTAAAGGACAAAGTGTAAAAAGAAAGTTTCAAACAGTTAAGACCTTGATGGCTAGAAATATTAACCCTGTTCACAAAGCATTTGGGAAAAATAGGCCACTGAAACTTCCAAATCCTTAGTTAAGGAGGAGCCTTAGATAAAGTCCAAACTGATGATGGATTCCAGGCTAGATGGTAGAGAGCTACTTGAAATTTTAGGGCTGGGGAAAGCATTTTATGACCCACTATTTTATCAGACTTTTAGAGGAACTTATCTAATCTCTAGGCGTACATAGACAGCCAGAGGGTTGGGGGGCGGAGGGGAGAAGGTTGGCATTTTGAAGTTTTATTGACAGCCATCCTGTATTATTTTAAAAAATTAGCAAATGACCGAACAATTCTACTGGACTGGAATCAGGAATCCAGGTGTTCCAGAGATAAATCCAGTGCCACTTTGCTTTTGTTGATGCTGTGGCTGAAGTTAGACCTGACATCAGAAATGTGTGTTTCCTGGCCGTCCAGACCAGGGTGGTGCCCTCCATCCTGGGTCTATGCATCCTTTCTCAGGGTCCTCCTGGGCTTGTAGCAATGATTTTGACTGTATTTAATTAGTTACTTACATAATTCTTAATTTTAGGGCTTTCTTTGGTAAGTTTTATTTAATTATTTGTTACATTTTAATGTCAGAGTTTTTGAATAAAAATTTCTCAGTAGTTGCTTTGAGGGCAGATACAGTGTTTGTCTTCTTCGTTATTGGAACCTTGTTATCTTGCACGGCTCCTGCCATATAGTAGAAACTTAATTAAATGAGCATATTGAATGAATGAACAAGTGAGTGCTGAAACAATCAGATTTATACATTTGTATTCAGGAAAAGGAGCTGATGTGGGCATTTTGGATACAAAGGAAGCCGGCTACCAGAGTAGTTATAGGCATTGTGCTCCAAGCAGGAGACACGGGTGATGCAGGTTCAACCCCTGGGTCAAGAAGACCCCCTGGAGGAGGAAGTGGCACCCACTCCAGTGTTCTTGCTTGCGAAATCCCATGGACAGAGGAGTCTGGCGGGCTACAGTCCACAGCGTCACAAAGAGTCGGGCACATAGGCACATGCACTCTGGATTGAGTCTGACTCTGCCATTCCCCAGCTTTTAGGGCTTTGGAAGTTGACTTAACCTTACCGTGTCTTAATGTTCTCGGTAAATAGGTGAGAATAATAGCCCCAATCCTATAGAGTTTTATGAGTAGGAAAGGGGACCTGACACAGAGTGCTCAAGAGGACTGGGATAAAGATGAATGGATAGGCTCTCAACTAAGCAGGGACAAGCTTCCCTGCCATGTGTGTTTCAGACTGGCACCAATTAGAAACAGGGCCTTTACTAGGACAGGGATGTCAGGAGTGGGTGAAACTGGAGAAGGCATTCATTGCCCAAGTAATTAATATGGAGGTGACAGCTATCCCATTATAACAGGGAAAATCAAGTACAGGTGACCCTTGGACAATATGGGGGTCAGGGGCACAGTGGGAAATCGGGGTATAACTTATCCCTCTGTTTCAGCAGTTCCTCCCTATTTGAGGTTTTTCATCCATGGATTCAACCAACTGCAGACCATGTGGTACTATAGTATTTGCTATTGAAAAAAGTAAGTGGGCCCATGCAGTTCAAACCCATATTTGTTGTTCAAGTGAAAATAAAACAGTGAACATGTTACTTGCTTGGCCATATCCAACTGTTTGCCACCCCAGACTCCCCTGTCTGCCAGACTCCTCTGACCATGGGATTTTCTAGACAAAAATACTGGAGTGGGTAGCCATTCCCTTCTCTAGGGGATCTTCCCGACTGACCCAGGGATCAAACCCAGGTCTCCTGCATTGCAGGGAGTTTCTTTCTTTACTGTCTGAGCCACCAGTGAAGCCTCTTTGGGGTTGATTGTAAAACTAAAATGTTGAGCTTCTATGCAAATACCCTTCAGTTCAGTCACTCAGTGTCCAACTCTGTGTGACCCCATGGACTGCAGCACACCAGGCCTCCCTGTCCATCACCAACTCCCAGAGTTTACTCATGTCCACTGAGTCAGTGATGCCATCCAGCCATCTCATCCTCTGTTGGCCCCTTCCGCTCCTTCCTTCAATCTTTCCCAGCATCAGGGTCTTTTCCAATGAGTCAGCTCTTTGCATCATGTGTCCAAACTATTGGAGTTTCAGCTTCAACATCAGTCCTTCCAATGAACACTCAGGACTGATCTCCTTTAGGGTGGACTGGTTGGATTTCCTTACAGTCCAAGGGACTCTCAAGAGTCTTTTCCAACACCACAGTTCAAAGCATCAGTTCTTCAGCGCTCAGCTTTCTTTATAGTACAACTCTCAAATCCATACATAACTACTGGAGAAACCACAGCCTTGATTAGAAGAACCTTTGTTAGTAAAGTAATGTCTCTGCTTGTTAATATGCTATCTAGGCTGGTCATAACTTTCCTTCCAAGGAGTAAGCATCTTTTAATTTCATGGCTGCAGTCACCATCTGCGGTGATTTTGGAGCCCCCCCAAATAAGATCTGACACTGTTTTCACTGTTTGCCCATCTATTTTCTCATGAAGTGATGGGACTGGATGCCATGCTCTTCATTTTGTGAATGTTGAGTTTTAAGCCAACTTTTTCACTCTTCTCTTTCACTTTCACCAAGAGGCTTTTTATTTCTTCACTTTCTGCCATAAGGGTGGTATCATCTGCATATCTGAGGTTATTGATATTTCTCCCAGTAATCTTAATTCCAGCTTGTGCTTCCTCCAGCCCAGCATTTCTCATGATGTACTCTGCATATAAGTTAAATAAGCAGGGTGCCAATATACAGCCTTGAGGTACTCCTTTCCCTATTTGGAACCAGTCTGTTGTTCCATGTCCAGTTCTAACTGTTGCTTCCTGACCTGCATATAGGTTTCTCAAGAGGCAGGTGAGGTGGTCTGGTATTCCCATCTCTTGAAGAATTTTCCACAGTTTATTGTGATCCACACAGTTAAAGGCTTTGGCATAGCCAATAAAGCAGAAATAGATGCTTTTTTGGAACTCTCTTGCTTTTTCCATGATCCAGCAGATGTTGGCAATTTGATCTCTGGTTCCTCTGCCTTTTCTAAAACCAGCTTGAACATCTGGAAGTTCACGGTTCACGTATTGCTGAAGCCTGGCTTGGAGAATTTTGAGCATTACTTTACTAGCGTGTGAGATGAGTGCAGATACCCTTAACTTTTGTGAAAAACTGATGTACAGAATACAAAAACCCATGATTCTTATCTGGATATTGAAGTGTGCCAATGGTTACCTTTTTGTCCCCTAGCCTAAGTGACACTGAGTATCTTTGATTGTTCTATCTCATTGATGGGAGTTTCACTCTGAAAGGGTTTGGCATCCATTTGTTGGCACAGCGGTAGGTGCTTCATGGAGCAGGGTGCGTTGCTCTGGGAGGAGGAGGGCGCCCAGAGGAGACCACCTGGGAAAAGTGCACACTCAATTCACACACACTGTTAAAACGCTCATGGTTTCCCTCAGTGACATAGGAATGCTTTAAATGTTTGGAATTTATGATCAAGGGGTTTCCAAGTGAACAAGGTTGTACATGACTCATCTGTAAAGGTTATAAAGCACTGTTGATCATAAGATACAGAAAGAAAGAAAGTGAAAGTGAAGTAGCTCAGTCATGTCCGACTCTTTGCGACCCCGTGGACTGTAGCCCACCAGGCTCCTCCGTCCATGGGATTCTCCAGTCAAGAATACTGGAGTGGGTTGCCATTTCCTTCTCCAGGGGATCTTCCCCACCCAGGGATCGAACCCAGGTCTCCCGCATTGCAGGCAGATGCTTTAACCAGAAGCCCTCCCAATTTAAGATTGCTAATATTATGAACAAACAAGGAGACAACTAAATAAAAAGGATATAGTGAATTAGAAAACCAAAGTACGAAACTAAAAGAAAATCCAGGCATCATTTAGCATATGTGAATCGAGCCTTTTCTTCCTTTTTAAGAAATAATCAGAAGTGTATTTGATTTACAATATTGTGTTTCAGGTGTATAGCAGAGCGACTCAATTATTTTCAGATTATTTTCCACTATCTGTTAGTAAAAGAATAATTGTTCCCTGTGTAATCTTTGTTGCTTATCTATTTTATATATAGTATGTGTATCTGTTAATCCCATACACCTAATTTACCTCTTCTTTCCTCCTTTCCTCTTTGGTAACTGTAAGTTTGTTTTCTGTCTGTGAATCTGTTTCTGTTTTATGTGAGATTCATTTGTATTATTTTTTATTTTTTTATTTTTATTTTTATAATTTTTATTTTTACTTTGGTTTACTTTGCATTACTGTATTGGTTTTGCCAAATATTGACATTAATTCACCACGAGTGTACATGCGTTCCCAAACACGAATCCCCTCCCATCTCCCACCCCATACCATCCCTCTGGGTCCTCTCCTTGCACCAGTCCCAAGCATCCTGCATCCTGCATCAGACATTGACTGGCGATTCATTTCTTACATGATAGTATACATGTTTCAATGCCATTCTCCCATCTCATCCCACCCTCT
>SJYQ01005077.1:651194-668704 GCA_006410935.1 Redunca redunca
ATGGAGGAGCCTGGTGGGCTGCAGTCCATGGGGTTGCAAAGAGTAGGACACGACTGAGTGACTTCACTTTCACTTTCATGCATTGGAGAAGGAAATGGCAACCCACTCCAGTGTTCTTGCCTGGAGAATCCCAGGGACGGGGGAGCCTGGCGGGCTGCTGTCTTGGGGTCGCATAGAGTCGGACACGACTGAAGCGACTCAGCAGCAGCAGCATATATATATGAAAGTGTTAGCTGCTCGGTCGTGTCTGACTATTTTGCGACCCCATGGACTATATAGCCTGCCAGGCTCCACTGTCCATGGAATTCTCCAGGCAAGAATACTGCAGTGGGTAGCCATTCCCTTCTCTGGGGCATCTTCTCCACTCAGTGATTAAATCTCGGTCTTCTGCATTGCAGGCAGACTCTTTACTTTCTGAGTCAACAGGTTCACTACATGTATAGTGTTGACATTATGTACCTTTAGTTCAGTTCAGTTCAGTCTCTCAGTTGTGTCTGACTTCTTGCGATCCTATGGACTGGAGCATGCCAGGCCTCCCTGTCCATCGCAAACTCCAGGAGTTTACTCAAACTCATGTCAATCAAGTCGGTGATGCCATCCAGCCATCTCATCCTCTCTCGTCCCCTTATCCTCCTGCCCTCAATCTTTCCCAGCATCAAGGTCTTTTCAAATGAGTCAGTTCTGTGGCATCAGGTGGCCAAAGTATTGGAATTTCAACTTCAACATCAGTCCTTCCAATGAACACCCAGGACTGATCTCCTTTAGGATGGACTGGTTGGATCTCCTTACAGTCCAAGGGACTCTCAAGAATCTTCTCCAATACCACAGTTCAAAAGCATCATTTCTTAGGTGCTCAGCTTTCTTTATAGTCCAACTCTCACATTCAACTCTCACATATGGAAAAACCATAGCTTTGATTAGACGGACCATTGTTGGCAAGGTAATGTCTCTGCTTTTTAATATGCTGTCTGGGTTGGTTGTATTAGACAATTATAAATAGAAAATTGATTTTTTGAGAAAGATTTCATATCATCAAGTCTATTGGAGTAATAACCATATCACTGCTTTATAAAAATTTTAATGGTTTGTAAAACACTGTTTATCTTTTGTCTCAAATTTCCTTTCTCATGTCTGCATAAAATGTGAAGACTGGATCTATTAGGTAAAATTACACTTATAATAAAGTGTGATATGATAAGTGTGGCATTTAAATATAAGTATATATGTGTGTTATGGAGATCACCAGGTGGTCAACACCGAAATCAGATTGATTATATCCTTTGCACCAAAGATGGAGAAGCTCTATACAGCCAGCAAAAACAAGACCAGGAGTGGACTGTGGCTCAGATCATGAACTCCTTATTGCCAAATTCAGACTTAAATTGAAGAAAGTGGGGAAAACCACTAGACCATTCAGGAATGACCTAAATAAAATCCCTTATGATTATACAGTGGAAGTGAGAAATAGATTTAAGGGACTAGATCTGATAGACAGAGTGCCTGATGAACTATGGACAGAGGTTCATGACACTGTACAGGAAACAGGGATCAAGACCATCCCCATGGGAAAAAAAAATGCAAAAAAGCAAAATGGCTGTCTGAGGAGGCCTGACAAATAGCTGAGAAAAGAAGAGAAGTGAAAAGCAAAGGAGAAAAGGAAAGATATACCCATTTGAATGCAGAGTTCCAAAGAATAGCAAGAAGAGATAAGAAAGCCTTCCTCAGTGATCATTGCAAAGAAATAGAGGAAAACAATAGAATGGGAAAGACTAGAGATCTCTTCAAGAAAATTAGAGCTACCAAGGGAACATTTCCTGCAAAGATGGGCTCAATATAGGACAGAAATGGTAGGGACCTAACAGAAGCAGAAGATATTAAAAAAAGGTAGCAAGAATACACAAAAGAACTGTACAAAAAAGATTTTCACGACGCAGATAATCACAAAGGTCTGATCACTTTCACTCACCTGGAGCCGGACATCCTGGAATGTGAAGTCAGGTGGGCCTTAGGAAGCATCACTATGAACAAAGGTAGTGGAGGCGATGGAATCCCAGCTGAGCTATTTCAAATCCTGAAAGATGATGCTGTGAAAGTGCTGCACTCAATATGCCAGAAAATTTGGAAAACTCAGCAGTGGCCACAGGACTGGAGAAGGTCAGTTTTCGTTCCAATCCCAAAGAAAGGCAATGCTAAAGAATGCTCAAACTGCCACACAATTGCACTCATCTCACACACTAGTAAAGTAATGCTCAAATTTCTCCAAGCGAGGCTTCAGCAATACGTGAACTGTGAACTTCCTGATGTTCAAGCTGGTTTTAGAAAAGGCAGAGGAACCAGAGGTCAAATTGCCAACATTCCATGGATCATCAAAAAAGCAAGAGAGTTCCAGAAAAACAAATATTTCTGCTTTATTGACTATGCCAAAGCCTTGACTGTGTGGATCACTAAAAACTGTGGAAAATTCTGGAAGAGATGGGAATACCAGACCACCTGACCTGCCTCTTGAGAAACCTATATGCAGGTCAGGAAGCAACAGTTAGAACTGGGCATGAAACAGCCGACTGGTTCCAAATAGGAAAAGGAGTACGTCAAGCCTGTATATTGTCACCCTGCTTATTTAACTTATATGCAGAGAACATCATGAGAAACGCTGGACTGGAAGAAGCATAAGCTGCAATCAAGATTGCTGGGAGAAATATCAGTAACCTCGGATATGCAGATGACACCATCCTCGTGGCAGAAAGTGAAGAAGAACTAAAGAGCCTCTTGATGAAAGTGAAAGAAGAGAGTGAAAAAATTGACTTAAAGGTCAACATTCACAAAATGAAGATTATGGCATTTGGTCCCATCACTTCTTGGGAAATAGACGTGGAAACAGTGGCAGACTTTATTTTGGGGGGGGGCTCCTAAATCACTGCAGATGGTGATGCAGCCATGAAATTAAAAGATGCTTGCTTCTTGGAAGGAAAGTTATGACCAACCTAGACCGCATATTAAAAAGCAGAGACATCGTTTTGCCAATAAAGGTCCGTCTAGTCAAGGTATGGTTTTTCCAGTAGTCATGTATGGATGTGAGAGTTGGACTATAAAGAAAGGTGAGTGCTGAAGAATTGATGCTTTTGAACTGTGGTATTGGAGAAGACTCTTGAGAGTCCCTTGGACTGCAAGGAAATCCAACCACTCCATCCTAAAGGTAATCAGTCCTGGGTGTTCATTGGAAGGACTGATGTTGAAGCTGAAATTCCAGTACTTTGGCCACCTGATGCAAAGAACTGACTCATTTGAAAAGACCTTGATGCTGGGAAAGATTGAGGGCAGGAGAATAACGGGACGAGAGAGGATGAGATGGTTGGATGGCATCACCGACTCAATGGACATGGGTTTGGGTGGACTCGGGGTTGGTGAGGGACAGGGAGGCCTGGCATACTGCAGTTCATGGGGTTGCAAAGAGTTGGACACAACTGAGCGACTGAACTGAACTGAACTGATGTGTGTTATAATATTAATTCTAAGTGATTCCCCATGAACAAGTGATGACATATTCCCCCAATTTATCATCTATTAGCATTTGGCATATCCTATTTTGTATTTCTTTTAGTCTTCTGACTCTTTTTCGACTTGACTTACTTTTCTAAGGCGCGCAAAAGCAAGGAACCACAGTTGGTATTATTTCTTAGGAGGAAAGAATACTGGCATATCCTGAACAACCACTGAGTTTCTAGGTTTTGTGCTAGAGAGGCAGTGTCAGAGAAGAGCTATGAGGCAGGTATTATTACTTCCACTGAGAAAGTGGGCTGCAGGGTAGTTACATACTTTAGGCCTGTGGTTACCTTTGGGCTATAGACCAAGCATTGCCAAGCCCACGGTCTCATTTCAATTTCACCATTTTCCCTCTTCTACCTTATGTATTGTAAGGTGTCATTTTGTTGGTCTTGGCTAATTTAACTATAGAAGTGATACATAATAGAAACTAGGGTAATGTGATGTTTTTCTTGTCTCGTGACAAACCAAGGAAGATTGTGTGTGTGTGTATGTGTGTGTGTGTGTGTGTGTGTGTGTGTGTGTGTGTAGACTGCCAAGTTGTTCTGTCCATGAAGTTGCCAGGCAAGAATACTGGAGTGGGTTGCCATTTCCTTCTCCAGAGGATCTTATAGACCCAGAAATCGAACCTGCATCTTTCGTGTCTCTTGCATTGGCAGGCAGATTCTTTACCACTGTGCCACCTGGGAAACTCCCAAGGGATGTTATCCTAATGCTAATATTATATATTTATTTCATATTTGAATCTGGAGCGACTCGGGACTTGAATTTTGAGCCTTGTTTTCTTCTTATTCCTCTTTCAGGATAGTGGGTCTTATTGCATTGATTTCCACATCTAAAGAACTGAGCCTGAAGTTAATCATCTGTAATGTAAATGAAGTGTGTATTGAAATGGTTAAGTTGCAGACACCAGTCTTGGGCTGTTCAAGGACATCACAGTCATCTGTGCCCCTTGTCCTGCAGAGCACACGATTCATTTAGAGGGCACTTAGCCTGCAGCTCAGGACGACCACTGTCACATACCATATACTTCCTGTGGGTCAACCCAGGTTACTGTGACAATGGATATATTTTCATCTTCTCCTTTTTAGAGTATAAACACACAAAGCTGAAATACTGCTTACGTCTGCAGTTCATATTTATCTTTTCTGACTTCATATTACAAAGAAGTGAGAAAGACATCAGGCATATTTCTTCAGAGTTAGATTATTTCTCTTTCTCGTTCTCATTTCCTAGTGGGGGTCCTGGATCTCAGCTTGGATGTCATTCAGCTATGCTGACAACTCCTCTTAAGGACAGTTATGATGAGAGATTGGACATCTTTCCTCACTGTTCTTATTTAAAGATTAGCACGTATTTATTTCACCTTGGATTTGAAATCTAAATCTCCTTGGGTAAAGAGGATTCAGAATCAGAGATACCCAGACCCCACTTTATAGATGGTAAGGACTTCAATCTGTGAATATTTTGTGTGAGTGTTGAGGGGAGATTCTTGGCATTCAGGAAAGAAAAGAAAAGAAGAGAAAGAAATCAAACAGTTACTAAGCCAAGTATCTGGAAATTACACCAAGGTTCCTTGGGGCTTTTTCTTTTGGGATTCTTTCTTTGGGACCCACGGTATGAATTAAGAGGACTACTAAAGAATCAAATAGCTGTAGATGGTTCAACAATTTTTCAGCCATTTACATGCTGAAACCTTGTGTTTATATGAAAGACAGCACATGCACAGGCTTCTCCTCTGCTAGGCTAACAAAAGATACTGCTTATATGACTGTGCTCAGTCGTGTCACCTCTTTGTGACTCCATGCATTGTAGCCCAGCAGATTCCTCTGTCCATGGGATTTCCCAGGCAAGAATACTGGAGTGGGTTGGCATTCCCTTCTCTAGGGGATCTTCCCAACCCAGGGATCAAACCCGTGTCTTTTGCACTAGCAGGAAGATGCTATACCACTGTGCCACTTGGGAAGCCCAAACGCCGCTTAGGAGGTTTTAGGGAGTACAGCGCTGCTGCCCAATGCTTTCCTGGGCCCTCTCCCTGCATCCCCTCCATTCTCTTTCCTTAGCCTTCTTTCTCCATCCTCTGGTATGGACTGAGTGCTAGGCACTGTGTTGGGAGCTGTGGACACCGTGGTGCCTGGGGCAGACCTGTCTTTCTGTCTTCATAAGTCCCGAGTCTCAAGGGTAAGCCGATGGGTAGGCAGAAGACAATGGCATGGTACTCAGCACTCCCTGAGTGGGCGAGGGGAACCCAAGGCCTCTGGGGCTGGAAAGACTTCCTGGAGAATGGCTCAGGGGGCAGAGCAGGAGGCTCCAGGCTTCTTTCCCCTCTTCTTTCTCCCTTCCCCTGTCCTTCCCTCGTTTCTTCCTGTTTTTGCAGATTGTCTTGAATATTTGTTCCAACTGAAGTTATGGCTTCAATAACTATTTTTTTATTATTAAAAATAAAGCATGATTTGTAATATTTTCCTCCCAGTCTTTAACTTAGAAGGAGATTTATCTCAGGTTCTAAATGCTGCTTTTAGAGAAATACTGACTAGTTTTTCATTAAGAGAAAGGTGATAATAAATAAGCTACATTTCTTTTCAAAATTCATCAACATAGCTCTCTGAGCATTTCATGCTGTTCATCTCGTTCTCTAGTTTGAGAAGCTGGCTTCACAATGAAAAATTATGCCCAAACATCCTTGAAACTGTATTTTCTCTTTAGTATGGGCAGGAGCTAAAGGAGTGTCTTCAGACCCAAAATGCTATTTATTTCCGTGTTTGACACGTACAAATCCTCCTTGATAAAATGTCATTAGGGAGGCATATTGAGCTGTGTGGCCTCAGTTGGTAGGTGCGTTTCAGCTTTTATCACTGTCTGTGTTAGAAAATTAAGTGTAATCTAGGGTGCTTTCATTCCTTTATCGACTCTAGTGGGTATGTTTTATTTTAGGGAATTTAGTACAACATTTTGCCTTGGAGAAATGCATGTGCCTTTCCACTCTGACAACCTCAGCCTCCTCTGTCTAGGGGGTTGTGACTGAAAACCCTTTTTGTTACTCTCTGGTTGAAAGCCTTCTGCTGAGGGGGAGCAGGAATTGTTCGCAGATACTCAGCTCATCTGCAGTTCTGTTTTGCAGAGAGAGCATATCCTCTTTTTGTAGGGTGACTGTTTGCCCAAAATGTTATGGAAACACTGTCTGAAAATGTGGGTGTGCTTTTTGAGTGCCTTTTCCTTATTTCATCTGATGATTTTCTTACTCTGTAATTCATGCCCCAAGATTCTTAGTTAATTCCAGCAGGTCACCCACAGAGTAATATTCATAAGCAAGTGGTCCATTAGCATGTGGCTGCGTGCTCCCCTGTGCTGACAGGAAACTTCTTGGAGTTCAGGAAGAATCTTGGAGTCGGCCACTGCTCCACTCTGCTGTGGAAAGGCATTGAAAGGCTCTCCGCCTGGCAGCGTCCTGCTTGTCACCAGCCAGAGCTCCCTAAATGCACGCCACGCTGATACTTTGCACCACCTCATTTATTGAAAACATTTACTGCAAAAGAAACCTACTCAGCCTTTGTGAGTTCATCATATTACTTGTTATTCAAGACAGAAGCAATGGGACAGAAAACAATTTTTTTTATATGTCCCTACACTCCTCAACCAGTCCATCCTAAAGGAAATCAAACCTGAGAACTCACTGGAAGGACTGGTACTGAAGCTGAAGCTCTAATACTTTGGCCACCTGATGGGAAGAGCTGACTCATTGGAAAAGACCCTGGTGCTGGGAAAGACTGAAGGCGGGAGGAGAAAGTGGCAGAGGATGAGATGGTTGGATGGCATCAACCATCATGTCCACCGACTCAATGGACATGAGCTTAGCCAAACTCTGGTAGATAGTGAGGGACAGGGAGGCCTGACGTGCTGTGGTCTATGGGGGCTGCAAAGAGTTGGACGTGACTGAGTGACTGAGCACCACCACCACTTCTCAAAGATGAACACAGTGTAGAGATTGCTCATTATAGGTTACTCATTTATGTTTGTAAAGAATTTGTAAATGAATGCTGAAACTTCTTACCAGAAATCTAATTAGCTAATCCATTCTGATTAGTTAACCTTATGTATAAAAATAATGTGATAGATATGTTTTGCTGGGGTTAGGGGAAGAACACAGAAGCTAGAGGTCCCCTTCCAGCCTGAAGTGCATAGGAGTTGGGGAAGGTCCTTGGGCCGGAAGTGATACTTGGGAGCAATTGCTTTTAGGAAGGAACAACTGAAGGGTTTTGGAAGTATGGGAAAAAGCAATGATGTCACGTGATGGTAAATGTGTGTGTGTGTGTGTGTGTGTGTGTTCAGTCGCTCAGTTATGTCCGAGTTTTTCTGACGCTATGGATTGTAGCCTGCCAGGCTTTTCTGTCCATGGGATTTTCCAGGCAAGAGTACTAGAGTGGGTTGCCATTTCCTGCTCCAGGGCCTCTTCCCAATCCAGGGATCTAATCTAATCCGTGTCTCCTGCATTGCAGGCAGATTCTTTACCGCTGAGCCACCAGGGAAGCCCGTGATGGTAAATGAACCCCCTAAATACATCTACCAATTAGACCACTCACATCCTGTCCATTTTTTCTTTTTTAATCCTCTGAGTGGCTGTATGTTAAAGGGAAGTGAAAAAGCAAAGCTTAATTCTGACAGTTCTCGATAGAAGCTACTTGTTACCCTTATTTATTTGGGGATACAATTGACTCTTGAACAATACCAGTTTGAACCTTGAGGGCCCAGTTATTTGTGGATATGTTTTTCAGTAGTAAATACTACAATACAACATGCTCCATGGATCACTGAATCCACCAACACAGAACTAGGGATATGGAGGGCTGATGATAAGTGGATTTGGGAGTGTGCAGAGGTGCCCTGAACCCCCTGTTGTCCAGGGGAATTGAATCCAACAATACATTAAAAGAATCATACAGCATAATCAATTGGATTTATCCCAGGGATGCAAAGATTATTCAGTATCCACAAATCAATCAGTGTGATATACCACATGAACAAATTGAGGGAGACAATAGATGACCATCTTAATAGATGCAGAAAAGGCTTCTGATACAATTCAGCATCTATATATGATAAGAACTTTCCAGAAAGTAGGCACAGAGGCCACTCTTTGTTACCCTGTGGGCCGAGTCTACTCGGCTATGTCCTTCAGGCAGGAATACTGGAGTGGGTTGTCATGCTGTCCTCCAGGGGTCTTCCAGACCTGGGGATCGAACTGGCATCTCTTACATCTTGGAATTGGCAGGCGGGTTCTTTACCACTAGCACCACATACTTTAACATAATAAATATGTCCTGAAATTCTTAAGTAATTGAGTCTGTGAAAATCTTTCTATGGGGCTATATAAGGGTACTTCCTTTGCATCGTGATGTACATGAACACTTATTTGTTAGGATTTGGGGAGCTAGTTCTTTAGATTAAATGAAATAGCACTTCTTCATGAGATCCTTATATAATTGGAAAGTGAATCTCCTCTTCAGTGTGCATTACTAACATAGGATTTTAGAATATAAAGGAAATTGAGTTATTTGCTCTAATTCCCTCATTAATTAAAAAAGGAATAGTTAAAACAAGAAAAGGGAAGGAGAATAATTTCTGGTACCAGCTTTGTGCTAATTATTTCAGATCAGTAACTTTTCTAATCTTGGCTTTGAGTGATGCCTATTATCCCCACTTCACATATTGGGAAACTGATACTCCAAATGTTAAGGAGCTGGTCTGGAGAAACACAACACAAGGCAGAGATGAATTTTAAATTTAGATCTGTCTCGTGTCAGTGCCTGTGTTCCTTCCATGAAGACCCCCAAGTTAAGGCTATTCAGCTAGTTAGTGATAAGAAACTGGACTAGACCCAGGTATCATACTCCCCTAAACAGGGATCCTTCCAATATATTATATATTACTTAAGTTGGAAAAATTTGAACATATATGTCAGTTGTAAAAAAAGATTAATATAGAATTCCTTTTCTTAATTTTTTCAAAAATAAAAATAATTTTCCTTGAGACTATAATTTCACAATTCTCCTTCCCTATTTTTAAGCTTGGTTTTTTTTTTTTTTTTTTTTTTGCATAAAAGCTAATTGAGCTTTCAGACGCTTCACTAACTTAATTTTAATCTCTGGTTGCCCTTCTGTATATATTTCTTCTCCCTTCAGACGATAAGTATGCAATTGTAGTCAGCCTGATTAATGTTTTACATATTTCCCCAGGCATTCATACAGATTTGACTAAAATATAAGTTACCCTTGGCTTCAGAAAACTTCTGGCATTTAGAAAACATGCACAAAATATACCCCTTGGTAAGCAGCGCTCCAACTTACAATTTTCTTCCTTTTAAGGAAGGAGGAAGAAAAAGAGACATTTTCAAGGGAGATTTTGGTTACAGTAAAGAGATTCTGATTTGAAACCATTATTTTTTTCATTTCATTCCACTTCAGCCTTTTCCTTGGCATAGGAGAAATTAGAAAATGGATGTATTCAGGTGTTTTTAACACGATGAGCTGGAATGGAATGCAGAATCAGCTCTTTTCTCCTTTTCATCTCAGAGCAAAAATATCACCATATCTTAAATTGCTTTGGGTCAGAACACTGTTTGTTGAATTATTCAACAGTTTGAACTGGTAGAATTAGAGGATTCATTAGACCGAAGGTCAAAAGTTAAGTTTAAAACATTTCCTTATAGTTATGATATGACTCACAATGTTGACAGATTCCAGAAAGGCCGCAGGAGCTGAGAGATGTGTGGTCTTAATGAACTAAAAACACTCTTTTGCCTGGCCGTGTAGCCGCTCGACCACTCAGAGGTACCCTAAATTCAGGTCACTTGCCTGTGTGTTAGATCTGTAGGTGAGTGTGTACTGGGTGAGATTCGTACTGGGTGAGATTCCCACTGGTTTTTTCCACAAGGTATTTACATGAGAATGGAAATTGTTCTGTTGGTTTATTTTCATTTTCCTGTTTTTATCCACATCCCATGAAAAAATAAATCTGGGTCATACTGGGTCGTATAATTTGAACAAACAGAACTCTCTGCTCTTCTGTTCATCTTTAAGTTAATTGTGCATGCACGCAATGTCGCTTCCACTGTGTCCAACTCTGTGCAACCCTGTGGACCACAGCCTGCCAGGCTCCTCTGTCCTTGGGATTCTCCAGGCAAGAACACTGGAGTTGGTTGCCGTGCCCTCCTCCAGGGGATCTTCCCCACCCAGGGATCGAACCCTCTCCTGTTATGTCTCCTGCATTGGCAGGTGGGTTCCATACCACTAATACCACTTGGGAAGCCCTACGTTTATTTGTCGAAAGAGCCTATGGCTTGAAGTCATAAGATGGAAACTATTTCTCATTAGAAATGATGTCAAAAGAAAGGATAATATACAATAGTGTGCATACACAGGGAACCAAGTACTCTCAGGCAGTAAAATACTTACCTAGCTTTTTCCTTATCCATATGTACTTAATGTTGAGTATCACCGTTGTAGAAACAAATAAGATGATTTGCTGAATCAAACCAAGAATGCTGTTCTCTCAACATCAGTCTACCCACTATGACCCGCTTCTCCTTCCCATTTGGCAGCTTTGGGAATTTGGAAAGTTGGGCTTTGGGAAGTGTTCTACCTGACATCCTCTAGTGCTCCCCAGTAATTCATTATCTTGATGTCTGTTGCAACTCACTTTGTAATGTGCATTAAGTTATTAGTTTGGACACTTTGGAAATAATTGATGGTGAAGCCATCTGAAGAGTAAAGATGTTGCCTTACTATTTTGGCTGTGGCCACTCTCCTCTCCATTAAGGCTCCTTCTCTCCAGGTGACTGATGACTTCTGGTTGCTATGTCTTTTAAGGTTCTAAGCTGCCAAAGGTGGTGAGATTTATTTCTCAGCAGCTTTTGGTATAGATGACCACTTCCTTTGCCTTGAAACATCTTCATTTTTGGTCTTCAATAATATTACCCTGTCCTGGTAATATGGAACATTACCCTTGCATCTCACTGGCCGTTCATTCTTGGTCTCCTTTATTGACCTCCTGTGTGCTTAGTTGCCCAGTCATGTCTGACTCATTGTGACCCATTGGACTGTAGCCCACCGGGCTCCTCTGTTCATGGGATTTTTTCCAGGCAAGAATACTGGAGTGGGTTGTCATTTCCTCCTCCAGGGGTTCTTCCCAACCCAGGGATGGAACCCATGTCTCTTATGTCTCCTGTATTGGCAGGTGGGTTATTCACCTGCTGAGCCATCAGGGAAGCCCACTGACCACCTAGCAACCACTAAATATTGAGAGTGTTTGGGTCTTGAACTTGGACCCTCTTCTCTCTTCATCAGCATTCTCCTTCTTTACCTCTAGTGATATCATTTAGTCCATTGGTTTTAATACCATCTGTAGGTTAATGGCAACCCACTCCAGTGTTCTTGCCTGGAGAATCCCAGGGACGGGGGAGCCTGGTGGGCTGCCATCTATGGGGTCACACAGAGTCGGACACGACTAAAGTGACTTAGCAGCAGCAGCAGTAGGTTAATTACATTTTAATTTACACATCCAAACTCTCATGTGGATGTCTGAAAAACTTTGTACACATGTAGCTAAAGAGAACTCCTGTTCTCCAGTCCCCATCCCGAAAGCTGATTTTACCCCCTTGCCTTTTCAACCTTCATGTATGGCACCATCATCCACCCATTTTTTTAGGCCAAAAACCTAGGCGTCACCCTCAGTTCCTCCCTTAACCTCATTCCCCCATCCATACCATTACCAAATCCTATCTGTTTTACTTCCCAGGTATATCCTGAGCCTCATCACTTCTCACCGTTTCCATTGTTACAACCCTTGTTCGGATGATGGGCACCTCATCCCTGGACCACTGCAGCAGCTCCCGTCCCGTCTCCTACTTTTAAAATTCATCCTCCACACTAAACAGAGGGTTGATCAGGCACATCCCTGTCTTGCTTCATGCCTCTCAGTGGCTTCCCACTGATAGCGGTATAAAGTTTAGACTCCTCACTGCAGGTTCAAGGCCCCTTGTGACCTGGCCCGTCTCCCTCTGACCTCCCCTCCCTCCACCACGTGTCTCTGGGTGTCATGCCGCGTGGCCTTCTCTCGGTGTCTAGATGTCCTGCTCCGTCACCTTTGTCTCCACCGCACCATCTGCTTCCTTTTCCTCCCGTCGTCTCTCTTCTGCTTTCTATCGTTTATATCTTGACTCACTCCCTCCAAGCACACGTGCCTGAGTGCCCTAGCTGAAATGATTCCTCTTCAGCCCTCTCTCTTTGAATGATCCTATTTCGGCTTCTTCACAGCACATCTTAGTACTGAAATGACTGTGTTTATGTGTTCTGCTCTGTCACCCACCGCAGCAGCTCTGGTCCCTGGGCACCTGTTGGTTCACTGTGCCCCCTCAGTACTCAGAACAGTGCCTAGTCCAGTCCACAGTGCTGCTGCTGGGTACATAGCAGCAGCACACGAAAGACTGCTCGGCTATATTTGCCTCTTGGTTTCTGTAGCTCTTTTGATTCATTTTTAAAAAAGAGAGGTAACAATTCCCTTTGATATGCTGGACTAAGTTAGATTTGCCGCATTCATCTAAAGACATTACCCTGCCAGAAACTGTTAATCTTTTGAATGTAGCTTCCCTTTTTTTGGTCTTCTTATACCCATTTTGGAAGTGGATTTATTTTACGTTGTAAAACCACTGCCCCCTTTTTTAACCTGTGTGTTACAACTGTTAGAAGCAGACTAGACTGACTTCTCTCCCTTCTCTCCTGGATTGGGAGTGGCTTGCCTTGAGATTCCATCTTTTTCATTATGAAGTTGTGTAAGAATTTAGACCCCTTCTCTGAAGCAGCCATCATCCTTCAGCTCATTGCTCTGGAGTTGCAGAAGGGAAAATCCCTGGCTTATTCATCAAAGAGAGTTCTTTCATTGATGTTGCTGTGAATTCCTGCTCACATCAGATGTAGGGGTGATGATGGGAAGGAACAGGGAAGCCACTGAAAGGTGTCAGAGGGGAAACTGAGGAGGGGTACTGTTGTCCACTGTCCTCTGCATCTTTGCGAGTCCCACCTGATTACAGATGACCAAGCAGGATAGAAATCTAGCAGGTAAGGCTGAGTGGTCTCTGCCAACTTTTTGGCTAAGGTTTCCCTGTTCCAGCATAAACTTTGCATTCCCATGGCACAATTAGACTCCTCTTTCGTTGCTCATAAATGTGTGGTATTTTGTGAATTACGGATGAGTGCTGACAGGGGTTGGGAAGATGAAAAAGAGGTGGATCGTGTGCTCAGGGAGCTCTTAATAAATACGAAAATAATCACCATAAAGGTCATAATGTGATTTAGGCCAGAAGAAAGAAGGAAGCAAAATGCGGTAGGAGTTTGAAAGGGGGCAAGCCCATGTAGGTTGGTGGAAGGATGCATGTAGGGAGATGAAGAGGGAAGGAAGAGGGGCCATTTGAGGAGCTCGGCTGCTGTGGGGGTGGGGCAGCGGGGGAAAACGTGCCCCAAATGACTGAAGTGTTATGGAAGGGTAACCCCTCAGGGGTCCTTCTTGTTGTCCATGACCTTGGACAGCCTCATTAAAGAAAGGATTGCCAAGGAAGCCTGCTAGACCTGTTGCAGAAGTAAGATCGGTTGAGGCCAATACACCCAAAATCTGCAAACCTGCTGTCCAGCTTCCAGTGGAGATCCGACCCTACACCTTTTCAGTATTGTATTTTTGAGCAGGGAAACTCGGAGACGCCTACCCCATGGACTCTGAGGTCTACTTCTTTTTTGCAGAAGATAGTCTTATTTATATTGATACGGAATCATTTTGCATTCTTAGATCCGACACTGGTAGGTGCTTTATTTCAGTAAGTTATGAAGGCAAACAAAAAGGAGACCACGTGTTCTCCACAAGCTCGTCTCACCACAGCGGGAGCATCTGGATACACAGTGGAGCCAGCGCACCCTACCAGCCAAGGCCGGGGCAGCTGTTGCTTTGGCTGGATGATGGAGAACCTTCAACTGCTGAGACTGTGCTTTCCTTTTCTGAACAGGCATTAGCGAAGGAAAAGATGCTTCTTAGCACTGAATAATTTAAACATGCTTCTGAAAGCAGAGGCTAACAGTATGAGTGGTTTCCCAGGTTAGGTTTTCAAGTATCACCTTCTCCTGAAATGTCACTGATGGGTACCCTATCCTCCTACTTATGTCACAGTTTTCTATAAATTGATCCCCTGTTTTACTTAAGTAAATTGAATCTCATCCTAAAATAGTATTTGGAAATCATGAGTTGGATGCACCAGTTATATGTTTTCACAAATTATAAAACACCTACCATTCATCTCATGTCTTTTATTTATATGTGATGCTGAGATGCTGAATCTGTTTACATGGAACTTATGTCTTCTGCCTTTAAAATCATTTCAGCTTTGGGGAAAAAATAAAATGACATCTTCACCATCTTTGTAGCAGTCCTATTAAGTCCAGCCCCTTTATTTCTCCCCTCCCCGGCCCTTGTCATCTTCCCCACCCTCTCCAGATTCTGTAACATTCTAAGCCTGCAGGGATTGACATAATAAAAGATCTTGGGTATTTTAAGGATTTGAAGTGCAATGAAAGGAAATTACTGACACACTGAATCGCCTTTTAATGGGAGATGGTGATATCGATCTGGTAATGTTTCCTGCGGTCCTAGTTGTAATAACTGTATAATATCATACACTTTATCAAAATAATTTAAAAGCTGGCAAATGAAGTTGTTATGGTACCTCTGTGTAAAATGAAATGAAAGTCACAGGGTCTAGAATTTGGTGAAAGAGGAATAACAGACTATATTTAGTCCTACAGGGCTAACTTAGGGGAGAAGTATAAAGTTCTGTAGCCAGAATAAATTTCTGAAAATCAAGTTCATGTTGACAAGGGTCTCTAAGTCTCTGAGCCCCTGTTATTCTATAGAGAGTAAAAAATGATGGTCTCATCCCCTCATTTGTTTTAACCATTGTTATTCTTCCTCGCTGATATAAGTTAGTATGCAGAGTTGCTTGATTTGTGGAATATGATTGTGTTTATTAGAACATTTCTGGTATAATCAACTGACTTTATGAGGGGCCTGCTATCAGCAGGTTTCAAGTTTAGTGCATAGCTCATTGCATTGGTTTTTATAGCCTGTAATGAAATGTCTGCTGTTATCAAAAATTTAATGAAAATTATGATGGTATTTCTCAGCTTTCTTATTAAAAATCAGGTCTCAATATTTCTAAGCCTCATTATTACTTTAATCAGTTTGCGCTCCCATTGTCTTTCTCGAGCACTAAGATTCTTGAAGTTTCACATTCTCATCGGCGCTGTCTTGTCATTGTTTCCTTCACATGCTTAATCTAGAACCTGATTGTAGAGGAAAGGTGGAGCATAATTAAGGGAGATTTCGCTTTCTTTATTTTAGACAATAGGCACACTTTGGGGAAAAAAACACTTTCCTGTTATTTCTCTTACTCTCAGATTACTATCACACTTCATGTCTGACACTGGATGTGTGGGTTTTCCACACAGCAGCCATTTCTGCAACACCAAATGTGTGTCCTACAGTTCAGCTCAGTGCTGACTTTGCCTGGAGGTGGCATCCCTTTCTTTGAAGGAAGGATTCAGTTTCGCAAGACTATCTCAACTTAGGCACCAATGGCGCATCTCAGGTTGTCTTCTGATGGAAAGAGAGTGAGAGTAAAAGTTGCTCAGTCGTGTCTGGCTCTTGGTGACCCCATGGATTATAGTCTGTGGAATTCTCCAGGCCAGAATCCTGGAGTGGGTAGCCTTTTCCTTCTCCAGGGAATCTTCCCAACCCAGGGATCGGACCCAGGTCTCCCGCATGGCAGCGGATTCTTTACTAGCTGAGTCACGAGGGAAGCGCGTCTTCTGATGGACTGGGCTGTAATCTGGGTTCCTATGACCCTCTCCTAGAGTTCCGTAATTTGCTAGAACAGCTCACATAAGTCAGGGGGACACTTACATCTGATAGTTTATTATATAATCAAGGATACAGATGAACAGCAAGATGGAAGAAGTACACAGGCTTCCATCGCCCCTCTGGGAACACCACTCTCCCAGCACCTCCACATGTTCCCGTCTGGAAGCTTCCTGAAACCCATTCTTCGGGTATTTTCATGGAGGCTTCATCATGAGGCTATGCTCGGTCACTAACTCAGTCTCCTGTCTGCAGAGGATGAGGATGGGGTGGAGAGTCCCAGGCTTCTAATCGCAGCTTAGTTTTGATCATTTCAAGCTTCTAATCACTCCTTAGTCTTTTCTTGGTGAAGCTATACAGGAACTCACCAAGAGTCACCTAATTTGAATAAAAGGCACCACCATGGATCAGGAAATTCCAAGAGATTCAGGAACTCTTTGTCAGGAACCAGTCAAAGACCAAAGATCAGAACAGGATAATGCTCCTAGTTCTGTTAACACTTAGGAAATTAGAAACTTGTTAGGAACTCTGTGCCAGGAACTGGGGGCGGAGACCTGTGTGTGTGTGTGTGTGTGTGTGTGTGTGTGTGTGTGTGTTAATCTCCAATGCTTTAGCCACCTGATTCAAAGAGCTGACTCATTGGAAAAGACCCTGATGCTGGGAAAGATTGAAGGCCCGAGGAGAAGAGGGCTCCAGAGGATGGAATGGTTGGAGGGTATCACTGACTCAATGGACATGAGTTTGAACAAGCTCTGGGAGACAGTGAGGGACGAGGAAGCCTGGCATGCTGCAATCCATGAGGTTGCAAAGATTTGGATATGACTTAGGGACTGAACAACAGACACAGGTGTGTATATATATATATAAAACACATGTATATACGTATATACATGTTATATATATATTATTTATGTGTATTTTTCCATTATTTCACAAAGTAAATTCTTTTTGTAACTACATTTGTAATAATACTGCACATTTTCTTGATTTGCTCTTCAATTAAAAATATCTGATTACTC
>SJYQ01005077.1:674229-686075 GCA_006410935.1 Redunca redunca
TTCAGTCCTGTCTGCCCGTTTGCGACCCTATAGGGCTGTAGCCGCCAGGCTCCTCAGTCCGTGGGATTCTCCAGGCAGGAATACTGGAATGGGTTCCGATGCCCTCCTCCAGGGGGTCTTCCTGACCCAGGGACCGAATCCTCGTCTCCTGAATTGCAGGCGCACTCTTCACTGACTGAGCTGAGTACTTGTGGCTCTCTTTTCGTAGTACTTGTACTTCCCCTTCAAAAATCAAGCCTGGTTAAAATATGTGTATTCTATTTGACCTAAAAATTCCACTTCTAAGAGTTTGAGTTAATGAAACAAATATTTATGTGCAAATATGTTTATTGCTACTGTTTATAATAGCAAAAGTACTGTCTTTGAAAGAATTTAAGTATCCAGTAGTAGGGAGATGATTTAATAAACACCATGCAATACTGCATTTACCTTCCGTTAGACTTACATTTTCATAGATTTTTTGATAACATAAGAGCACATCTGTAATATTAAATTAGAAGAGTATGAACCACCAACATATGTATATTTATTTTCATTTATTAGTTTTAGTGTCTCTTCCTCTATTTAATGAGGAGGGGAAGAGACAGATTGGAAAATATCACTAGAAGGAAATATCTTAAAAGTGATAGAAGCTCTTTGGGTGGTAAAATTATAGGTGATCTAAATTTTTCTTTATATTTTATTTATGTAGTAAATACAATTTATATAAAATATTTATATTAATTTATTATGATTTCCAAGTTTCCACGAGTGTACGTGTATTTTATAATCAAGAACACAATTCTAATTAAACACATGCAAGTGAGCTCCAGGGTCCACGTGCCGGGAAGCCTTCCAGGACCTCCGGTCCCCGTGGGGCTCGCTCTCTCACATTCCGCAGGCCCTGTGCTCAGCTTCAGCTGTGCATCTCTGCTGCTGGATGCCAGTCCCTCATCTGTTCATCTCTCCCCGTCCCAGGCTGTGATATTCTGCAGGGCAGACAGGAGGCTTCAGTGCCGTAGCTTCCCTACGATGAGTGCTCAGACAGAGGTCATGAGCCCAGAAACCAGCAAGGACGCCTCCTCCAGAGTTAGGCAGCCACCTGCTCGTTCACTGGCCTGCTGTGAGATAACAGACCTGGAGAGCAGGGGGGCCTGGGAGAAAAGGTGGTGGGTTTGGAAGGCTGCTTTTCTTGGAACTTAACCCGAAGCCCTCACACTTAAGGGTGTCCTACTATCCAAGTCCCCACCCCACCATCTGACCTCTACAAACTGCCCCCTCTTTCAGCTCTGTTTCAAATGCCATCAGCTCCCCGAAGCTTTTCCTCATGTCTTTGGTCTTATCAGAGATTTGGAATCTCTTTATCGGGACTTCCTGTCTCTTGCCTTGTATTAGTTGTTTTGTTTACATCCTTTCATCTGGGAAGGTGAGGAGACTTTAAGGGTCCTCAAGGGTGGGAAGCATGTCTTGTTTAGATTTCAGTCCTCAACAGTGAGTGCCTGTCATATTTTGTGCATTATTATAATGTACTTATATTTTACATCATTAGTATAATAATTAAAATTATAATTTTGTACATAGTTGGTACTCTGTAAATGATTGTGTCCTTGTATCACCAATTCTGCCTTAGGAATTTTTCTTACCTGCGTCTTCCCTAACCAGTCAATCTAAAACTAAACATTTTATTTGCCCAAGAACTTGAGTGTCTCTTTCTTGCATGCTAAGTCACTTCAGTTGTGTCTGACTCTTTGCAACCCTATGGACTGTAGCCCGCCAAGCTCCTCTGTCCATGGGATTCTCCAGACAAGAATACTTGAGTGGATTGCTATGCCCTCCTCCAGGGGATCTTCCTGACCCAGGGATCAAACCTGTGCCCCCTTATGTCTCCTGCATTGGCAGGCGAGTTCTTTACCACTGAGCAACCAGGGAAGCCCTATCTGATTTTTATTTTATTTGTCTGTATAATCATCGTCACCAGCAGACATATATAGTTTACTTATTTATGTCTCTCTAACCTCCAGTAGATGGAAAGATGAATGGTAGTTTTGTTCACAGCTGTTTCCCCGGAGCCTATGACTGTGTCTGGTATGTATTAATAGAAGGCATTTTGTCCATATTTATGGAAAACACAGTGAAGGATAAATACATTCAGTTCCATTCACTTCAACAAGAAGGTACAAAATGCTTGCTGTTTGTAAAGTGCTATGAAAAGAACTGTAGAGAAGGATGAGGCAGCATGACTCCTGGTCCACAGAATTATTTTTCAGTCTCATAGGAGATACTATGTATAGACAGGATGCAACATGAACTTTGATAAGTACAATGATAAATATATAGTGTCCGGGGGAATCTGAGGAATAGGTGCATGTTTGATTTCCTCTAGGTGTATCTATGAGGGCTTCTTGGAGGAAGTAACATAGCTGAATCTTGAAACATGGGTAAGATGTGGAGAGTGGTATAGAAAATGGTAGATAGTGGAGATGGCTGGAGGGAAAAACAAAAGTGGGGGATGGCAAAATGAATTGGAGGACAGCGAAGAGGTCCTTCAACTCAGTTTAAAAGGAGAGGGTGGGAGGGGGTGACGGAGGAGACAGTTTGGAATTTTGCTTCAAGCCGTGAGCATCCCTGTGGATGGGTAAAGCTGTGTTGTGAAGCCTGGGGAAAGGTTGGTGGGGAGGAAGACCGAGAGCCAGGGGGGTACAGAAAGGAGAGTGCCCTGCTGGGGGGCCACTGGACTCCGCCTCATGTGAGTGGGTAAGAGGCTGAGTGTGGGTGGCAGGAAGTGTTATGTCCATGGAGCCTGAGAGTTTACAATGTAACATGGTGCAGGGACCTTTGGCAGATAGAATGAGTGGAACTTAATTCTTCCTGTGCTGTTTCATTTGTGCAACAAGAATAGTAATATTCTTTGTACTGTGCCTCATCACTTCAGTCATACCCGACTGTGTGTGACCCTGTGGACTGTGGCCTGCCAGGCTCCTCTATCCAGGGCATTCTCCAGGCAAGAATACTGGACTTGTTGCCATGCCCTCCTCCACGGGATCTTCCCAACCCAGGGATCGAACCCGTGTCTCTTATGTCTCCTGCATTGGCAGGCGGGTTCTTTACCACTAGCGCCACCTGGGAAGCCCCAGTAATACTCTTTGACCCCCTCTGAAGAGGCTGCTTAGGAAGTGTGAATTAATTTTTGTTGAACATTAGCTTTGCTGTGAACGCAGGAAATTTCAGCACTGCTTGGGACTTCAGGAACCATCATTTCTATCTTTTCTGTTTGCTGTTACCCAAAATGTACAATCTGATTTAGCTTTTACAAAATAAGCCTTTGATGTAAGTATGCTTATCTTTGTTTTATAGGTGAGAAAACTGGGGTGTAGAGTTGGAATGATTTCTCCACAGTCACAATTAAATTATGGGGCTGCTGTTCGAACATGACCTTCAGAATTCTACTCCTGTGTGAATCCTAGTTCAGTGGTCTAGCTACAGCTCAGACCAATTCTTTGGAAAATCTTCCTCTCTCATCTTGGCATTATCTCCCCAGAAAAGATCATACCAGTAACCATTTTATCCCCATTAAAGCAAAACCAAATCTGAGGCCTACTTATCTGAGGCAAGTTTGCCCCTGAGTTGCAGGGCATTAGGAGGTTTTTTTTTTTTTTTTTACTTGGCAGGTAGGTTGGAGTATTATAAAATTCATCAGAGTTTTTGACGCCAAACTGCCACCTCAAGAATTAAACCTTAGATCACTTTCTGAATCATCTTAGCTACTGTGACAGTCAGGTAGGCCTGGTTCTATCAGAACACTGGCTCTTAGATTCTCTAATCATTGGTTTTCCTAGTTTGGGTTTCAGAGAATTTTTAGCTATCAGTTCAGTGAATGCCCTAAAGAGTTGAATCCAGTTTCTTCTGCAACTTTTACAGTTAATGATGGCCTATTCACTTGAGTTTAGATTCTCTAATCATTGGTTTTCCTAGTTTGGGTTTCAGAGAATTTTTAGCTATCAGTTCAGCGAATGCCCTAAAGAGTTGAATCCAGTTTCTTCTGCAACTTTTACAGTTAATGATGGCCTGTTCACTTGAGTAAGCTTCTGGTCTCACCTTCAATTCAGGAAGAGCCAGTGATGCTCTCAGTGGAACCGGAGTCCTGGTGCTTTCTGAAAATCTTCGCCTTGAACAAAGTGAGAGTCACAGGATGAGTTGGCTATGTCATTCATTCATGCATGCATTTATTCCTTTATTTCACACTGTTTATTGGGCTACTGTACCTTGCAGAAACTAACCAGATCCTGACCTTGCCCTAAAGTAACTTAAAATCTAGAAAGGGTGATAAGACTTCTGCTTTAAAGCCTTTGCTGACTCACTGAGGTGGATGGTAATAAAGTCCCAAGAAACCTTTTGTGTTTCTTGGGACTTTATTAAATCTTGTATCCTATTGTATTGCATTTCTATATGTCCGGGTCTCTGAGTTTTGTGAGAACTTGGAACAAATTCTGTTCATTCATCTCTACCTCCCTAGTAACCAGGCACAACACAGCACAGGTTTTTAATAAATGTGTGATGGACATGTAAACACATACGTGTGGGATGAAATACAATTCTGTGGGGAAGATGGTGGAGGAGGTGGCTTTGCAGGATGAGCGTGAAGGAAAAGGAGAGAGGGCATCACAGCAGTGGAGGCAGCGCGTTAAAGATACAGAAATGGAAATGCATTCAAACCCCTGTGAATGCAAGAGGGATTCCTTCTGGATACAGTGTGGGATTCACCAAGGTAAGAAATCGTGTTGGAAAAGGAGCTTGGGATCTGATATGGGCTTTGCAAAAAAGGCAACATATAGCCAATAAATTTGCAGCTCGCTGACCTTTGCACCAGATCTAAAGACTCCATCTCTTAGGTTTTAAGGTAAAGAAAGGTGAGGGATGAGAAAGGGAATATCATGTTATGAGGATCAGAGCCTGGGAAATCCTTCAAGGAGCTCAGGACCAAATAGGACTAGGATGGGAAGAAAGCCAGTGTGCTTGGAATGGGCCCATCCCAGTGGAGAGTACTTGCATGTTATTTTCATTTGTCAACCTTGGGCCATGCTGTGTTTGAACAAACCTGTGCTGGATTTTTTTTTTTTTAAGATGAACTTTGCAGAGACTGAATGCTTGGAAGACTTGGTCACTCTGCCCCTTAGCTCTTTGCACATGTTTCCAACATAGCACCTCAAATACCATTGTCCTGGGGATGCTTACAGACCAGTCTTTGGCACAGATGACTGCAACTGGCTGAGACGACTTTGTTTCCCCAGATTGAGTGCAGTGCTGGCACGAGGAGGAGCCTCTGTCAATATCGTCTGAATGGAATTGAGTTGCTGAAATATAGCCAAAGACAGCATTGCTCACCTCAGGGGCATCAGAAGCAGAAGTTTCCATCCATATCGGTGTTGGATGCTCCTCGCTTATGGGTAGTAGCGTTTTCTCCTGGGAAAATGACACTGCAGGCCTTCTGTTCCTGCAGCCCTCATGCCATGGGGACTGGGGGGGCAGAAAGAGGAGGGCAGGGGGCGGTGGGCTGTCGTCACCCCAGTGGCTCTCCATGGGACACGAACGGGGGGCTTAGGAAACTGTGGACAGCATGGAACTGATGTCCTCACTTTGTCCCAGGGGAGGAGTGAGAGCCCAGCGCAGCGGAGACAGCTCGGCAGGCTCTGCTTGTGAGTTGTGTGTGCACAGCTCCACGTGCAACTGGGTTTTCGGAAAACCTGCCCAATCTGTTTGTTTTTCCACTTAGACACACATGGGTGTACACATCCAGTTTTTTCCTGGGAACAAGCTGTTATCTGTTAACATGGTATTATCATTACCATTGTTTTGCCAAACAGACTTTCCAGAATGGGAGTAAGTGGACTATGCAACTGTGTGTGGAGAAATGGGAGAGAGTTGGCATACTGGGGCCGGGGTGATGGTGCGCTTTTGAAGTGCTGACCGTGTTCTGTTCAGAGGGTCTTCCCTTCCCTGCATCTCACTGAAGCATCTACTCAAGTGTGACATCTGGGCACAGGCAGTTAGGTCTCTTCTGTTTCCACGAAGTGATCTCTTAGTCCAATTTGGAATTATTTCCTTTATACTTGGGGAAAAGCAGGATCTTGGCAGAAGGGTCTTCGATCTGGCTCTGTTGTGCATGTCAGTGTTTTGTCTAAGAGGAGGCATGCCTATATTTTTAATTCCATGCCAAAACGAAGAAAAATTCTCTCTAGTCACTTATGCGTTTGCCTCGGTGTGTTGAATTGAGGCAGTAGAGGGTGGAAATGGCAGCATATTGAGGGGATTCTGTGTTTTGTTTTCTAGAATGCCCCAATTTGCGTGCCTGCCCCTCCTCAGAAGATGATCGGGCCCGGTGGGCAGGATGGCAGGCAGCGGGTGAACAGCTTGGCAGCATCTTGAATACTACTGCTAACGCTCTTCCCCAGGATGGGAGTGCTGGCAGAAGCCGCTCCTCGACAACAGCGTGCCTCCCTCCGCTCCCTGGGGACTGACTGCCTCCCTTTCCTGCTGGCTCCAGGCTTTAGAGCAGAGACACTTCCTAATGGGAAACTCTCCCCAGTTTTGGCAGTGGGGATACACTTCGCTGGGGATGCTTTGTCACTCCAGCAGATGATTTATTACAGAGATTCAGTGTGCGGTGTCGGAGGATTGGAAAAATCCAGGGTTCAAGTCTGTTTTATCAACTTCTAGGCAGGCAGTCACTGCCGGTGACAGCATCGGCCCAGGGTTTTTGATTATTCTAAATTTCATGTTGCCGAAGCCTGGATAATCTAGTGGTGGGTGAAGGATGTGGATGCCCAAATTCTGGAAATAGCTTTGTGAAACCTTCCCTTATACTCACGGGAAGGAACGTACTGTGTTTGTTCTCTATGTAATCAACAAACAGTTACTGGAGTGGAATGGGTCCTGCTATTTAAATTTGGAACATGTTTTTGGTGTAGCTGTGTTCCGAAATGACCACATGTGCAGCAGCAATGTTCTCTGATCACTAGTTTGTTTTGAAAAGCCTCACAGTTCCCTTGTATTAACCACACATTAAACACTTAGGGGCCCAATTATGAGCATTTTATTTTAGTGATAGCATGGGAGAAAACCTCTAGCTATTGCCAGCCCTTTTTCTTTTAGTTTACATACTAAGAGCTCACTTGCCTTTTCCTATTAAGGCTTGTGGCATGTATTTAAGAAAGGCTACTCCTGGTGGTTTGGGCTGTGTTAGGGGTGTAGCCTGAAGTATTCAATGAATCAATCTGTGACTTCACGTTGGCTCTTTACTTCCTCTTGAGCAAAAGACAATACATGAAGAATTCTGATTACAGCTCAGATCTTCAGCCTTAAGATGATGCCCTTTGAGCTTGCTCTGTAAATACTGATTAGTCACAAACCTTCAATTTTGGTCCTTCACCACCCAGAATGGTGCCTGGGTGCAGACGAAAAGTGCTTTTCCCATTGCAGGAGCACTTGAAACACTAGGTTCTTTTGCAGGGAGACGAAAATAGGTTTCCTGTTGTTCAAATGGGTGTTTTAAGTGCTTTGCAGGTGTATCTTAGAAAATGGAGGTATTTATTTTTAATGAGAAGTGCTGAAGAATAACAATAATCGAAGCCTTGGAGAATTGCAGATCAAAGCTTTTCTTTCATTATAAAACAAATGAAGGCCTCTATCTAGGAGCTGGTAAATTTATTAATTTTTAATAGAGGAATAGACTCATACATGGTAATTTGATTCTCTGGGGAGAAGATCCTTTAAGTGGTGTTTAAAAATCTCCATCCTGAGGTGGTTTGGAGTGAGAACTTGCTATGACGGTATCACAAGGTAGTCAGTGTGCAGAGTGGTTGAGAAACTTACTCAGAAGCACCATGAGTCCTTTATAACGTCTTCTTCTACTGTAGCCACATTTAGCTCTTACTTTGGACCTGGGTTTCCTATCTTGCTTTTTGAATCAGAAATGCCACTGTCAGGAAGTAGAATTTTGTGCAGAGTAATAGGCAAACTCCAAATCTTCCAAGTCTCATTTGTAAAAATCACGTGTCTATTTATTCATCCATTCCTGGCTGCACTGGGCCTTGCCTGCTGCATGCAGGCTTTCTCTGGGTGCGGCAGGTGGGAACTGCGCTCCAGTTGCAGTGTGCGGGCCTCTCACTGCGGGGCTTCTCTTGTTGCAGAGCGCAGGCTCCAGAGCGCGGGCTCAGCAGTGACGGCTCATGAGCTTAGTTGCTCCGTGGCATGGGGAATCCTCCTGGACCAGGGATCGAACCCATGTCCCTTGCACGGGCAGGTGGATTCTTAACTGCCACCATCAGAGAAGTCCTCTTCCACATCTTCTATTTCACATTTTTTCTGTCATGGTTAAGATCTCCCCTAACCCTTCCAAATACTTGTGGTCCCCTCCAAGTGATCCCCATCATTTTTTCTCTTTTGGTTTGCGAGTAGCAGCCATAATACTTCTTGAAGAAGCCAGATTGCTTTCCATGAGTTGCTTTGTGGAGTTGGATTTTTAAGCCGCTGAGCTTCGTGAGCACTGCCCTGAGCCTTTGCAGCCATCTTCAGCATTGTGGTGCTGGCTTGGAAAGAGTCAGTCTGCTCCAGAGTGCCACATGTAGCAGGGGAAGCCCTTCCAGAATGTGTCTGCTGTCAACTGGACACGTTGGACTAGCCGTGGAATTGAGGGCTATGGCATTTGTTAAACTGGCCTGAGTATGAATCCATTTGCAGGAAAGTTGCAGAGCAAATGCATTGTCTCTGATTTAAGTGTGTGGAGGCGTGCATTTGTCAAACAGGAGTCACTCCTGGGCTGAGAAGTACTTTTTGGGAAATAAGATGAATTGTGAAGTTAAGAAAGCATTGAGGTAGGGACTTCCCTGGTGGCCCAGTGGTTAAGACTGTGCTCCCAATGCTGGGGGCCTGGGTTCAATCCGTGGTCAGGGAACTAGATCCCATGTGCTTCAACTAAGGCCTGCTGCAGTCAAATAAGTAAATAAATAAATATTCTAAAAAAGCATTGAGATCGAGAAGACCCTGTTCGTCGGGTTCTACCTGCAGCTTTAGCAATGAGGAGACTATGACTCAGAGGGACAGAGGGAGAGCCTAGAGCTGATCAGGACCTGAGCCTGCCTCTCGTCCGCCCTGTTCTTTAGCTCTGCAGCCGGGCTTATTTACGCATTTCCTCATTTCAGATCTTGCCTGGAACAGGGCAGTACATCAGTAAGTGAATGAACGTATGCTTTCTGTGTTTTAATGCGCATGTGTACATTCATTCTTATCATCTGATGTTTACCCATATTGTAAATCTGGCATGTTTGCCGCCTCCACCCGTCAGATTGGGACTGCAGGAAGATAAGGACCTTGCTGCAACTAAAAACCTACAGCATCTAAAATTCCATTTTGTGCTATGAGTTTTCAAAAAATGTTGCTAGGGAATGAGCCTCATAAATCAGATATTTTCATTTTTAAAAAATCCTCCTGGTTTGCTGGGACCACATTTGGTTAGCTCTTTGGTGAAGGGTAGTTAAACCTGATCTGGGAAAAGAAAGGTTTCCCACGTCACTCCCTCCCTGTCCATTCCTTGTGAATGTACTGACAACTCCCCGTCTGAACTGCTGGAACCTGGGGATAGTCCGCAGGCCCGGCTTCCTGGGCTCCAGAGTCAGGGCGAGAGGTCAGGCCTCGAGGCGAAGAGGGGCAGAGCTGTAAAAGCAGTCACAGGTAACCCCGTGGGGTCCACACAAGAGCAGGCGCTCTTCCCATGGCCTCTCCTGTGATTTCAGTCGCACACGTTGGCTGGCAGTTTGGAAACTTCCAGATTTGGAAGGGTTAGTCCCGCAGGCCCGACTCTGGTGCTCATCAAGCTGGGGACAGTTTTCTTTGCCTCTCACGTGTGTTTTAGTTCCAGGCTCAAGTATGGGGACCAAGTGCTGGGTCGCCTGATTCTGAATGAAAATTCCTATTGTACTCGTTCCTGCTTTCTTGTACTTTCTAACGGTGTGCATAGATGATGGAATTCCTTTCATCTTAAAAAAAAACCAAAATCCCTTCTTTTGATTTCGTATCTCCCTCAGGACACTGCCCCATTTTCTGCCCCCCCTTTCACTGAACCTCCTTACAGATTTGCTTATTATTATTTTTTTTTAAGTAGAGGGTCATTTTAAAAATTGTTTCGTTTGACTGATTTATCTTGGCCATACTGCAAGGCATGTGGAATCTTCGTTCCCTGACCAGGGATTGAACCCAAAAGCCAGGCTCCCTGCAGTGGGCATGCAGGTTCCCAACCACTGGGCTGCCAGGGAAGTCCCAATAGTTGCTTATTCTTGTTTCTCTCACTTCCTTTCCATTTCATCCTTGTCATGCCCCTGAAAATACTCTTGTCAGTGTTATCCGTGGCCCCGTGGTCACTAGATCCAGCGGTTAGCACTCGGCCCTCTTCTTCTCTGACCCATCAACAGTATTGGTCACAATCGCTCATTTCTTGCCTCTTGAGACTCGTTCTTCGAGGAAAGAGACACTGGCTTTGCTCCCACCACACAGCCCCTCCCTTCTCAGCCTCCCTTGCTGATGTCTTCTAGGTTCCCTCGTTGCGAAACAGTGGTATACCCTGGGGTCAGTTCACTTCTCTTCTGCAAGAAGACGCACTCCTTAGTGATGTCTAGGCTCGTGGCTTTTAATGCCATCTGTATAGATCCTAACTGAAGAGCTCTGGCCTAGCACTTCCTCCTGCTATATTCAGTGGTTCACTCAACATCCAGGTTAGATCCTCAGAGGGCATGTGAAACTTCACATGGCCAGTATGGATCTCCAGGTCTTTATCCCATATACCTGCTTCTTCTGCCATATTCCTCAATAATTGCAGCTCCAACATCCTTCCAGCTTGGAGTCTCAATTATATAAATTATGTATACATATATATATATGCACATATATAGTACATATATGTAAATGCATGTATCCGTTCAGTTCAGTCGCTCAGTCATGTCTGACTCTTTGCAACCCCATGGACTGCAGCATGCCAGGCCTCCCTGTCCATCACCAACTCCCGGAGCTTGCTCAAACTCATGTCCATTGAGTCGGTGATGGCATCCAACCATCTTCTCCTCTATCGTCCCCTTCTCCTCTTGCCCTCAATCTTTCCCAGCATCAGGGTCTTTTCAAATGAGTCAACTCTTCGCATCAGATAGCCAAAGTATTGGAGTTTCAGCTTTGACTTCGGTCCTTCAAATGAACACTCAGGACTGGTCTCCTTTAGGATGG
Organism: Redunca redunca; assembly: GCA_006410935.1. Taxonomy (NCBI): domain Eukaryota; kingdom Metazoa; phylum Chordata; class Mammalia; order Artiodactyla; family Bovidae; genus Redunca; species Redunca redunca. The sequence continues at coordinate 685,474 of SJYQ01005077.1, forward strand.
ACTGGTTGGATCTCCTTGCAGTCCAAGGGATTCTCAAGAGTCTTCTCCAACACCGCAGTTCGAAAGCATCAGTTCTTTGGCACTCAACTTTCTTTATGGTCCAATTCTCACATCCATACATGACTACTGGAAAAACCATAGCCTTGACTAGACAGACCTTTGTTGGCAAAGTAACATCTCTGCTTTTTAATATGCTATCTAGGTTGTTCGTAACCTTTCTTCCAAGGAGTAAGCATCTTTTAATTTCATGGCTACAACCATCATCTGCAGTGATTTTGGAGCCCCCAAAAATAAAGTCAGCCACTGTTTCCACTGTTTCCCCATCTATTTGCCATAAAGTGATGGGACTGGATGCCATGATCTTCATTTTCTGAATGTTGAGCTTTAAGCCAACTTTTTCACTTTGGTCTTTCCCTTTCATCAAGAGGCTCTTTAGTTCTTTTTCACTTTCTGCCATACGGGTGGTATCATCTGCATATCTGATGTTATTGTTATTTCTCCCAGCAATCTTGATTCCAGCTTGTGCTTCTTCCAGCCCAGCGTTTCTCATGATGTACTCTGCATATGAGTTAATTAAGCAGGGTGACAATATACAGCCTTGA
>SJYQ01005077.1:686095-721702 GCA_006410935.1 Redunca redunca
CTAATAAATATAGTATGAAGTTATAAATTATTTTTGTAAATTATACATTTCTATATTAAATATATTTATTATTTATTTTTAACTTAAATAGCTCCAGAATCTGACCACATTTTACTGCTCTCACCTTGGTTCAGGTCACCATTATCTCCCTTTTGGATTGTTGCAGAAACCTCTTAACTATTGCTCCTCACTTTTCCCCTTCTTTGCTGTGGTCTTTTCAACACCTCAGCTCAGTAGCATTGCTAAACCTTTGTCAGATCATCTCTTTTCTCTGCTCAGAACACTAATGGCTTCCTCTCTGACTCTTAGTCAGCTTGTCAAAGACTGCAGATCGGGACCTGGTTTCTCTCCGACTTCCTCTTCCCCTTTCTCTATCTCGTTGACTCCTGCCACAGTGCTCTCGTTCCCGCCCCCCAGCAGAGCCGCCTGCTCGCCCCTGGGTCCTTTCCTTGTGCTGAGTCATCAGCCTGGCACCCTCTCCCCTTCACGCCCACACAGCTTCCTGCACCCCCTTCATTCAGGCAACGCCGCGAAGACTCTTACTTGCCTGCAGAGTGGCCTGCCTGCCTCTCCTGCCATCTTGCCACAGTCCCGATCATCAGATTTTTTATTTTTTCCATTTCTTTTTTGTCTCTCTCTACCAGAATGTAAACCCCTCTGGGGCAAAGATTATCATCTGCTTTCTATCTGGGCCTGTATCACTAGCTCCTTAATGGTACCTGATCCATTATAAGCCATCAGTGCCTCGAATAAATGAATGAATGTTTTCCAGTAAACCTGCCTTTTCATGGCCCAAAGGTTCTGTTTTCAGAGATGTTAATTTTTAATAAGAGATATTCCAAGCTCAGCAGCAGGAATTTAGTTTAGTTTATATAGTGGTTTCTTAGCTGCACACTGGCCACCTTAGAACACCAGTGTGACTTGTCTAACTAACCAGGGAATTTTCACATAATTATAGTGGTGATATCATAAATGTTAACTTGAAAAGCCTGGACTTGCAAAGATATATGAGAAGCCAGATGCCCCCTAACTGTCTTTTAAAGAGACCGACCATAACAAAAATAGCTAACACTTGAGACTTGCCCGGCGGTCCAGTGGCTAAGAGTCTGCCTTCCAGTGCAGGGGTGTAGGGGACGCAGGTTCGATTCTTGGTTGGGGAACTAAGATCCCACATGCCGCGGAGCAACTAAGCCTGAGTGCTGCAGTTAGAGAAAGCCCACGCGCACTGCAAGGTGGGCCCGTCCCAGCCAAAAAAAATGAAAAGCTAGCAATGAGCCTTTACTCTGTAGCTTATTCTGCTAAATGCCTTTCATTATCTCTCACACGCACCTACACACACAGTGAGGTAGGTGGGCATTTTTTTTCCTTCATTTTGCAAATAAGGACCCTAATGTGTAAAAAGCATAAGTAGCTTGTCACGGTCAAAGGTGAGTAAGCAGCCAAGTCAGGAGATGTCCTAAGCACTCTGCTCTGAGGACGGGCTCCTCAGGGATCACTGGGCAGGTCTTGCCTTTCTCATCAGGTAGGTGCTTGCACCCCTGGTGGGAGCCTGACTCATTCATGACGTCAGGTCCAGTGGGAGAGGAGAGAGGCAGGCTGAGAACAGTAGGGATCTCAGCCTGGGGGCCCAGCTCTGTGCTTCGGGCTGGGGAGGGAGCGCTTCAGAGGCTCAGCTGGGAAGAGAAGCACAGTCTCTAACTCTGCTGGACTCAGATATAGCACCTGCCTCCTACCTGTGTCTGGACAAAGCAGTTTGGTCTAAATGCATGTCCTGCTCTGGGGGCCCAAAATTATTTCTGCTTTCCTAGGTCTGAGCCACAGAAAAAGCCCAGATCTGCTCTGATAACCCAAATCAGAGGATTTCAGAGCTGAGATGGATTTTAAAGATCCTGCATCACTTCTTCTGAAAGGGGGACCCTTTCCAGGGCCTGAGAGTGAACTATTGACTGAAAGGGAAAGTCGCTCAGTCATGTCCGACTCTTTGCAACCCCTGGCCTATACAGTCCATGGAATTCTCTAGGCCAGAATCCTGGAGTGGGTAGACTATCTCTTCTCCAGGGGATCTTCCTGACCCAGGAATTGAACCGGGGTCTCCTGCATTGCAAGTGGATTCTTTACCAGCTGAGCTACCAGGGAAGCTGGAGCTGTTATCAACACTCAGAAATGAACTGTCCCAGGATGCGCATGGGCTGACAAAGCAAGAGACCTCATTGGGAAGGGGCAGCCAGGGGTGGAGAAGCAGGGTGAGGGCACCTCGTGGAACTGCTCTGCCAGATGGCTGGCAGTCTTGGGAGTTTTTGATGATGGGATTAGTTTCGAGGTTGTCTCTGGCCGATCATTCTAACTTAGGGTCCTTCCTGGTGGCCATGCGTTGCTCAGCCAAGATGGATTACAACCAGGAGGATTCTGGGAGGCTGGTAGAACACATAGCGTCTCCTTTTGACCTTTCCCGAATTCTTCCAGTGGGTGGTGTCTGGTTAGTTCTGTGTTCCTCACCAGGACCTCCTGTCCTAAAATAACTCATGCAGATGGTTACGGTGGTGCCTGGCCAGGGTGGGCCGTTTAGTCACTGTTTCCCCGAACACTTCCTTACTGTGTGTGCTCCAGCCATCAGGGCAAGCACACAAGTGCTCCCGCCCACTTCCTTCTTCTCACGCTGGCCCTTGGCTTGCTCTGCTCTCTCTCCTGTGATATGGCCCCTCTGTTGTCCTTCTGGCGGATGCTTTAGGATTGGGCCTGTATTGAGAACACAACTGGAGATTTGCAATCATTATTATTTTTTTAATATAGAGTAAGGACAGTAAAGAATCTGCCTGCCAGTGCAGGAGCTGGAGCTACAGGAGACCTGGGTTTGATTCCTGGGTCGGGAAGATCCCATGGAGAAAGAAATGGCAGCCCACTCCAGCATTATTGCCTGGAGAATCCCATGGACAGAGGAGCCTGGTGGGCTACAGTCCATGGGGGTCAGAAAAAGTCAGACACGACTGAGTGACTGAGCACACACGTGTGCATGTGCACACGTGTGCATGCACACATACACACACACACAAGGATGGTTAGCGGTATCACGATTTGCTTTCACGTTTGCAGTTTATTTCCTGAAAAAATACTGATTTATATAGAAATTGCATATGTGTGTGCTGGCATCAGAAAGTTTGGTTAGTCTTTTAATCCCTCTTTTCTATTACAAGACAAAATTTAGCCACAGATGTGAAACCCAAATAAGTGTTATTAATTAATGGGTATCGATGGTCTGCAATCAAGGCACAACCTGTTGGTTAAACATATTCTTAGATTAATGATAAACAGAAGAATATTTTTTAAAAAATATACTCAGGGTGTAGCATAAGAGTGAGGCTACATTAACAGTGGGTTTATCATTATTATCCTTAGGGAGAGAAGGGGCTAGGTTATTTTTTAATGAATCCAGATGTCCAAAACTGTATTTTCTCTCAAATTTAAACATACTTCCAGCAGTAGTTTCAAAGCTGGAGCTGCTGAACAGGACCATGGGGATGGGAAGTGAGGTAAGACAGCTGCTTTAGTCTGTGAGGAAACTTAATTTGTGTGACAATCGCCTTCTGTCTTCCAGAAAATTAGCATGCATAGTTTTCAACCACAGAATGGAGTGCCTCCATGTTTATTAAGCAGACCCGGTTTATGCTTCTGCATGGCTCTGTGACTATGTACAGAAAGTTTTAGACTGTGCTGTGTATAGCAAATTTCTTTCTCTTGGAGGAGGGAGGGGCAAGCTGAGTGGCATGTGGGACCTTAGTTCCCAGACAAGGGATGGAACCTGTGCTCCCTGAAGTGGAAGCTTCCAGTCTTAACCACTGGACCGCCAGGGAAGTCCTCTATAGCAAATTTCTCTGCACCCAAAATGACACTTTTATCTAAAAGGGAGATTTCTGTGTGGGGCCCAGTAAGAAGGGAAAACCACATTGATTGAGCACCTTCTGTGTGCCTGGCAGAGGGCTACACATGTGCTTTGGGCATGAGCTGGCATTTCCTACTGGACTCTGAAGGCAGGGGTGTTTTAGGAAGGGCAGGGGGTTGGAGTTGGACATCCAGGACATTTGGGAAGGGAAGCAGCTCTCAGGGACCTGAGCCGATGGAGAAGAGTCTGGGAGTGTGGCAAGTGCTGTCCCAGGACCTCGCGCGTTCGCTGAGGGAAGGCTACAGGGAGAGGGAGGTTGCTGGGGGCTGTGCGGTCTTCCGCCAGCTCCAGGGCTGTTCTTTCCTCTGTTCTGCTGGAGGGGGCAGCCGGGTGAGGTTGTTGTCACGGGCATATGGGTCTTTTCTTTAGAAGAATCAACAGCCTGCACCCTATGTGGGTTTCTCTTTCTCTTCATTCAAGAATGATTCAATTGTTTGTTGAAGATTTAAAGAACGTCCATGAATATGAGAAAGAAAACTATAATCATGCCTATAACCACCTGACCCTGACATACCTCGTTACCGTTTTGAAGTGGAGCCTCAGATGTTCTGTAGGTGGTTTTTTCCGTAGCCACTTTGAATGTACAGAACAAACTGCTTTAGTTAACTTATGAGCCATCAGCTTTCTTAATTAAGCAATTAGCAAACAACTGGTGTGTAGAGAGGGGCCTCCAGGAGAGGCTCCGGAGCGCTCTAGGCTCAGGCCACTGGAGCCTGATGGGCGCTCTGGCTCTGCGGTAAGAGCGATGCTGCTCAGCCTTGCGCTCATGGAGCTCTTCAAGATGATTCAGAGGTTCTCTGCCCCTGTAGTGTCACTAACAGTTGATCACGCGGTCTAGACTTGTCCATATTGGAGATGAGGAAACAAAATCTTGGGCTGAAGTCATTTACCTGCAAGTATATAGCTGGATGGACTTCCCTGGTGGCTCAGGGGTGAAGAGTCCACCTGCCGCTACAGGAGATGCAGCTTTGAACCCCGGGTCAGGAAGAGGCCCTGGAGGAGGAAATGGCAAAGCACTCTTGTATTCTTGCCTGGAAAACCCCCTGGCACAGGAGCCTGGCAGCGACAGTCCATGGGGGCACGAGGAGTCAGTCACGACTTAGCAACTGAACCACAACAACATCGTTGGATAGAGATCCAGATTTCAAGGAGAGGACCCAGAGAGATGGTGGTGCAGGTATACTATATCTTTGTATTTCCCCCCAGATTTGATTGAACTGTTAATCTGATTTGAAAGTTTGTACATACATTTTTCTAGTTTAATCAACTATGTGTATCTGCTTTATTTCCTTTGTATTAATAAATTGTGCTTTTTATATTAAAAAAAAAACAAATGGAGTGGTTTTTTTCATCATATCACTAAGTACATCAATTCTTTGTTGTCTAATCTCAGGCTGCTGTAACAGAACACCATAGACGGGGTGGCTTAAGCAACAGAAATTCATTTGCTGAACGTGCTGGAGGGTAGAAGTCCAAGATCTAGATTTTAGCCAATTCAGTCTCTAGTGGGGGCTGTGTTCCTGCCTTCTCACCTTTTTCTCACGTGCTGTTCTTTGGCGAGTGCACACATGAGGGGAGGGGAAGGGGGGAGAGAGAGAGACAGGTACTGAGTGTTCTCTGGGCTCTAGTGTCCCTTCCCGTAAGGGCACTGAGTCTTATCAGTTTGGGGCCCAATCTTTAAGACCTCATTTAACCTGAATTATTTTTTAGAGGCCCTATCTCCAAATACAGCTGCACTGTGGGATGGGTCTTTGGTATACACATTTGAAGGGATACAGTATTCAGTTCATAACATTACCCAACGGATATTATTAGGTATCCACTTCTGTTGTACTGCTAAGGGATCTAAGGGATGGAGACATATCCATACGAAATTGCCATGTGATGCTATAGTGTAATTGACTCGCATGGGACTGTACGTTAGAGAGGACATCCATTGGGAAGTGACGTGTGAGTCACAGCTTGAGAGACAAGTAGGTGTCAGGGAGAAGAGGAGACAGCACTTAAATGTTGACTCGATAGTGCTTCTACCTCAAGCACAAAATACAGAACTTATTTTTGCCTTTGCTTTCTTATTGTATTGTATGTAACATCATCTTGCTGGATTAATAAGATTTTGTGAGCCATGAGAATCCTTTACTCTCTCTCCTGCATTTTTTTGTGGAAAGATGGGATATGAATAAATAAAAGAAAATGCAGAGCCTGGAGTCAGGCAGATGTCATGAGGTTAATTCCAGGCATGTGCTCCTCTCTATTTCCTCTTCTAAGCTTTGTCTGTTTAAAGAGATTGTTGGGCGATTTCGTGGAGCTGCGTAATCTCTCTCAATCCCTATTGATCTTGCCTAGTGTAGTTTGCTTGCTTTATTCAGTGGCCATAGGCATGGCTTCTTTGCTCAAGGTCTTTCTGATCACCTGGTCAGGAGCAAACTTGAAATCTCAGTTTGCTAAGAAAAAGACATCAGAGTGCTGAAGATTTTCTATAAAATGCATTTCCCATGTTGCTGCCTCGTTTACACATTCAACTCACATTTACTGAACATTTGCAGCTTGTCATAAGCTCTTCTTGGTGGAACTAGTAGGTACAAGGCAGAATGAGATAATTCTTCACCTGGAGGTGTGTGGGGGCTAGTACAAGGATGGAGAGTCTGCAGTTCATATACAAGCCTGGTTCATAGCGTCTGCTAGGAGCAGCTATTGATATGTTAAATGTTTCTGAAGGCTGTGTCCAGACTTGACCAGGAGGTTCTGCTGGATTGGTGGGGCTGTGTGTGAAGAGAAGGCTTGTTTGATCCCTGGGTCAGGAGGATCCCCTGGAGGAGGGCATGGCAGCCCACTCCAGAATTCTTGCCTGGAGAATCCAATGGACAGAGGACTCTGACAGGCTGTGGTCCACAGTGTCACAAAGAGGGGCTTCTCTGGTGGCTCAGATGGTAAAGTGTCTGCCTGCAGTCCGGGTTTGATCCTGGGTTGGGAAGATCCCCTGGAGAAGGAAATGGCAACTCACTTCAGTATTCTTGCCTGGAAAATTCCATGGACAGAGTTGGACATGACTGAAGCAATTTAGCACGTATGTACACACGCACATGTATACAGAGAAGAAGTGACTTGCAAACTGCTTATTTGCCATCCCAGGCTGGGTGATGTCTGAATACATTTTTTCACAGAATTATGGATGCAGGGTCAAAACATGCATCCTCTCAGTTGGAAAAAAAATAGTTTCCCCTGATGATCATTTATTTTATGTTTAATCTAAAAACATATGTTACTCTTCTGAAAAATTTTCCCTTTGTTGCTTTTCTTCTACTTCTCCTTAAATTTTAGGTTACAGTCAGGAAATTGCTTTCTTCTTGCGAGAGTAGTCCCTCATCAGCCAGGGGTGTATGTATACATATATATTCATGTGCTTCCACAACAGCATGAGAGAAAGCCAGCTGCTCTGCTGACTGTGGAAGAAGGGGCTTCAGACTCTTGACTTTTTCCTTTAATTCAGTAATTCTGATTCTCAGATGCACAATGAAATCATCTTGGATGTTTTGAACACCCAGGTCCTGCTCCAGGCCAGCAGGGTCTCCGGGGTGGTACCCAGGCCTGAGGTTCCCGTGTACAGCAAGGCAGGGGGCTGCCACCTTACCGGGTTTTCACCAGGGTTTGGTTGGTTGGATGACTGATCACGTGCAGCTGCTCCTGGTAAATTGGAGGGAATGGATGGAAGGAGTAGATGAAGGAAGTCACTGAGGGATTCTTCCCGGTTCAGTGGTCACGGCCAAACACACAGTGTCTAAATATAGTTGAAATCATTTGTCCATGTCTAGACCCACATTCTCTCTCTCTCTTTTTTTTTTTTTTTTTGAGGTATGGTTGATTTACAATGTTCCATAAATCTCAGATGTACAACATAGTGATTCTCAGTTTTTAAAGGTTATGCTCTGTTTATGGTTATTATAAAATATGGCTATATTCCCTGTGATATAAAATATATCCTTATAGCTTAACTTATTTTGTGCTAGTAGTATGTACCTCATAATCCCCAGTTCCTGTCTTTCCCCTTCACTCTTCCCTCTCCCTGCTGGTAACCACTAGTTGTTCTCCGTATCAATTAGCCTGTTTTCTTTTTTGTTATATTCATTTTGTTGTTTAGTTACTATGTCCTGTTTGACTCTTTGGCAACCCCATGGGCTGTAGCCCGCCAGGCTCCTCTGTTCATGGGATTTCCCAGGGAAGAATACTGGAGTGGGCTGCCATTTCCTTCTCCAGGGGATCTTCCTGACCCAGAAATCGAACCTGCATCTCTTATGTCTCCTGCATTGTCAGGCAAGTTCTTTACCACGAGGGCCACCTGGAAAGCCCATTATATTCATTAGTCTGTTGTATTTTTTTTGATTTTACATATAAGTGATATCATACAGTGTTTGTCTCCCTTGGGCTTGGAGGGTGTTATGCTTTTTGAAATAAGACAGACATATTCAGACCCGCATTCTCAACAGTTTCCTAGGTTAAAAGCTCAGAAATTCACCTCTGATTCCCACACAGTCTCTGGGAAGCATTACAGAGTTGTGGCTCAGAGCACATATCAAGGTCACAGGCTTTGAAGTGGGAAAGAACAGGATTCACATCTTGAATTTTACACTTACCAAGTGTGGATCTGGAGCAGCTACTTTCTGCTTTTGTGGCTTTGCTCCCCCTCTGGAAAAATGGTAGAATAAATGCATGTAGCATCATAGGATTTTAATGGTTAAAACAGACTATGCACAAAGAGTAAGCCCTTCATTCTATCGGCTGTAGAGAGAAGCTCACTAGACATTGAATTTCAGGGTCGTCGTGTGTCTAACATGAGGGTCAACCAGAGATCCTGGGCTCTGAGTGCCAGCCTAGCAGTAGCGATGCTGGGTGTGTGCTTGCATGCGTGCGTGCTCAGTTGCTTCAGTCTTTGCAACCCCCTGGACTGTAGCCCACCAGGCTTATCTGTCCATGGGATTTTCCAGGCAAGAATACTTGCATAAGAAACTCAGAGGTGTGAGTTGCCCTTTCCTCCTTTAAGATATCTTCCCATCCAAGGGATAGAACCCCTGTCTTCTGCACTGGCAGGCAGATTATTTACCACTGGACCACCTGGGAAGCCAGTGGCGCTGGCTACCACCCTCTAACTGATGATCTGAGAGTGGAAAGCAAGTTCAGGAAGCTGCTAGTGACCAACTGCATGTCAGGTCCAACTTGCCATGGCATGTCTGTTTCATGGGTTTTTGACAATCAGTGGAATAAATGGATGATATATTTCATAAGTGTTTTGAAGTCCAGAATGAAATGGAGCTGAGCTAGGGTTAGCCTTTTCCACCTCATGACTGACCTCCCTGTTTACCAGGATGGGACATGAAGGATGACTCCGTTGTACCTGTTGCCTGAAATCAGAGCAGATCCTATGCCTTAGCACTCTCCAGCCTTCGAACCTAAAAAATCAGACTGACCCCTTTTCTGTATTTGAATCTGCCTCCTGTGTTATTAAGACCACTCAGTGACCAGAGCAGTGAGTATGAAGTGATTCTTAGATTTCATTTTAGTAATAAAAACCTCTGTAGGTGTCAACATTATCCATGCTTCAAATAAGCAACAGCACACAAGCTTGAATTTTAGTTTTCTTGCTTTTGCCTTGTCCTCTAGAAACAAGCAAAGTCTGAAAGGAGAAAGAGGAGCAGCCCCAGAAGTAGATGGGCCACAGCACTGGAAAATTGCAGTTGACCGGATTTAGTCATCAGTGGTAAAGCCCTTCACCTTCACGATGCTGTTCTCGAATCCTTATCCTGCTTCAGCCAGATACAAGGGCTTGCGTTTTCTGAATTCTCATATTTCAGTCACTTTCTAAGGACTAGTTTTCTGTTATTAAAATTATTTATGTACAGATTTCTACAAGCTTCTTAAGGGGAGGGACTTATGTTAGCCATGTTCGTATCTCCCTTAAATCTAAATCTTTTTACAAAGTAAGTACTCAGTGTCCATCAAGTGAATGGACACATGTTCTGGGCACGATTGCAAGAAGTTAATCTGTACTATCAAGACTCACCATTGTAATCCTGATGTCTGATTGACAGCTGTCATTTACTTTTCAGACCATTTAATTGCAATACTGATGTCCAGACCTTCTAGAGTCCTTTTAAGAATTTTTCAATACCTTAATTTTGATGTCCATCCTCCAGACAAAAACCCATGGCCAAAAGCAAGGAAGAGCTTCCACTGTTAATATTTTTCCTCCAAATCTGCAACTATTATGTAAGCATACATTTGCAAACTTGCTGTTTTCTTTATTCTTCTGGTGTCTGAGTGTAGTTATCATTTAGAATTCTCCCACCTGCTTCAAGATGTCAAAGGTGGGGGAGGATTGCTCTTCAGAGCTCATCAATTCTGCTTCACTGGACACTGGGAAGACACACGATGTAAATTCTCTTTTGAAATTCTAAATTGTTTGCAATATGTGGCAGCTCTGGCTTTATTTGAATATGTTGGAATGATTGGGATGGCAGTCATTTCAGTCAGAAATTCTGTCCAGTAGAAGCTGGACATTAAAAAAACCAGCATTTGCCTGCCTAGTGGTAAGCTCGTTGGGGAAGAATAAGCTTGTTTCTGTGTGCACAGCAAGGAAATGGGGGTGGTGAAGACATCTAGGATGAGACAAGTGGTGATTGACAGCCCAGCTGGTGGAGATGGGTAATTGGAAATTCATGGCACATAAATCTCCCAGTACTTATCTTAAAGCCCGGGAAGAGAGGAGATCTGAGCAAGGGAACATTTAACTCTTTCAAAGGGCACTAATAATGTAGCAAATCTTTAAGTTCTTCATTTTAACTTTAATTGAATTACGGCTTTCTGTCTTGGAGAGATAAATGCATTCTGCTTAAGGAAATGATTCTGTGTATAGTAAATGGAAACGTGCAGAACTGTGGAAGAAAAAGCTCTTCATGTGTTAGTTTCCTTTGAAGGTGTGTTTTCCCATGGGTCCCATTCCCTTCGAGAGCAATTGTTTCCCTCTCTCTTGTTGGGTTTCTGGTTTCTCTGTGTACGGTGATGTCTCCTTTATGCGTCTTAACTTCTAATTTCCAAACTAGTGTTTTGTAGAATGAGGTGATAGTAGATCATTAACAGGTAATTTGAATTAAAACTGCTAGCATAAGTGGAAGAGACATTCATCATACTTTCTGAAGTTTCACGTTTTCTCTGATGACCTGAATTTGGTTCAACATCTTTGATCTGGACAGCTACCCTTGCATTATTTTGCTTGTGATAATCCATTGTGCTATTGAAGATAATCACTAAGTTCCTTTTTAATTTTTATCTCTAAGTCAGGCAACTCCGTACAGACCAAACAGCTAAAGATTTTCATCCCAACAGATCAGTGAACTTGTCAGGGAATGTGTGAGATTGGGAAACTTAGGATGTCCAGTTTGAACCTGAACCTGATCAGTGGAACTCCCTGGTGCCTTTGCATGATTGGGATGGGTCTCTTGGGAACGGATCTATTTTATCAGCTGGGCTTTGCCCACGTCTGCCTCATTTGTACTGAACTTCAGACACTTATCTAATCTTAGTGCCTTGTGTGGCCACATTTGGGTTAGTTCTGGTTGGCCAAATGTTGCTTGTGTTGCCATGCCAGAGTTCTTGCTGGTGAACAGAGTTAAGCCATAGGGGACCAGCTCTCTGTGGCTTTAGGACTTCCATGAGCCTCATGCCCTGACATCTGAAAAGGGAATAGAGATTGAAGAGGTATGCTGGGCACAGACATGAGAGTTGTTATAATGGTGGGGCATAGGATGTGTGAGGGTGGGGCATAGGGCTTCCCTGCTGACTCAGACAGTGAAGAATCCACCTGCAAGGCAGGAGACACGTGTTCCATCCCTGGGTTGGGAAGATCTCCTGCAGAAGGGAATGGCAACCCACTCCAGTATTCTTGTCTGGGAAATCCCACGGACAGAGGCGCTTAGGAGGTTACAGTCCATGAGGTCACAAAGTCAGACACGACTGAGCAAATTAATCTGAGGAAATACACTGAGCTTTTAAGTTCTGAGCCCTTGTGTTAGGCAACCTTCGATGTACCTAAGAAGGACAAGGCATGATCCCCTGATGATGTGAAGCTGGGAAACCCAAGTGGACATTTGAGCTCTTTCAGGAACCAACCAAGTTACCTGGGTTGGACTAGGTCTGTAAGGTGAGATGCAAGAGTTGGACTGATAATCAAGTACAGGAGGAAGAAACCTGCCATAAACTTTCTTCCTCTATTCCCAGGCCACCAAGGCTACTTTACAGTTCTGACGTGTGAAGGATGCCCTCTCAGATGGTGCTCCTTGCTGTGCACAGAGGAGGAAGATGATCAATACATGTGGCTTGACTGATCGTGTGAGCCGGGTGATGGCAGAGGGGTGGCTCCCAGGGAAGGGGTGAGACTTAGGTTTGACAATCACAGCAGGAAACTTTTAGTAGAAGAGATTATCAAGCTTTTAAAACCATGTTTCATGCCTTAAAAAGCACTGTAATTAATATATGTCTCTTCAGTGAAGGACACAAAAAGCCATATCTTCATTTAAACAAAATCAGCAGCACCCTGTCAGCACGACCAGTATAGGCTTTATAAGGGCAGGTTTCTGAGTTCACTGGTAGGTTAAGCTCACGGCTGTCATCCTTGCGGTTTTCTTGTGAATTGCAAAACCTTTAATGGCCCCCATACCTGCAGAAAGAAGTTCAGCTCTCTCTAGCCTTCACCTTTCAACCTTCACAAACTGCCATGAACCTATCTTTTTACTCTTCATCCAGTACAGAGTGCCAGAGGATATTGATTCAAAATGAGTACGTTTGCTGTTGAAGAATGTGCATTCTAGCAAGCGGGGGAAGACATAGAACAATTAAGTGCTTCCGTGCCATAAGAGTAATCTTTGCAGGATGCAGACGTCATTCATAGACATGTCATGCATTCCCAGGACGCTGTTCTTTCACACATCGTATTTCTTGGGCCCAGAATGTTGTTTCTAGCAGTTCTGGTGGCAAAATCCAGTTTTTCAATCAAGGTCATGGTCGAAGGTCACTTTTTAGAAATTTTCATGGACTGTTCCCATTGGGATTCGGGTGGCAGTTTCAGGTATACTTATTGTGTCTCTGGGCCTCCCCCACTGCACCATGGGGCCTTCAAAGGCAAGGCCTTGTCAAGTTCACTTTGGTGAAGAGCAGGAGCTTAATGAAAATTCACAGGCTTGCTGGCCCACCACGACCGCGGGCCTTTGTCATCGTGTCCTCGCTGTCCATGATGTGTTTGGCCCAGATCTCTGAACTGATGACTCGGTCTCAGAGAAGCCTCTCCTGACCTTTTAGAGGCACTCTTCTCTAAAACAGACCCTTCCTTTCATCCACGTTTTATCACTTTCATCCATCTTTATCACTTTGTCAAGGCGTGTTGTCTTTGTAGCAGGCATCACTCTGTGAACTTATTTTGCAATTGCTTTTTTAAAATTGAAGAATAGTTGATGTGTTAGCTTCAGGTGTGTAGCAAAGTGGTTGCATACACACACACACACACATACACACACACACGCATATATATGTTGTCAGTCACTAAGTCGTGTCTGACTTTGCAACACTATGGACTGCAGCATACCAGGCTTCCCTGTCCTTCACCACCTCCTGAGTTTGCTCATTGAGTTGGTGATGCTATCTAACCATCATTTTCAGATTCTTTTCCGCTCCAGGTTGTTGTAAGTTATCGAGTAGATTTCCCTGCACTATACAGTATGTCCTTGTCCTTGATTGCCTACGTCTGTTGCTCCTAACTGAAGCTAAGAGTGGGGGTGTGGTGTGTCTTATTCACTGCCGGATCCCTCTCACCTCGAACAGTGTGGAGAGCCTTCATCATGTATTTGTCTAATCCACGAAGGGCATTTGGTTCCCATTTTACTTAGTTTGCATTTTTGGTCCAACATACATTTGTATTATTTAACAACGAGCTCATGACAGATTTTCACCGTGTTTTCTTCTTTCGCTGGGCTGGCTGGAATTTTCTGGTACCTTGAAGATAAACATGGCAGGATGGCATGTTATCCCTGACCACATTTGGCTCTAGGCTGCTGACTTTTCAGGGCTTGTCTTCAGCAGGTGCTGCACAGGCATTCATGGGGTCCTGGATCCTCCACTCACGTGCTTTTGGGGCCTGGCTTCCCAGGGTCGGGGTTTGGTCTGATCTCTTTTGTCTTTTTCAACTGTCTCCATCAGGTCAGCTGCTCACCCTGATATATGAGTTACATTCGTGAGAAAAGAAAGTGAAAGAGAAGTCACTCAGTCGTGTCCGACTGTTAGCGACCCCATGGACTGTAGCCCACCAGGCTCCTCCGTCTATGGGACTGACCAGACAAGAGTACTGGAGTGGGGTGCCATTTCCTTCTCCAGGGGACTGTAGCCACCCAGGGATTGAAACCGGGTCCGCGTTGTAGGCAGATGCTTTACTGTCGGGACAGCGGTATTTTTTTTTCTTCTTTCTTTCAATACTGTTCCAAAGGAAAATAAGTTCATGGAGTTGAAGGAAGAGGAGAGGATGGCAAAGGAGGAAGCGCCATGGGGGATAAACCTGTGACTAGGAAATCCTGGGGTGCCAACCACTCGAGTGTCCTGTATGAATGGAGCCTCACCCACTTGGGTTGGAGTGGCTGCGTGCACACCCCTCGCCCTCCCCCCGACAGAATCTGCTTTTTTCAGTAAGATAAAAGCAGAATAGACAGAGAATGCCCCACTTCTGGGCCAGCCAGTCACCCTTACCTTAACCACCCTCTTCTTCATAGTCTGGAGGCGGGCAGTGGGGTAAGGGTGTGGAACTAGCTTTGCCGGATGGCCAGTCCATCACTGTCTCCAGTGGAGACAATTATACCTACTGTTCTCAGCCTTGGGACTCAGAACAGACAGTTAATCTGTTATTATTGTTCCTCTGCTCCAAGTGAGCTTGTAATTTCCTACAGTTATTACAGGGGAGCGTGGGAATCAGAATGATTGAAGTGTCAGATGTCATGACTGGAGCACCTTTGTATGCCTTATATTAGGTGTGTACGTGTTTTACATTAAGCTACATCCCCCACCTCTTTCTAAAGGGTCTATAGAAGCCTTGAATAATTCAGGGTACAGCCTAACTCTGCAGAACCTTCTAGAATTCCACTGACATGTCCTAATGAAATGTCAGGATATTAACTCCTGTAATCTCCACTTTAGGGGTGAAGATGTGCACGTGTGTGCATACACCCACATATATGCACAAATATGCACAGATGACCATCTGACCTTCCTGAAAAATCATGTATAAGTGGACCCAGGCAGTTCAAACCCATGTTTGTTCTCGGATCAACTGTATATATAACCATCTCCCCATAAGAGAGTACCATTACCTTATTTCTCATTAATGATCATTAGTTCAAGAGGTAGAGACTAAAAAAGATGGAAATATTTTTCCATGAGCTTTAAAATACTATGGGATAAAAACTAAAGGAATAATTAAAAGAATTAAAAAGTGGGCAGAAGACCTAAACAGACATTTCTCTGAAGAAGACATATAGATGGTAATAAACACGTGAAAAGCTGCCCAACATCACTTATTATTAGAGAAATGTAAATCAAAACTACCATGAAGTATCACCTCACACCAGTCAGAATGGCCATCATCAAAAAATCTACAAACAGTAAATTCTGGAGAGAGTGCAAAGAGAAGGGAACCCTCTTGCACTGTTGCTGGGAATGTAAATTGATGCAGCCGCTATGGAGAACAGTAAGAAAATTCCTTTAAAACTACCATATGACCCGACTATCCAATTGCGGGCCAATACCCTAAGGAAACCATAATTGAGAAAGACACATGTGTCCCAATATTCACTGTAGCACTATTTACAACATCTAGAATATGGAAGCAACCTAGCTGTCCATAGACAGATGAATAAAGAAGTGGTGGTACATAGACACAATGGAATATTACTCAGCCATAAAATGGAACACATTTTAGTCAGTCCTCATGAGGTGGATGACGTAGAGCCCATTACATAGAGTGAAGTAAAGCAGAAAGAGAAAAACAGATATCGATACATTAATATACGGAATCTAGAAAGATGGTACTAATGGACCTATTTTCAGGGCAGCAGTGGAGACACAGATGTAAAGAGACTTGTGGACACAACAGGAAAAGGAGAGGGTGGGACGAGTTGAGAGAGTAATACTGGAACATGTATATTGCCATCTGTAAAACAGATAGCCGGGGGGATATGCTATATGACGCGGGGAGCTCGAATCCTGGTGCTTGGTGAAAACCTAGAGCGGTGGGATGGCGTGAGAGCTGGGAGGGAGGCTCCAGAGGGAGAGGACATGTGTGTACCAATGACCAGTTCATGTTGTTGTATGGCAGAAACCATCACAATATAGTAATTATCCTCTAATTAAAAATAAACAAATGAAAAAAATACTGTGGGACAATATTCAAACCTCCTGCTGGTTTCACGTCACAGAAACTGAAATTCTAAGGAAAAACATTGGCCCTTGTCTGCAGCATGGCCTTATAATGAACTAGAGTAGCATTTAACCAGCTGAAAAGACTGGCAGTTCATTGTGTAGATGTAAATTGTAATTATCTATCTAACCTTTTCTCCTGTAAGGGTTGTTATTGAAAAGATTGTTTTATTTCCTCACTTTTTCTTTCAGCTTCAGTGTCATTTATATGTATATTGAATTTAATTTAGGGAAAAGAAGAAAAATTTGCTAATACCAATGGGTAGAAATCACCCCTTTGTGGACTGTTATCTAACTTCTCTAGTCGCTCAGAAGGCACTGCATTTACAAACAGTGTCTCCATTTATACACACTTTTTTTCTCAGGCTGGCAGGAAAATCCAAACAGAACTCATAGATTGATTCTGAATGAGAAATAGTCTCAAGTTAGAATGTATTAGTATAATCACTATTTTTATTAATCATTTAACAATTGTGTTGATTAATTTTCTGGCAGTGTTATGTTAATAAGATTTTGAAGAAAGGGAAGAAGTCATTTCGTGTATGTGGGTTGAGTTTAATTTTATTCAGAAAAATGGTATTTGCTTAATAACATGGGTGGAGATAAGCAGAGATTCGGGGTTGCCATCTTCTATTTTAGTGCAACTGCTAGTGAATGGAGTGGGTGGTTGTGGAGAAATAGGGTGTGAGTCACAGGGGTGCTGGCCTCTCTGGGATGTTTGCAATTTGGATCAGAGATGTTTAGCTTCTACCAGAGTGTCATTTGTTCACGGATGCTTGGCCCATCCCAGTTACTGAGAAGAACTGAGATTCCCTGTATAATTTTAAGTTCGTGCTGATTCTTAATGTGCGAAAGTGTTAGCTGCTCAGTGGTGTCTGACTCTGTGACTTGATGGACTGTAGCCCGCCAGGCTCCTCTGTTCATGAAATTCTCCAGCCCAGAACACTGGGGTGGGTTGCCATTCTCTTCTCCAGGGGATCTTCCCGACTCAGGGTTCGAGAACCCACTTCTCTTGTGTCAGGTGGGTTCTTTACCACTAGGACCACCTGGCTTAATGCATGGATTCCCCTTTAAATGAAAATCAGTTTCACGATGAATTTATTTACTACTTTGTAGATAAAATTTATTTTAAAATTAGGATTGGTGATAGTTTTAAAATTCGGTTGTGTTGTTTTTGCTTCCGTTTTCCCTCTTTTAGTTGCGTGGTGATGGGGTTATTTGCCCAGTTTTTGAATAGAGATCTGTCTCATGAGCCAGCCCACACGGTTGTATCTTGTGACTGATTTCCAGAGGTTCACATCTGAGAGTGCTTAGTTTTCCACCTCTTAAAAGTGCCATTGGAATACTTTACTAACATGGTTAGTTAAAGGGTCTAACAGTCTGAATCACCTTAGGCCCTGAAGAATTTGAACCAAGTGGTAGGCATTGCTTCTGTAATTTGCTCTTATAGAGTCTAGATGGTCTTTGAAATTCTCACCATATAAATGGATTTCAGAACAATATTTGTATGGTTTAGCTTAGAATTCCAGTAACAGAGTCTAGGTGCAGAACTAGCTCTTTAATTTTGCCCCCTTATGAAAGATTTGTTTCTTGAGATGAATAGTCAGAGAAACCATGATATCATAGCTGGGGGTGGACTGGCTTCACCTCATCACATACATAATCATTTCATGTTGGATGAAAATTTAGCACCTGGCGTTGAAAACCTAGAGAAAGTTTTGACAGCCCATTAAAATGTAATTTAGAGGGTTTTCCATCCTATTAAATATAATCCATATAGAAGCTTGTTTTAGCAGTCGCACGGTTATGGAGAGATTTTGATGGAGAGTCCATAGGGTTTGATGACATACTGTTTGGTGTTCTATTGATTTTAAAGGTTTGTAGAGTGTGTACCTAAAAAGTAAGGGAGCTGTATGATGTGGTTTTCAAGGCACTCTCTCACCTTTTCCTCAGAAGACTTTTCCCTCCTTAATCCTCTCCAGGTGGTCTTCTGGTCCTTCAGCTTGAGGAGTGAGCCATAGTACAGGTCTCCATGGGGGCTCAAAAGGGGGCTGGCTAACTTCTTTGCTGACCTCCACCTTTCTTTCTGCTTGATGAATCAGGGTCCCTCTTGTGTCTACATGTCAGTGCCAGAGTAATTTCTACGGAAAGCACTTGCTTCTCAGTCCCCTCCTCGGTCTTTCTGACGGGGTTTAGTATAGGCCCAGACCCCAGGGCCTGTATGTCTCCCGTATAGGTGTCGGGAGAGAGAACAAGAAGACGCATACACGGGGTGAGAAGGCGCCCCAGTTTGGGCCATGACTACTGCTCTTGCTCTCCCAGAATCTCCTCTTGGCTGAGTTTCCTTCTCTGTGTGTAGTCTGCATGGTGAAGTTTCAGTCTAAAAGCCGGCAGGCCCATCAGGGCTGTGGTTGTCTCTCAATTGTTTGTAGACATGGAGGGGCAAAGAGGGCGAGCATCTGGCTCCTGTCTCTGATCAGGACACACCTGGGTCAGAAAGATGAGATCTGGCTGGTTCTGCATGGGCATTATTTGAAGAATGAAAGGGGACGACTTTGTCTGGGACTCAGAGAGGCCCGATCATTCACAGGGCTGCAGGAGGTAGGTCGAGGCACATCCTGGACATCGCACAGATGGGGGGATCCGTGGTGGGTGGGGAGCTGCGGGCAGGAGACATCAGGTGTCACACGTAGGCCATTCTGTGGCCTTTTCGGCAGGGTGGGCACATATGCTAAGTGGGAATAATCTTTTAAATGGGTCAGGCCAACCCAGGCATGACCACCAAATGCAGTGTGAGTTTCAGAATTCAACTCTGGACCAGAAAAAGGACAAATATGGGACATATTGGCTAAGTTTGCTTGCTAGACCTTTGTAGGAAAAGTTGTCCATTTGTTTCAAAGTTCTCTCATTGTAAGCCTCTGTTTCTAACCGTTGGCATTTCTCTGTCCTTTTCTTGCATCTCGTACCCTCTCCTTCTCTGCAGTGGAGCTACTGAAAAATATTGAAATGCCAACAGAATGTTGAAAGCAAAGGCTTCAGAGATTTCCCATCATCCGAAATTCAGGTGGTCCAGAGAGGTGATATTATATGTGTCTGTGTGTGTGTGTGTAATATAAATCAACTAGGGAGTAATTACTTTTTTTTTTTTTTTTTTTTAAAAGTCCCTGTTTTAGAAGGGACAGCTCCTTCCTACTGTAGAATTCTAATTCATAAATGTAGAAGGAATAATATAAATAGAAAAGCGTCCTTTGGCAAATGTCATAGCAATAATCGTCACAGACAATCATCAGTGGGGCTAAAAGTAGTGCCTGAATGTATGATGAGAAATGAGATATTTGCATGTTCCCACAGTATCTCCCTATGAGAGACGAATACATTAAAAAGGGAAAAGAGTAATTCTACAGTGGAGAAACCTAGCAACCACGACCTTAACCAGATGATCACAGTTATTTTTACATGACATATCAGTATCATGTAATGCTTGGTCTGATGCAGGAGAAAGAAGAACATCACTTCTATGGTATTCTTTCCAAAAATACACACCCTGAGTTAGTCATGAGGAGGCACTATGTAAACTCAAATTGAGAGACATTTTACAAAATAAGTAACCAGTACTTTTCAAATGTCTAAGTGATGGTTGTTGAGGGAATGTCACAGGTTTAAGGACATAGGACACAGATTTAAGGAGTAAGGACACAGGACAACTAAATGCAGTGGCAGCCCCTGAATTGGGTTCTGAACCAGCAAAGGGTTGACAATAAGCAAAAATTGAGTAGTCTGTTGATTTGTTAATAGTGTAGCATCAGTGTTAATTTCCTATAATTGTTATATTGTTGTATAAGATGTGAGATCTAGGAAAGCGGAGTGACAGGTAATGGGAACACTTTGTGCTAGTTTTTCAACTGTTTTATAAATTTGAAATTAAAAAAAAAAACAAAATTTTTCTTTTTTTAGGAGACATTAAGTAAGCTTCATTGAGCTAATGGATTCATTGATTCCTTCATATCCTGTCTCTGCATATAGCTAGCCCTCTTCTAAGAAAATTAAAGCACATGCAGATGCCCCTTTGCTGTTATAATTTTACCTGAATATTCAGACTACATTTTTTAGCTTCTCAAGGTTGCTCTCTCCTCTCATCATAACCAATAAGAGAGGATACTCAAAGTTCTAATGAAGGGAGGGGGGCTGGTCCAGGTTTGCCCACCCAGGTACCTGAGTCTTCCCACCCTTGGGCTGTTCTTAAGTGAGATCCCAATGATAATAGCGCATATTTACCATGAAGTCACTGAAGCTTCAGCTTTAGAACCCTTCACTCTCAGGGACCTCTTCGAAAAACCTCTTATTATTTTTTTTAATTAAAAATGTTTTTTGCATGATATCTTTAAACTTTTTTTTTAATTTGGGGGATAATTGCTTAACAATGTTGTGTTGGTTTCTGCCATACAACAATTCAAATCAGCCATAATTTTGTATATATATCCCCTCCCTATTGAGTAACAGTTTTGAACTCATAGTTCTATATTTGTTTCTTAAAGAGGGTCCTGCACATGGTGTAACGGGCCACACAAAACCTGAAATATTCCTGCTTCCTGGGAATTACTTTGCCTGAGGCAGCCCCGCCCAAGATAACACAGTCCATTTACATCCCGAGTCACATTTCAGGACAGCCGAGAAGACAACAGCATCAAGCCGGAGCTGGATCAAGTATTTAAAAGTTTTCCTTCGCTGGGTTTGGTTCACCATTCGACTAGGCAAAGTTAGAATCAAATAACAGCAAATGCTAATAAAAAGCACCCTTGTCAGCAGTCACGTTTGGTCGGAAGATCAGCTTTGCTGCATCCGAAAGGTCACTGCCCAGAGGAGCACACTTTGGACCCTGAGAAGCAACGTGCCATGAATTGACCTGGAGGCACAGCTGACACTTGTAAATCCCACCCCCAGCCCGGCCGTCAGCTCATCCCACCTCATCATGTCTCTCAGATACGCTCACAGCCCAGATTTTCAAGTACCAGACCTCACAGGAAGAGGCCGATCACCCGCATGTAGAAGTCTGTGTTAAATGAAACATAGGATCAAGCCAAGGAGCTGAGTTAGAGACTGGTGTTGACAGCTCCTCATTCCCGCCACTTACTAATTTTATTTCCCTCCTTAGCTGGTGTCACTGCCTAAAAACCATTTAAGCACAGGTTTTCATACTCTGTGATTTAACTCTTTAAGACCTTCTGTAACACATGGGAACTAATGACCTCTTCTCTATGAACATTTTAAATTGAACTTATTCTTATGGAAATTTGATCTTTAGCAGTTTTTTCAGAATGTGTTTGTTTTTTTTTTTTTTAAGCTGAGTATAAACCTAGGTATTCTAACCCTGAGTTTACCATGGACAGTTTATCTTTCTGGTCACACAGTTCTGAAATCAGAAGATTAAAATTGTAACACAAGACACAGGTACTTATTTTGAAGTTGCCTTCTCTCCTGAACTTTACAGTTGGGGTGTGTGTGTGTGTGGTGTATTTTCAGAACGTTTTACTGATATACCTTTTCTTTCTCTCATGGGTTGGTTAAAGATCTGTGTTTTCAGAGTAAGCAGAGGACAGAAGGCAGAAAGAATTTGAAATCACAAATTAAACTAGTTGTGCTAGAAGTAAAATATTACTCAGTGAAAAGCTGATGGGTTGGAACCCTCATTGACAATGTTTCCTATTTTTATATCTAGCAATTTTTAATTGAAGAATAGTTAGTTTTCAATGCTGTGCTAATTTCTGGTATATATATATATATATAGCAAAGTGAGTCAGTTTTATTTATATATATATTTCTTTTTCATATTATTTTCCATTATGGTTTATAAAGGATATTGAATATAGTTCCTTCTGCTCTACAGTAAGACATTGTTGATTATTGTATATATAATGGTTTGTGTCTTCTAGTCCTGCACCCCTAATTTACCCCTCCCCAACCCCATTCCCCTTTGGTGACCTTGAGTTTGTTTTCTATGACTGTGAAACTGTTACTTCTTCTTAAATAAGTTCCTTTGTGTCATATTTTAGCTCCATAGATAAATGATGTCATGTGATGTTTGTTTTTCCCTCTCTGACTTACTTTACTTAGTGTGATAGTCTCTAGGTCCATCCATGTTGCTGCAGATGGCATTTCATTCTTTTTTATGTCTGGGTAATACTCCATTGTATAAATGCACCACATCTCCTTGATCTATTCATCTGTCATTGGATATGTAGGTTGCTTCTATGTCTTGGCTATTACAAATAGTGCTGCAGCGTATCTATTTGGGGTACTTGCATCTTTTCAAAGTATGGTTTTCTCCAAATATATGCCCAGGAGTGGGATTGTTGGATCATATGGTAGCTCTATTTTTAGTTTTCAAAGAAATCTTCACACTGTTCTCCATGGTGGCTGCACCAGTTTACATTCTCGCCAGCAGTGTAGAAGAGTTGCCTTTAGCAATTTTGGGTTTGATGTTTTATCTTTGGCCTTTGGGAAAAAAAAAATCAGCTGTTTGATAATCAAATGAGTCAGAACCTGAAAGAATACTATTTCTAAGGAAGGCTTGCTATGAAGAGTATTGAGGGAAACAAGTCAGGTTCTCTAAAATGTATATGAATGAATCATTTGAGAGAACACTGGAATTTGCCATGAAGAAGCCAGTGATCATGAGAGTCCTTTGTGAGTCAAAGTTCAGAAAACTTTGCATGTGTAACAGTCTGCAGTCTTCAAAGACCTGAGGATACAGCAGAGATTATTTCATTGGCCGAAAAGCTCTATTAGAGTAAAGGTTCTTAAATATGTCCAACAAACTCATCACACCCTTTCTGTCTTTACTTACTGCCTGATACGTGTGTGGCTCCCCCTCTGAAACCCCCTCCACTGCCCCCAATTTGGCTGTCACGCTACAGAGGAAATAAAAATGCAGCAGACCGAGTTTCCAAGCTGTGTTACTTTATGGAGATGCTAAAAGGCAGCTTATTTCATATTGATCATCCCAGGAGCTAGCCAAGTGTGGTGTTAATTGGGTCCTCTGGAATTCTAAACCCTCGGGACTGAAAGCTTTCTAGTGAGAAGGGGAAATAACCCACAGGCTGCAGAAAAATGAATCCAGGAGCCTGCCCGTCCCAGTTTGCTGTGGTCGGGACAGCGCACTGTGTATCCAGTTGCTTCTTTCAATTAGCCGGTTTGTGTTGTGTTTCCCCACACCCCCCTTTCCTGCAAAGCTGTGAAGCCTTGTTTTGAAAACTGCTGCCCCAGAGTGCACTGGTTTGGCTGGCCTGCTCTCATTGTTCCAAGGCTCATTCCATATGTGGGTCACATCCTTGCTCTCCCCCTCCGCTCCCCCGCATCCCTTCAGTCATCTCCCCTTCCTTGTTCAGGCATCCAAGCACTGGCGTGCACTTGCTAGTGTGCACACACACACACACACACTCTCTCTCACATACACACTCTCTCTCACACACACACATACACACTTTTCTTCCCTTAAGTGGCAGAGGTAAGGGGCAGATTCTTGCAGGAACTTGCGGGCAAAGCCATTCAAGCTTCGAAAGCTGGTTGCTGTGCATTTAGTTTATGGCAAACACCTCTTCACCTTCATGAAAGTCATTACTCTGTTCATCTCCATTTTTCCCTCTTCCCAGCCCTTGCTCTTTTCCCTTCTTTTTTCCCAGGACAAAGGTCCTTAAGAAACTGAGATTGCTGCTTAGTTCAACCCTTTCTTGTTACCGTGGTAGCGAGTGGGTATCTCAGACAGTGAAGGATGGAGCAGGCAGGCTGGAGTTTTTATGCACAGTTCTTTGGGGGCTGCAGAAACAGTCTGCTGAGAAATGTGTGCTGCAGGCATGCCTGCTGAGTCCATTCTGCTGGTTATCTGTCACTTACTCTGACTAAAAGGTAAGGGCTTCTGTAATTTGCTGCTGCAAAGAATTCATTCATTGTTCTATTTCTAAGGCCTTCAACTAATTGACTCTTGAGGGAAGATGGGAATGAAGAGTTTTTGTTTTACTTCTTTAGCTTATCTATTAGATCTCTCTAATTTAAAAAAAATATCTGAAAGAAACATAATCTTGGCAGTCTATGGCCACTAATGGAATACCTATGTGTCTTCGAAGAAACAAAAATTTGATTCCATGATGTTTCTTTTCTTTTCATATAAAACTTTTTATTTACCAGTGAAGAGTCGTAGGGTACATGCGATCACCATTTTCGATGATTTCTGTAAACTTTGGGAATAAGAGTTATAGTTTTGTCCCAAAATAAGAATATTTTATTCTGGCATGCTGCATTTGCACCCAATTAAGAACTATAGTGCAGTGCATTTGAGTAGTAACAATGAGGAAAGTTAGAGAGTATTTAAACAAGATGTAGCATTTACACTGATTGGTAATCACTGTAGTGCGAGCTAATACATGTTGATAAATACAAAGCACCAACTGTGCCTCTTGTTTTGTGTGTATTTAGAGGAAACTTTCCATTTTTGTTCAGAAGTCAGATAGGAACTGAAATATCTTAGGATTCTCAAACTTGCCCACTTAAACTAATAGGAACTATCAAATGCCTATTATCTGGGGAAAAAAGCTTAACTTTGGTTAAAGAAACATAATCTCAAAAACAGATTGTCCGTCATTGTGGAATTTGTACAGTTGGAAACTAGCTGAGTTTTATTGAAAAAAATATGATTACACCTTATTTTCTTAAGCTCTAGTGATTTATTGGGATTCTTTGGTAGGAGTATAGGCTGTATTTTCTTGGAGATGGAAATCTCCTTAATGATATTTTCTTTTATAGCTACTGCTCAGGACATGTGATATGTATTGCAATCTAACTGTATTTATCAATCTGTGTCATGAGCTATAAATGAAGGGAAGGTATATATTTGGATCCCCAAATTGAGTCAACTTATTTTATTTATTACTTTATAAAATTTGGGCAAAGAGCCTTGGGAAATGTTTCCTCCAATGTTGGTGCATATTCCTCTAACATACTGATATATCTGCTTTAACAACCTTGTGATAGTAGCAAAATAAACTGGATTTCTTTAGTGATTAGGCTTTGAGAAGAAACAAGAAGTAACGTGTATTCTAAAGGGAGGATGTTGTGTTTAAAGGGGAAAGTTTTCTTTCCTTCATCTTAACTCACAGTTTCTTAGTGGGAGTTTTGGAGACTGAGTCGATGGGTAGGGCCCATTGAAGGGCTTCCCAGGTGGCTCAGCGGTAAAGCATCCACCTGCAATCAGGAGACATGGGTTCGATCCCTGGGTCAGGAAGTCCCTCTGGAGAAGGGAATGGCACCCACTGCAGTAGCTTTGCCTGGGAGACCCCATGGCCAGAGGAGCCTGGCGAGCTACAGTCCGTGGAGTCTCAAAGTCAGACACGACTTGGTGGCGACACCACCACCACCAGGCCCGCTGACCTTGTCCTGCAGAATGAGCAGAACTTCTCCAGGGAGTCGAAAGTGAGGACCCCAGAGTTTGGGGCTGCACGTGGGGCCCGTGCGTTGTCCGTTCCTCCGATGGTTTCCAGCGGCGGTGCCCGTCAGACCACACAGCCGGCTCCTGTCCTGACCCGGGCAGTTGACTCATCTTCCCCGACTCCTTCACGGGGCCTTTCCCTTCAGGTGCAGCCGCTGGGACGTTTCCTGGGCACACGTGCAGTCCTCGGTGAGACGCCGGTGCTCAGAACTTACGCACTTGACTACCGGGCTGATGCCTTGACCATTGTATATACCTGACTTGTTTTTACTCTTCAACAGCCCGTTAGGGACTGAACATCTGTGTGCCCACCTCAAATTTATATGTTGAAGTCGTAAGCCCAGTGTGGCCGTTTGTGGAGATGGGCTCTATGAAGAGGTGAGAAAGGTTGAATGCGGTTGTAAGAGTGAGACCCTAATCCCAAGGTTCTGGTGCCCTTCAAGAAACGACACCAGAGCTTTCTGCCTATAACAACATGGAGAGAGGGCGGTAGCTGTCTGCAAGCTAGGAAGGGAGTTCTCACAAGGAACTGAAACCGCCCTCACTTTGATCTTGGTCTTGTCAGCCTCCAGAACAGTGAGAAATAAATTTCTGTGGTTTAAGACACTCATCCTGTGATATTTTATTATTACAGACATAGCTAACACATATATAGTTTAATTTTTACCTTCATGAACTTCTGATTGAAGAGAGGAAACAAGAAAATTGATGTTGAAATACAAATAAGCTGACCAGAAGCATAAAAATGATAATCCTGCTAATAACCTTAAGATTCTTCTAAGCACATCTTCAAGCTGAGTTGATTGGGGTTCTTATATAGCATACTGCTGCTGCTGCTGCTAAGTCACTTCAGTCGTGTCTGACTCTGTGCGACCCCATAGACAGCAGCCCACCAGGCTCCCCCGTCCCTGGGATTCTCCAGGCAAGAACACTGGAGTGGGTTGCCATTTCCTTCTCCAATGCATGAAAGTGAGAAGTGAAAGCGAAGTCACTAGTCGTGCCCGCCTCTTAGCGACCCCATGGACTGCAGCATATTAGGTGCTAAAAATATAAGACCCAGTGCCTGCTCCATCCACTATGGCTCTTCATTTACTTTGATTAAAAATTATTTATACCCACTCTATGGTTATTTATTGAGATGTGTGTGCTCATAAAAATTACCCAAAAAAATAGGTTAAGCATGTGATGAAAACATTTCAACTATCAGATCACAGTTAATTTTTAAAAAAATTTTGACACAATATGGTGCAGTTAAGCCTCAATATGCATGTTAACATGTGTGTGATCCTTTAAATTTACATTGTATACAAATGATTATTTTTCTTACACTCAAGGTAAAAGAAATAGCACTTCTTATTAACCAGAGGAAAAGGTGAAATTTGTTTTCACACATAATGAATGTAATTAAAATTGTATTAAATGAACTTTATGATAATATCTTTAATAATATATTGATCTCAAGTGAAATGCTTTATTTTAAATCCTTCTTAATGTACTGTGTAAAGAGGATGAAATGAATAAAAGATTTCCTAAGGGGTTTCCAGTGATGATACATTATAGTGAATTGTGTTCCCAGGTAAAAACGAATGGACGGTGCTAGGCCGAGAGGTCCCCAAAGGCCTCTGTAGAGTCTGTAGCTCTCTGATATGCCTGGAACAGAGCAGAATTAGGAATATAAAGAAGGATAGGAAGAAGAGATCCCTTAAGAAGCATAAAGAAGACACTCCTCTTGGAGCTCCGCAAGTGTAGAAAGTTTCTTTAAGATGAAAAAGAGAGGTTTCAGTCCTCAGACATAGGCTGCAACCTAGGATACCATGCTTGTTGGCAGTAGTATAACTGTTGATCATTGAAGAAGTATATAAAAATGCATATTTATTAATTGCTTTGATTTATAAAAGCAGTGTAAATGTTTTTCTATTTACAATGGTCCTTTTAATGTGCTTTTAAAAAACCTCTAGTTACCCATGCTTAATAAATTGAATTGATTTATCTCTTGACGTGGGCTTCCCAGGTGGCACAAGTGGCTAGGAACCTGCCCACCAATGCGGGAGACATAAGAAGTGCCGGTTTGATTCCTGGGTTGGGAAGATCCCCTGGAGGAGGGCGTGGCAACCCACTGCAGTCTTCTTGCCTGGAAAACTTCATGAACAGAGGAGCCTGACCGGCTACAGTCCGTGGGCTCACAGAGTCGGACACAACTGAAGTGACTGAGCGCGCACCTCTTGACTGCTTCATAATGTAACTGCTTCAGTTAGTCTTGGCAAACGACACAACCAAATTGTTGATCTGTTTCTAGTATCACTGCAAACTTAAGCTGACAGCTAGAATTGCATGGTGCCCACCTTTTCTGTGTGTTGAAGAAACAAATGATTAGATCACACTTTGGACTCACTGGGTTTTAGATCGACACTCTTTCTGACCATCAGTCTAGGTTAAGGAAAGCCCAGGGCAGCCGGTGCTGCAGTGTGCTGAGCTGACGCCCTGTTCAGTAGTGACCTCGCTGTGGCCTCGAGCAGTGATTTCCCGCATCCCCCCCTTTTTCCACTCTGCAGGCAGGTGCCTTGGGAAATGGGAAACCTGTGGCTTGATTTGAGCAAAGAAGGGATTAACCAGACACCTTGCCAACACTAGGACATATGGAGCGTATTGGCTGTGTCACGAAGGAGGTGGCTGGGGAGGAATTGGGACCTCAGGGCTGATGATGCTGAGGAAGGAGGAAGTGATGAAAGAAGGACAAAAGGAAGGAAGGAAGGAAAGAGGGATGTGGGGCGGGGGGCGGGGGATGAAGGAGAAATGAAGGATGAGAAAACCAGAAACATGCATTTTAAAAACGCTTCCATCCACTCCCTCCAAACATGGACATGGAGACTCACAGGCACTCTTTCTGGATTTAGTGATATTCTGTTGTTTGCAGGATATAAAGTTTAATATTTTTTTAGTTGCTGTTTTATTATGCCTTTGTATTGCTGAGTGACCCCAGGTAGGCAATTTTGCTGGGAAATCAAAGGATTTGGTTGTTAGAACTGCATTAGCATGGGAAAGGAAAGTGGCCTGGTATCCCCTCCCTGGCCAGGATAGACTTTCAGGAAGAGGCAGAGCTGGTGGCGGGGAAAGAGCTTGTTCTTTGTGATTTAGAGAGAAGTGGGAGAGTCTTGGTTGGGCAATCTGTCAATCAAGCTCTGCTCACAGGTTTGGCAAATATCACGTTCTCTTTGCCCAGTTGGGTAAAGCCTGTCCCAGTTGACTGTGGCTTCTCCCTGGTTGTTAGTAAGTATATACTTGAGACTAACTAGAAGGCTGCTTTAGTGCTCACAACTTTTTTGAAGGCTTTCCATGTCTTCAGACTGCTAGAATTAAAGGATACAGGGAACATGGTGGAAGGAAATACTGCGGTCGAAGTCAGAAATGCAGTCACTGCTTTTAACCAACTGCTCTTGGGGAGTTCTTTTACCTCAGCGGCCTCATCCTTGTCGTCGTTTCCTGCTAAGTCGTGTTCAACTCTTTTGCTACCCCAGGGACCATAGCCTGCCAGGCTCCTCTGTCCGTGGGATTTTCTAGGCAAGAATGCTTGAGTGAGTTGCTATTTCCTCCTCTGGGGGATCTTTCCAACCCAGGGATTGAACCTGTGTTTCCTGCTTGGCAGGTGGATTTTTTACCACTGAACCATCAGGGAGGCTTGATTCTAATAGTCTTTATTCTTCTCTTTACATTTATTTAATACGAAAGCTCCCACTTGTGATCAAAGTTGGCCCAGAGTGACTGGGGGGAAAGAGTTATTCCAACTTATCTGCCACTGCTAGAAAGCTTTTTCTTTAACAGAAATTATCTACCTTTACTTTGAAAATATTTTGTAAAGTACTTTGCAAAGTCCAACTCACATAACTTCCCATGGGGGAGAGAAAATACCATATTGGGCCCAGATTTCTAGACATAGACAGCTACAGACAGGTAATGTGACGGCCTTGATATTCCACCTTGTGTTCGGAAGCATTTATGGGAGTCTTTTGCTGAAAGTCATTTAATGCTTTCATATATGTATATGTAAATAATGAGATTCTGAAAATGTGGAGATTATGAAAACTGGGCATGTGCTTGTATCAGTGCTTTCTGAGTTTAATTCAATGGAAAAACGTTCATAGTTATGAGGGAGGGGGACAGGGAAGACAGAAAGAGTTTTCCTGGTCAAAGGAGTTTAGCAAACACTGGGCTAAAGAAAGTTAGCGGGGTTTCCTTACACATGCTTTTTCGTGACCTTTAGCTTTCTTAACATAATTTTGTTTGTTTGTTTTTGGCTTGCTGGGTCTTTGTTGCTGCGTGAGCTTTTCTCTGGTTGCGGGGTGCGCCCTTTCCTCGCTGTGGCTTCTCCGTTGCAGGGGCGGCTCTAGGGCGCGGGGCTTCAGTAGCTGAGGCACGTGGGCTCGGCGGTCACGGCTCTGAATCAGGGATCAAACAAATGTCTTCTGCATTGGCAGGTGAATTCTTTACCACTGAGCCACCAGGGAAGCCCTGTAATGTATAATTTGGATGTGCACTCTGGACCGGCAACCTGCGTTATAGCCGTAGTTCCCAAATCTGAAATCATAATCACAAATTCCTAGGCTCCAAGCATTCAGTGAATCAAAATTTGGGGAAGTGGGAATTCCGGACGTTCATTGAAGACACCTTTGGGAGACCACCTTTAGGCAGCTAGTTTAGGCCCCTCGCTCATCTGCTCCATCGGGGCTCCAAGGCACCGCTGTCATGCATAGAGCAGCCCTCCTCGCCCCAATTTATGGAGCTGCACAACTCCTTTTATCCTGGAAATGCATGTTGATATTTATGGAACTAGCAGATTAGAAAATGCTGGTCAATGCATTTCTCATACTAAAGGCTTAAAGATTAAAAAAAAAAAAAAAGATCATCAAGTATTGGCTTGGGACTTTCCTTTGAATTGTGTATTTCCTGTGTGATGGTGGTTCAGATAGCACTAAAAATCACATCTGTGTTTTGAGTCCACATTGACATGTTATTTACATTTTTTGTAGTAGTGTTTATTTCATTTATATTATCCTTATAGTTTTTTTTTCCTTTTTTGCAGCAGACATTGCCAGGAGATATGTAGTAAACTGTTCTATTCTCACCTTCTGTTAGGGAATAATGCTTAAACTTATTTGATTTATAAAAACCCAAATCCCCAGAAATAGGAAATTTTGTAATGAAAATGAGTTTGATAAACTCTTGGCATAAAATAGATGTCTTCTAAGAGAGGAGAGAGTGAAGGATCTCATTTTTAAAAGATCCTGGTTGTTTCTAGGGCTGGACTCTAGATTGTTAATTTATTGTGCTAAAGGGGATTATGACAGTGGCTTAATTAAAATGATGTGATTAGACAAATATAAAACAAAAATTACGGGTTCTGAAAAGGAGATGATTTTTCAGAGGGACAAGAAAACTTGGGAAAACCCCTCTGAAGAGGTTTACCTTTCTCCCCGTAAGTGCTCTGATAGCACATCTCAGAGCCTCGGAGCTGGGCGGTGGAACCGGATCCGTTCGCTGCAGGCTTTGCGTTTCTGTGTGGACAGCCTTGAAGGTGTCAGGGGTGCAGCTGTATTTTGAGTGGAGAAAACCTGCTGTAATGGGTAACTCCTGTCACAGCCATTAGAATCAGGTTAAATGTAAATACAATCTTCTTTTCACTTTGAATATCCTTTTGTGTGGAAAGCTGTTTTTCATATACTCATACTTGAGTGTCTGTTCTTTTAATAAGATGTTGCAAACCGGATCACCATGTCTATGCAAGCCACTGTTGCTTAGTTTCAATACCATGGACCTTTGCAGTCATAGATGGACGAAAGAGCTTTGAACATTTTTGTGCAGTCGTCAAAAACCTTCACTGCTGAAGCGAAGATTCAGGTTCAATATGGGCCTTGTGTTAGAGTCCCAGGAAACCACGTGCATGTAAGATAACAAAGCACCGATAACAGTATGTGGTGTTAACTCATCTCATGATGGTGGCCTCTAACTCATCTCATGATGATAAAAATTGATCTAAAGATTCTCTGAAGAAAAGACCAATTATTGCTGACATTTCGCAAGCTAGAACTCCCTGTGGATTAGACAGAGGCCCTGGCTGAATACTGCCACCAGGAATTTGAAGATGGTTCTTGCAGAGATCTTCCAGGAACTAGGGCCTTTAATCTGATCACATTTAAAACCCGTTTCAGGCATGTTAGGTAAATTATGTCGAGGCTCTGGGCAGATAGCTCTGGTATCTGAGCATTCTCTGGGGATTGTTGTTTGACATTTGGAGCAGGTGAGGGGCCTACAGCTTGTGAAGTCATTAAGGTGCAATTATGACAAGCCTGACTTGATCCTTTCTGATGTGCCTGCCAGACTTGACGGCTCCAAACAGTTGGTAGGGACCCAAAGACACTTCTTCTTGGTTCCTTAGCACAGTGAAAGTATTCTGTTCCCTGTGGCCAGAAGGGCATGAAAGACATTTTTGCTGAGAAAAGGTGAAAGCGCTTGGGTTGGCGTTTGCTGTTAGAAACTTAGGCTATTATCAATGACTCCTTTGGTGTACAGAATGGGTATATTTCCCCTTTTTCTGTTTTTAATTGTGCTTTAATTGACAGTAGGTGTCTCCTTATTCTGACAGATAGCTCCTTGCCTTAATGCTCTTTCGATATCTGGCTAAGATGGTGTCTGTGCTTTTGAAATGCAGGATTGTGGCATGTCTACAGCAGCTTGAGTGACATAGATTAAGGGTCCTTCTTGATTTGTGGGGATATGTGCATTTCTTTTATGCATGCCTAAGCCTTTGTAACTTAGGGTCTGGCTCCCATGCTATATCCAGATTGGTAAAGTAGTTCAAAACAAGCGCATCTGAGTAGGCAACATCATCTTACGAAGAACTCTGGGCTCTGGGCTCACTCAGGGTGCATCTTTTACTAGTTATGTGAATGAACACAGGTAATTTACTTTCTAAGGCTGTTTTCCCAGATGCCCATCTGTGAAATGTGACTCATTTACCCTACCTCTAGGATCATCTGAAGGTGAAGTGAGGCACTGTATTGGAAACATTTAACTAGTGTCACGTACATAAAGTACCAGTACCCTGTAAGTGGTACTGTGGGGCTTCCCAGGTGGTGCTAGTGGTATGGAACCCATCTGCCAATACAGGAGACATAGGAGTTGTGGGTTCAACTCCTGGGTTGAGAAGATCCTACAGGAGGGCATGGCAAGCCACTCCAGTATTCTTGCCTGGAGAATCCCGTGGACAGGAGAGCCTGGCGGGCTACAGTCCACGGGGTGGCAAAGAGTTAGAGATAACTGAAGCAGCTTGGCATGCACGCACACAAGTGTACTATAATTATTGCTTAGAGTCCATTTCATTAGCATAAAACAAATATATTTTA
Source organism: Redunca redunca (assembly GCA_006410935.1). Lineage (NCBI taxonomy): Eukaryota > Metazoa > Chordata > Mammalia > Artiodactyla > Bovidae > Redunca > Redunca redunca. The sequence goes on from SJYQ01005077.1 coordinate 719,409, forward strand.
AAATATTTTTCTTTGAAAGCTTAAATGATAAATGATATGGATATGAACATGGAATAGAATTTCTGATTTAATGCATCTGCTCTCAAGGAATTTTGTTGGTGGCTTGTCACATCAGCAAGCTTTAGATTACTGTTCATAAGTCTTTGCTTTCCTTGGCTTCTCTTTTTTACTTTGTTTGTTTTTAGCATCTATTTAATCTGTTATGTATAAAAGTATTTTATCTAATGTTTCATTTTGTAAGAAGATAGGAAATGTTTATATTCTTCAGAAATGCATTTGGCAGCAAGTATTAATAATAAAATCCCAATTATAACAGCTTAAACAAATAGAAGTTTATTTTTCTAATTTAGCACCTTGTCTACAGGTTGTTAGCTTTGGTTAAGGCCCTCAACCATATTACAGTCAATGCTTCTATGATTCTCATAGACTTCCCTCTTTTCTTCCACATGGTTGCAAAATGGCTACTGAATTCTAGACATCACATCCCTTTTCAGGTAGAAGAAAGAAAGATCATGCTTCCTGTTACCTAATATCATCCCTATTTCTGCTAGTTTCATTGACCTACCCTGATTCACATCCTAGTTGCAAAGGAGATCAACTGTGGTCCTCACCTGGAGTTGGACATATTTGCTCTTTAAATAAATGTGGTGTTAGGTAACAGCAGGATGATGAATATTAGATAGACAAAAAATAGACTTCAACAACATTGCATTCCTCATCTTAGTTTCTGTACAGACTGCCTTCTGCACTAGAGGAATTAAATGCCCAGGGGAAACAGTTAATCCTAACCCCTCTAGCCCTTCTCCATGTTGAACTGACCATGCTTAAAGTCTGTATTATTCATTTGGTACAATGGAAAAAGAAGGAAGCATTTGCATCAACCAGTTGCCTGCCTTACTCTCCATCCTTTGGTTGAGGATGACTTCCCTTCTCCTGGTTACATCTATCATGATGGTTGTAGTTTATGATGAATATAATGCATGTGCACCATCTTTGACCGTGACTGGTTCGCCATCCCAACAAGCATGAAGCCTGCTGTTCTTGACTCACCCTCTTGGGATGATGGGAGCTCCCTGGTGTGTTCTTCTTGCACACTCAAATGGGAGCCCACCCTTCCTTACAACCATCTTTACTCTTACTTCTTCAAAACTGGGGGCTAATTTCCTATTGGATTATGAACTCCTAAGGCTCACTTAGAAATAGGAAAGTATGTTGACTCAGTTCTATTATCTAGATTAGTGAGTCAAAGCTGAATAATACTGTAGTAGTTCTTGGAACTAAATATTTCCTAAAATCAATATTTAAGGCCCAATACAAGGTAACTTACTTTCTTATCCTCAGTTTATCGCTCAGTCATGTTTGACTCTTTGCGACCCCATGGGCTGCAGCACGCCAGGCTTCGCTGTCCATCACCAACCCCCGGAGTGTACTCAAACTCATGTCCAACCAGTCGGTGATGCCATCCAACAATGTCATCCTCTGTTGTCCCCTTCTTCTCCTGCCTTCAGTCTTTCCCAGCATCAGAGTATTTTCTAAAGAGTCAGTTCTTTGCATCTTGATGAAAATGAAAGAGGAGAGTGAAATAGTTGGCTTAAAGCTCAACATTCAGAAAACCAAGATCATGGCATCTGATCCCATCACTTCATGGCAAATAGATGGGGAAACGGAAACAGTGTCTGACTTTATTTTTGGGGTTCCAAAATCACTGCACATGGTGACTGCAGCCATGAAATTAAAAGACGCTTGCTCCTTGGAAGGAAAGTTATCACCAACCTAGTTCAGTTCAGTTTGGTTCAGTTGCTCAGTCATGTCCAACTCTTTGCGACCCCATGAATCGCAGCACACCAGGCCTCCCTGTCCATCACCATCTCCCGGAGTTCACTCAGACTCGCGTCCATCGAGTCCGTGATGCCATCCAGCCATCTCATCCTGGGTCGTCCCCTTCTCCTCCTGCCCCCAATCTCTCCCAGCATCAGAGTCTTTTCCAATGAGTCAACTCTTCGCATGAGGTGGCCAAAGTACTGGAGTTTCAGCTTTAGCATCATTCCTTCCAAAGAAATCCCAGGGTTGATCTCCTTCAGAATGGACTGGTTGGATCTCCTTGCAGTCCAAGGGACCCTCAAGAGTTTTCTCCAAAACCATAGTTCAAACACATCAATTCTTTGGTGCTCAGCCTTCTTCACAGTCCAACTCTCAAATCCATACATGACCACAGGAAAAACCATAGCCTTGACTAGACAGACCTTAGTTGGCAAAGTAATGTCTCTGCTTTTGAATATACTATCTAGGTTGGT
>SJYQ01005077.1:721829-769391 GCA_006410935.1 Redunca redunca
AAGAGAGTTCCAGAAAAACATCTATTTCTGCTTTATTGACTATGCCAAAGCCTTTGACTGTGTGGATCACAATAAACTGTGGAAAATTCTGAAAGAGATGGGAATACCAGAGCACCTAACCTGCCTCTTGAGAAATCTGTATGCAGGTCAGGAAGCACAGTTAGAACCGGACATGGAACAACAGGCTGGTTCCAAATAGGAAAAGGAGTATGTCAAGGCTGTATATTGTCACCCTGCTTATTTAACTTATATGCAGAGAACATCATGAGAAACGCTGGACTGGAAGAAACACAAGCTGGAATCACCAACCTAGACAGCATATTAAAAAGCAGAGACATTACTTTGCCAACAAAGGTCCATCTAGTCAAGGCTATGGTTTTTCCACTAGTCATATATGGATGTGAGAGTTGAACTATAAAGAAAGCTGAGTGCTGAAAAATTGATGCTTTTGAACTGTGATGTTGGAGAAGACTCTTGAGAGTCCCTTGGACTGCAAGGAGATCCAACCAGTCCATCCTAAAGGAGATCAGTCCTGAATATTCATTAGAAGGACTGATGTTGAAGCTGAAACTCCAATACTTTGGCCACCTGATGCAAAGAGCTGACTCATTTGAAAAGACCCTGATGCTGGAAAAGATTGAGGGCAGGAGGAGAAGTGGACGACAGAGGATGAGATGGCTGGATGGCATCACCAACTCAATGGACATGAGTTCGGGTAAACTCTGGGAGTGGGTGATGGACAGGGAGGCCTGGCATGCTGCAGTCCTTGGGGTTGCAGAGTCAGACACGACTGAGTGACTGACCTGAACTGAGCTGAACTGAAGTTCTTTGCATCAGGTGGCCAGTGTATTGGAGTTTCAACTTCAGCATGAGTCCTTCCAAGAATATTCAGGGTTGATTTCCCTTAGGATTGACTGGTTGGATCCTCTTGCAGTCCAAAAGAAAGGAAAGTGAAGTCGCTCAGTTGTGTCCAACTCTTTGTGACCCCATGGACTGTAGCCTACCAGGCTCCTCCATCAATGGGATTTTCCAGGCAAGGGTACTGGAGTGGGTTGCTATTTCCTTCTCCAGAGAATCTTCTTGCAGTCCACAGGACTCTCAAAAGTCTTCTCCAACACCACAGTTCAAAAGCATCAATTCTTTGGTGCTCCGTTTTCTCTATAGTCCAACTCTCACATCCATACATGACCACTGGAAAAACCAGAGCTTTGACTAGATGGACCTTTGTTGGCAAGGCAGTGTCTCTGCTTTTTAACAGGCTGTCTAGGTTGGTCATAGCTTTTCTTCCAAGGAGTAAGCATCTTTTAATTTCATGGCTGCCATCACCATCTGCAGTGATTTTGGAGCCCCCAAAATAAAATCTGTCACTGTTTCCACTGTTTCCCTGTCTATTTGCCATGAAGTGATGGACTGGATGCCATGATCTTCATTTTGTGAATGTTGAGTTTTAAGCCAACTTCTTCACTCTTCTGTTTCACTTTTATCAAGAGGCACTTTAGTTCTTCACTTTCTGCCATAAGAGTGGTGTCATCTGCCTATCTGAGGTGATTGTTATTTCTCTTGGCTAACCTGATTCCAGCTATGCTTTATCCAGCCTGGCATTTCTCATGATGTACTCTGCATACAAGCTAAATAAGCAGAGTGACAATATACAGCCTTGACATTCTCCGTTCCTGATTTGGAACCAGTCTGTTGTTCCATGTCCGGTTCTAATTGTTGCTATTTGATCTGCATACAGATTTCTCAAGAGGCAGGTCAGGTGGTCTGGTATTCCCATCTCTTGAAGAATTTTCCACAGTTTGTTGTGATCCACACAGTCAAAGGTTTTGCCATAGTCAATAAAACAGAAGTAGATTTTTTTCTGGAATCCTCTTCCTTTTTCTATGATCCAATGGATGTTGGCAATTTAATCTCTGGTTCCTCTGCCTTTTCTAAATCCAACTTGAAAACCTGGAAATTCACGGTTCACGTATTGCTGAAGCCTGGCTTGGAGAATTTTGAGTATTACTTTGCTAGCATGTGAGATGAGTGCAATTGTGTGATAGTTTGAACATCCTTTGGCATTGCCTTTCTTCGGTATTGGAATGAAAACTGACCTTTCGGTCCTGTGGCCACTGATGAGTTTTCAGAATTTGCTGGCATATTGAGTGTAGTACTTTCACAGCATCATCTTTTAGGATTTGAAATAGCTCAACTGGAATTCCATCACCTCCACTAGCTTTGTTTGTAGTGATGCTTCCTAAGGCCCACTTTAATTTGCATTCCAGGATGTCTGGCTCCAGGTGAGTGATCACACCATCATGGTTACCTGGATCATGAAGATCTTTCTTTGTATAGTTCTTCCGTGTATTGTTGCCACCTCTTCTTAATATCTTCTGCTTCTGTTAGTTTCCTACCATTTCTGTCCTTTATTGTGCCCTTCTTTCCATGAACTGTTCCCTCGGTATCTCTAATTTTCCTGAAGAGATCTCTAGGCTTTCCCAATTTATTGTTTTCCTTTATTTATTTGCTTTGATTGCTGAGGAAGGCTTTCTTGTGTCTTATCCTAGTATTGCATTTGAGAAGCAAACTTGAAGTTCCCTTTCCTTTCCCCTATCATTTTCTCAAAGTGAAAGAAGCATAATCAGAGCTTTAAGATATTCCTTACGCAGTCTAGATAGCTTTTTCATAATATTTATGAAAAGATATGGAGTCACTTTTCTTATCTCAGGAAAAGAAAAATATTACTTCTGAAGGCTTCCTATACAAAAGCACCTAGGCCGAATGGATGACTTCCTTCTTTCATTATTGTTAGTTTTCTACTTGCACAGCCAGAAGTCAGAACCGTGGAATCAGACAATTCAGGTTTCTCTGTAGTTCAAGCAGAAGGCGGCAGGGAATGGACAGAAATAGGTCGCCTTGTGTTCAAGAGACCAGGACGATGGAGAGTTTCTTGGAGTGCTCAGACACTGATGGACTCTTATTTGGGGACAGAGTGTTTCAGAAAAGTCAGAACCCAAGATTTATAGTGTATGGCAGCCTGTTAAACATCAAAAAACCATTTACTAGTCTGTTTTTTCCTAGTAAAAGGAATTTGGCTATTTTCTTTTATCATTTGTCAAGAAGAGACAAGAGGCTTTTCCCAAGCTAATTAGAACATGAGTTGAATGTGTCTTTTCTGTAGCATGTAGCCCTTGAATGATGTTTGGCCATCACCAGGTCCCCACGTAACTGGGTGATGGAGAGAGCATCAGCCCCTTAGATGAGAGCCCTGGGTGCCAGCCGTTGGTTTTGCCAGTAGCAGTCACGTGGCAGTGACTTTGAGAGAAGTCACTTAGCTTGAAGGAGTTCGTACCAATGAAACAGTGGATGTATTTGACCTGTTCAACTTCCAAAATCAGGGTCTTGCTCTCGCTTTGGGGTGTGCAGTTTTAAGGTAATCTGGGAATGTTTGGAATATTGCTCTGAGCCTGAGCAAGTATTAAAACTGGGGAAGGAAGAGATGGAAGCACTTTTGTTTTCCTCTCTCCACAAGAGGACAGGGTGGTGCCCAGCAAGCCTGTGATTCTGTTTTCCAGACTAACCCAGAGTGTTGCACGGCTCCAGCTCCTGTCTTGTCCTTGCTGCCCCCGGTCTGGGGTTTGGGGGCTCTGCCCCTTCTGTTTCTTCTCAGTTCTACCCAGATCTTGCATGCTTTGGATTCGCACCCTCCCTGCCGCTGGCCCCTCTAGACATGGCCTCCCCCCGCTTCAGAATGCCACTCCCCTGCCCAGTCGCCTTCGGCATTCTCTGAACATTGAGCCAAACTCAGCGAGTCGCCAGGTTATTTGATGACAGTGATGGACGTTAGGTTGCCCCATGGTTCTGAACTTCAACAAGATATTTGCATTTTTTTTTACAAGTATTGCATTCTCCTAAAAAGGATCTTCAGTTGGTTAAATAATGTGGAGGTAAGACTAACACGATATATAATGCTTTATTCACTGCAAAAGGCTTTCACATTAATTATGTTTACTGTCATTCTCACACCAGGCCAAGGAACAAAATAGGGATATCCCTCTTGGATTTTATTTATTTCATTTGAATAGCTAAGACTCAGAGAAATTAAACAGGTAATGCTCAAGGTCAACTAGCTAAAAAGTGAAAAAAACCAAGAGCTTGCACCTAAATCTTCCCATCCTGGGCTCTGGCTTCTGTAGGAGCCACCTCTTCACAATTTCCACTTCCTGTTCCTCAAATTTTCCCTTGTTGAATCAAGTACTGGCCAAAGGCCCACCATGTGTTCAAGGGACATGTTGACTTTAGAAGATGACTTGCAAATTAGACGGAGCTCTAGCGTATGTAGGCTCAGCTTTGCAGCTGTAAAATATCTACCGCCACCTGCTTCTTTTTTTTTTTTAGCTTTTCTCATCTTTTAAAAGTGGACTCGGTGAAGACAGGTGTGTTCATTTGTGTCTTGGATTGTGTGGCGTAAAGAAATGGGGACATTTTATACTATGACATGGGCCATTGTCTACCTAGGGACGGCACTTCATCTGACCCATGGAGGACGGTCAGTGGGGATGGTACAGGCTGCCATCTGCTTTGACACTTTAGAAGATTGCGTTTAAAGCACCAAATAAAATAATCACAGCTCTTCAGTCCTCAGATAGTATGCTTTTAACAATTCTTCATTCTTCAAACAATAAGGAAGAATATGAAGCAAAGTGTAAAATCTCCTACCCCATTCAAATCCTTCTTTTGGGGGAATTTTGAGTGCATGAGTTTCTGGACCTTTTTCTATTCCATACAATGTTTGTATGTATATACATTTTAAAAAATGAACCATAGTTGCTTTAAAAAAAATTCTTCACTGTTAGTCAAAAAGACTTACTTGATTCTTCTTAATGAGTGCCTGACATTCTACTGGATGGAGTCACTAGAGGTACTTACCATTGTGTACAGAAGGGCATTTAGTCTTTATTTAGTATATCACTACCAAAAACTGTCTAGTAAAAAGTATCATGACAGTATTTCTGTAGGTAGATTCAAAGAAGTGAAATTTCAGAGTCAAAGAATATGCAATATTAAAATTTCAATAAGGGCGGCTCACTGTCCTCCAAAGCTGTCATCCTAAATTACCCTCTTATTAATAGTTGCAGTGTTTGAGGGTGCCCAATTCCCCACGTATTCACCATCCTTGGGGGATATGACTCTGATTTGCCAACTTGATAAATAAAACAGGCCCTCGTTTGATTTATATTTCCTTGGTCATGTGCTGGTTGTACATCTTTTTCGTAGTTTGTGTGTGTGTGTGTGTTCTTTGCCACTTGCACGTCTTTTGCTGTGAAGGGCTAGCTCATGTCCTTGTTCCAGATTTCTTTATCAGCACAGTCCTTTCTTCCCACTCTCTCCATGAGGGATTGGTTTATCCCCCAGCTCCCCTCCTTGGATACCCAAATCCCCTGATGGTTAAGACCCTTATTTAAAATGGCTTACTGTTTGCACATAATCTAGGCATACACCCCCCTCCTTCCACTGTATACTTTAAATCAATCTCTAGATTACATGAAATACCTTATACATTGGAAATGTATGCAAACAGTTATAAATACAACATGAATGCTATGTAAACAGCAAGCAGCAAATTCAAGTTTTGCCTTTTGGAATTTTCTGCAATTTTTTGGGAATAATTTTGATCCATGGTTGGTTGAATCATGAATAGCACTCATGGATATGGAGGACTGACTGTATTTGTCTACCTCTGGGTCCAAGCTCTCTCTGGTCTGTCATTCAGTTCAGTTCAGTTACTCAGTTGTGTCTGACTCTTTGCGACCCCATGAACCACAGCATGCCAGGCCTCCCTGTCCATCACCAACTCCCGGAGTTTACCCAAACTCATATCCGTTGAGTTGGTGATGCCATCTAACCATCTCTATTGTCTCCTTCTCCTCCAACCTCTCCTTACATCAGGGTCTTTTCAAATGAGTCAGCTCTTCGCATCAGGTGGCCAAAATATTGGAGTTTCTGCTTCAACATCAGTCCTTCCAATGAACACCAGGACTGATTTCCTTTAGGATGGACTGGTCATTAATCTCTCATTCGTCTTTTGTTTATGGCATCTTCTGCTACTCAGATGTTTTAATTTATATGCAATCAAATCCATTAGCTTTTTTCTTTCTGCCTTTCTAAGCATAGTGTCTTCTCCCTGGCAAGATTTTGGAAATACTATAAATTTTTTCCTACCAATCCAGGATTTTTTCATCAGTGTCTTATATTTTTTGAAGTACAGGTCTTTTGTCTCCTTAGGTAGGATTATTCCTAGGTATTTTATTCTTTTTGATGCAGTGGTAAATGTGATTGTTTATTGAATTTCTTTTTCTGTTAGTGTATTGAAATGCAACAAATTTATTTGTATTACTTTTTTGTAACTTGCAATTTTAGCAAATTCATTGATGAGTTCTAAATAGTATTCTGGTAGTGTCTTTAGGATTTTCTATGTATAGAATCATGTTATCAGCATAAATAGAGACAATTTTACTTCTCCTTTTGCAATTTGGATTCTGTTTACTTATTTTTTTCATCTCTGATTGCCAGAACTAGGACTTCCATAACTATGCTAAATAAAAATGGCATGAGTAGACATCTTTGTCTTGTCTAACATCCATTGAGTATGATGTTAGTTGTGGGTTTATCATATATGACCTTTATTATGTTGAGATATGTTCCTTGTATGCCCACTTTCTGGAGAGTTTTTATCTCAAATGAGTTCTAAATTTTATCAGAAGCTTTTTCTGCATCATATGGTTTTTATTCTTCAGTTTGTTGATGTGCTGTATCATACTGATTGATTTGCAAACATTGAAAAAATCTAAAACCGTGGTCCCAAAGGATACATACACCCCAATGTTCATTACAGCATTGTTTATAATATCAAGACATGGAAGCAACCTAAATGTCCATCAACAGAGGAATGGGTAAAGAAAATGTAGTACATATATATACTGGAATATTACTCAGCTATTAAGAAGAATTAAATAATGACTTTTTCAGCAACATGTGTTGGACATAGAGATTGTCATGCTGAGTGAAGTCAGGGAAAGAGAAATATCATATTATATCACATATACACAGAATCTAAAAAGAAAGATGTGAATGAACTTATTTATTTACAGAACAGAAACAGACTCATAGACCTAAGAGAATGAATTTATGGTTACCAACGGGGGAAGATGGTGGGTGAGTCTGGGATCGATGTACACTGCTATATTTAAAATGGGTAACCAACAAGCACCTACTGTACATGGAACTCTGCTCAGTGTTACGTGAGAGCTGTGATGTGAGGGCATTTGAGGGAGAATGGATACATGTATACACCTGGCTTGCTTTGCTGTGAATCTGAAACCATCACGACATTGTTAAGCAGCTATTCTCCAATATAAAAGTTGCAATTTTTTCTAGTCCTTTTAAAGTTTGTTTGTTTTTTTCTCTTTTGGTTTTGTTTGTTTGTTTTAGGGTATAGATTCCTGATTCATGTATGATGGCAGGTAGACTGCTCATTTTACTTTGAAGTTCTAAAAATGGACAATTATTTTGGAAAGAAAATAAAATTTAAAATTGTAGCAAAAATAAAATGAATTCTTAGTGATCCAGGATCTAGAATCCTGTATGGCATGAGGTAGGTGATCCAGATGACCTAAGGGTATTGGTTTCTCTTGATGCCATCTCCCCACCAAGATCTGAGAAAAGTGAAAGTGAAGGTCTCTCAGTCATGTCCAACTCTTTGTGATCCCATGAAGTGTACAGTCTATGAAATTCCCCAGGCCAGAATACTAGAGTGAGTAGCCCTTCCCTTCTCGAGGGGATCTTCCCAACCCAGGGATTGAGCCCAGGTCTGCATTGCGGGCAGATGCTTCACCAGCTGAGCTGTGAGGGATGCCCATGATCTGAAAAGCTATAAACTATCCCCTGTCCCTACTTTAAGCCTATCAAGATATGTTTTGGGACCAGTCCACCTTGGTTTAGTGACTAATGAAAGATAATTAGTCAGTCATTTGAATTGGTTTCTTAGTAGACAGTGTGAATGAACATGCTTGATGACCAAGAAGATATTTGCTAGAGGAAGCATCTTGAGATGAAGAACAGAACTTAGTGGAGTGTGGCAAAGACCTGCATTTACACAGGGTTACAGAATTTAGTGTATTTCTTCTGGAGGAGAATCCCATCCACAAACAGATGTATTATTGTCAGTACAGAATGAGAAAATAGCAGAATTTGTGAAAAATGTCTTCAAGTAATATAAGTGCATGAATGACTAAGGGATATACACAGGTAACTGGCTTAGAGGATTGCTTTTAGAGGAAATGAGGTCAGGACAGAAATGTAGGTAGAAGGTATTTATCCTCAGCAAGTCTTTCTTAGAAAAACAGAAACTGCATCTTAGGTTAGGAAGAGGGTAGGCTGCAAGGCAGTTGAAGAACACTGGTGAAGTGCTGATCTATTCTGAGTCCCCTTTTCTCTGAAGACACCTTTAAATTCATGAAAAGGAACAGGAATGGATCTCAGGGTGAGAAGGATATGGTCCTCCCAAGGTCAGAGCGGTGAGGGAACCAGACCCCAAGCCTTGCCATGTCTCTGTCAGGAAGGAGCAGACACGTGTCGATGCTCGCCATGTCACAAAAGGGCGTTCAAAATCTTTTGCAAGAGAAATCTTCCAAAGTTGGATTTTCACCAAACCAGTTATAACTTAAGCTAAAATGTACTAAAGAGAAAAATATATATATATCCATGAATTAATACTTTTCTCCTCTAACTAAAAGCATGGCTGAAGTTATTTTGCTTGGGGATCCATAATAATCAAGGCATCTGTGAATGAAAACCCTGAGATGTTAGTTCTTTTTGTGGGCCTTAAGAGCTGATTAATTTTCCCAAGTCACATAGTCTCTCCGAGCCTCATTGTCCCTCCCTATAAATTGAGAAATAATGGCTGCTTCAGAGAGATGCTATGAAGAAAATGCTAACTGGTCCATATAAAAATTATCTGAGTAATTTAGAAAATTCTGTGCAGAGGGTGAGATTTTAAGATATGTGATACTTGTGCTGTAAATGTGAACCCTTTTTTGGACCTCTTTCTGATATAGACCAAGTTTCCTCTGAGGCCAGTAAAGGTTGTATCTTGATTCTTTTTACCCTGAAACACCAGGCGTTATAGATACATTTTTAAGAACTGTGGCATTAAAAGTGAAAACTGAATTGTGTTTTTCACACTGTCAAGGTGGGTGGTGAGGTAAGCTCTCTGAAGTGATGATTTCATTGTCTACTTGTTTTTAAATCCCCTAGTGTCCAACTAGCGTAGTGCTGTGTGCCTTAAAGACACTAAGCAAGAGGCTCAGATTATCTCTGAAATGTGCTGCAAATTTACCTGCAGTGTGGAGAGGTAGGGCTTGCCAGTGTATTCTTATAATCTCATCGTGCTTCTGTGTTGCTTCGGCACTAGCTCAAACTAACATGCTGGAATTCTAGCTGAAATATCAAAAAGTCCCCACCACCTCCCACTTTGGGGAGAGGAAGAGCTGCTCAGAGACAGGCACCAGGGCGTTCATCCACACTTTGGCTGTGTTCTCACTTACCTGCCACAAAACCCAGGACTTCTCATTTACTCCGGAGCTCACATTTCCACAAACTAGACCTTGGAGAACTCTATGGGAAATAGATCTTGGCAGGCAATTTCTGAACAGGCACTAGGCTTTCTGCTTTCTATTTTCATAGATCCTTAAGAGTTGTTTGCACCTAACACCGTCTTGTCAGTTAAAACCTCAAGCCAGCTGAGCCCTGAGGATTCAGGGAGTTGCTGGGAGAAAACTGCCTCTGTTTGCTAACTTGTTTTAACTGCAGCTTCTGAAAGATGGGGGCCAACTCAGATTCTTCCTGCTGCGCTTCCGTTGCTGGGCACCTATCTTTCTTTGTTTCTTGTCTCAGACAGTAAACAGAGGGTAATGGTTGCACAAGCATCCAGTTCTTTTGTGATAGCCTGGGAGCTTCATACAAGGAGATCTGAACAGGTTGCAAAAAGGAGGCTGGTGTTAAATGCAAAAAAAAAAAAAAAGCCCCCAAAACAAAATGCACGCGCACACACACACACATACATACACACCCCAAAACCTCTCCCTTCCTAGCTTGTTACTCCAAAACCCTTGTGAGCCTTACCTGTCAGTGAGTCAGTATCTTGACAGTTTCTGCAGTCATAAGCTGTAGAAGAGGACTGAAACTTGTACACTTGGTGATATCATAGGAAGTTCTTGTTGTTGTTGCTGTTTAGTTGCTTAATCATGTCTGACTCTTTCAACCCCATGGACTGTCACCAGGCTCCCTCTGTCCCTGGGATTCTCCAGGCAAGAATACTGGAGTGGGTTGCCATTCCTTCTCCAGGGATCTTCCCAAACCAGGGATCAGTCCAGGGATTGAACCTGCATCTCCTGTGCTTGAGGCAGATTCTTTACCACTGAGACACCTGGTAAGCCCAGGAAGTTCTTACCTGGGCTTAATAAACTTCAGCTTCATTTGAATGTATCTTTCCATAGTCACTGGGCTTCCCTAGTGGTTCAGTTGGTAAAGAATCTGCTTGCAATGCAGGAGGCCAGGGTTTGATTCCTGGGTCGGGAAGATCCCTGGAGAAGGAAATGGTAACCCACTCCAGTACTCTTGCCTGGAGAATTCCTTGGACAGAGGAGCCTGGCGGGCTATGGGATCACAAAAAGTCAGACACTACAGTGTGAATTTTTTTCTTTCATAGTCATCAGAAATTGGACATAGTCTTAAAGTCAAACATTAAAATGACTTTGGACTTTAAATGTTTTTTTTTTCCTATATCATTGCACTTGAAATTGATCAAATATTAATTGATTTATTTTGTACAGAAAATCACAAACTGGTTTTCCAACTCGAGTTACCTACAGGTTGGTAGATCACTAACACTTTTATTTGAATAGCACTTTTGAATTTAACATTTTTTCCATGCATTATCTAACTGAGACTTCAAATATTTTAAAGCAAAGGTTGTAAATTCTTAGCAAAGAATTTTGCTAAGAAGAAAACTAACAGACAAACCCCAAAGCAATTGTAGGGTAGTGGACAGAAAACTGAAGGGAAAAGTAGAATTATTATCCTAGAGATCATATATAAATCAAAATAAAATACTATCTGGGGAGAAATATCACAGGGCTCCACGAATGTTGAAATTAAAATAATGTATTTCTTGACTGCATGATTGAAGGACTTGGCATGGATTTGGCAGCTATCCTCTTTTGCTTCCTGCATTGCTGTTGTCCCAGCAATCATGAGTCTGCTCACTGGGGAATGCGCCCCAGCTGTGTTGGCTCTGTTGCCCTCTGGATTTTAACTTTGCAATACATTTCCTCTCTCTTGTGGATGGCTTCCTCCTCAGTACACTGAGAAACCCTTCATAGGTTACATTTCAGGTTACTTTCAAATACATGGTTTCATAGCAGCTCTGTGGAATAGGAGAGGTGGAGCAGCTGGAACATTTTTCCCAGGATCACAAGCAAGCAGGAGTTCACCTTGCATTCACTTCCCAAATCCAGTTTCTTCAGCTTCACTGCTTGGCTAGGGTTTATTATAAACCATGAGAACCTTACATTGGGTAAAGGATGAAGTGAAGTCGCTCAGTTGTATCCGACTCTTTGCGACCCCATGGAATGTAGCCTACCAAGCTCCTCAGTCCATGGAATTTTCCAGGCAAGAGTACTGGAGTGGGTTGCCATTTCCTTCTCCAGGGGATCTTCCCAACCCAGGGATCAAACCCAAGTCTACTGCATTGTAGACAGACGCTTTACTGTCTGAGCCCCCAGGGAAGCCGGGTAAAGGATAAGACTATACAAATAGTTCAGTTCAATCGCTCAGTCATGTCCGACTCTTTGTGACCCCATGAATTGCAGCATGTCATCCTCCCTGTTGATCACCAACTCCTGGAGTCTACCCAGACCCATGTCCATCGAGTCAGTGATGCCATCCAGCCATCTCATCTGTCATTCCCTTCTCCTCGTGCCCCCAATCCTTTCCAGCATTAGGGTCTTTTCCAATGAGTCAACTTTTCGCATGAGGTGGCCAAAGTACTGGAGTTTCAGCTTCAACATCAGTCCTTCCAATGAACACCCAGGACTGAACTCCCTTAGGATGGACTGGTTGGATCTCCTTGCAGTTCAAGGGACTCTCAGGAGTCTTCTCCAACACCACAATTCAAAAGCATCAATTCTTTGGTGCTCAGTTTTCTTCACAGTCCAACTCTCACATCCATACACGACCACTGGAAAAACCATAGCCTTGACTAGATGGACCTTCGTTGGCAAAGTAATGTCTCTGCTTTTGAATATGCTATCTAGGTTGGTCATAACTTTCCTTCCAAGGAGTAAGTGTCTTTTAATTTCAGTATCACGGTAATCCAAGCCTATGCCCCAACCAATAACGCTGAAGAAGCTGAAGTTGAATGGTTTTATGAAGACTTACAAGACCTTTTAGAACTATCACCCCAAAAAGATGTCCTTTTCATTATAGGGGACTGGAATGCAAAAATAGGAAGTCAAGAAACACCTGGAGTAACAGGCAAATTTGGCCTTGGAGTACAGAATGAAGCAGGGCAAAAGCTAATAGAGTTTTGCCAAGAGAACTCACGGGTCATAGCAAACACCCTCTTTCAACAACGTAAGAGAAGACTACACATGGACATCACCAAAATCAGATTGATTATATTCTTTGCAGCCAAAGATGGAGAAGCTCTATACAGTCAGTGAAAACAAGACCAGGAGCTGACTGTGGCTCAGATCATGAACTCCTTATTGCTAAATTCAGACTTAAATTGAAGAAAGTAGGGAAAACCACTAGACCATTCAGGTATGACCTAAATCAAATCCCTTATGATTATACAGTGGAAATGAGAAATAGATTTAAAGCACTAGATCTGATAGACAAGAGTGCTTAATGAACTATGGACGGAGGTTAGTGACATTGTATAGGAGATAAGGATTGAGACCATCCCCATGGAAAAGAAATGCAAAAAAGCAAATTGGCTGTCTGAGGAGGTCTTACAAATAGCTGTGAAAAGAAGAGAGGCAAAAAGCAAAGGAGAAAAGGAAAGATATTCCCATCTGAATGCAGAGTTCCAAAGAATAGCAAGAAGAGGTAAAAAAGCCTTCCTCAGCAATCAATGCAAAGAAATAGAGGAAAACAACAGAATGGGAAAGACTAGAGATCTCTTCAAGAAAATTAGAGATACCAAGGGAACATTTCATGCAAAGATGGGCTTGATAAAGGACAGAAGTGGTATGGATCTAACAGAAGCAGAAGATATTAAGAAGAGGTGACAAGAATACACAGAAGAACTGTACCAAAAAAAAAAAAAAATCTTCATGACCCAGATACAAATAAATGGAGTACTTTATTGTTTAATTGTTATTTATTTGAGTAAACATTTACATGTTGCTATTATGTCTCCAAAATTTGTAATTGTTTTATTATTGGGAACATTAGCACTTTGGAAGGAAAAGCTTTAAATATCTGACAAACATAGCAAATATTGAATAATATGAAGCATTTTAATGAGTTTCCATTGACTTTAGTTTGCAAATTATGGTAATGGGATAAAGGAAGGGATTTCTTGTTAGTGAAACTGACAGGAGTACAGTGTGTATGCTTGTGTATGTGTGTGTGTATGTAAAACATCTACCACCACAGTTACAGCTTTTCAGATTCTTTTATTGAATCTGTACACAGTTGTGTAAATAAATGTTAAGAAAATGAAACCTGTAATAAAATCCTTTATCATGTCAAGTGAAATGTATACTTAGGAGTGCCATTTGAGATAAGTTTTCAGGCTATCTCTAGATGTAATAGATCAACAGTAATTTAACATTGTTGAGCACTCCTATTGCACAGTTAAACATTATCTATGGTTGAATGGATCATGAAATGCAGTGTACATAAGATATGTTTTCTTTCTTCCCTTTTTTTCTAAATGTGGTTTCCATCGAAACCTCTCTATGATATCAAAAGTCCTTCTCTGATCTGAATAAATATTTTCTCTTCAGGCAGGTCATATATTATAGTTTGTTTGACCAAATAAAGGCCTGTGGCAGAGGCACATGAAGTGCAGATCATAGTAAAATAGCACTGGACACAGCCCCCCAAGGCAGGTGCAGACTGTAATTTTAGCAGAGAACCCCTCCTTATGAAAGTCTCTGCCACAGGGCTTCAGGAGCAGCTGATGTCCATAGTGACTGTAACACACATCCTTGCTTCTTTGCCCTGATCATGGACTGACATTCCAGTAGTGAGGCACTGACATTCTTGTCTTTAGCTTGTGAAATTCATAATTCAATGAATGAATGAAAAACCTAATGTGAACAAAAAGCAGCATTGGAACTTTGCTTTTAGAAAAGACTTTACTGTATTCCTGTGACTCAATCACTCTGTTAAATAAAGCATATTCCTATGTAATTGAAAGTGAAAGTGAAAATCACTCAGTCGTATCCGACTCTTTGTGACTCCATGAACTATACTGTTTGTGGAATTCTCCAGGCCAGAATACTGGAGTGGGTAGCCTTTCTCTTCTCCAGGGTATCTTCCCAACCCAGGGATCGAACCCAGGTCTCCCACATTGCAGGCGGGTTCTTTACCAGCTGAGCCACCAAGGAAGCCCAAGATATGTAACTAGGGGGCTTTATAAATGGAGAAATAATACATTAAATAAGAATGCATATACTAAAGCTGAGATGAATTAACTAGACTAAGGGCTACTATGTTTCTTAAGATCACCTTCTCCTAGCTTAGCATTTCTTATCAGACTTCCTTGGCTCTTATCTTTTTAAACATTTTAAAAAGATTTAAGTATTCATTTATTTTTTGTGTTGTTTTGTTTTAAAATAATTAATTTAATTGGAGGCTAATTACATTACAAAATTGTGGTGGTTTCTGCCATACATTGACATGAATCAGCCATGGGTGTAATGGGTGTACATGTGTCCCCATCCTGAGCCCCCCTCCCACCTCCCTCCCCATCCATCCCTCAGGGTCATCCCTGAACACCCGCCTCAAGCACCTTGTCTCATGCATCGAACTTGGACCGTTATAATCCCACATACACTAGCTACAGAGCTAGAATTTTCCCGAAGCAGCTCTTCCATCATGATGCTTCCCTGATCAACAAAAATAGCCAGGGAGAGGGTTCCAGAACTGCCTCTAAAGTTCATGGTCTTCAGTGTGATACTTGGGCCGTGGAGGTCATTTTCTTGAGCTTTATTCATCTCTTTCCTCATTGTGGCCTCTCGCTTTCTCTAGTCCAGCTGCCCTGGGACACTGGTTCTTTCCAGGTCTCCACTGTCCCCCCTGTGTGTTTTCACTTCCATGGAGCTGATCATTAGAATTCTCTCTGCACTTTATGACTCCTGCACGTGACAGTGTAATTCTGTGATGGGTGAGAGCCTGGAAAACATTGTAGTCTGGCACACCCAGATGGAATTGTAGTTCCATCACAGGTGAATGAGAGCATGGGCCCAGATCTGAAACTTTTAAAACCTCAGTTTCATCATCTATAAAATGGAGATAGTGAAACCTCATGAATTTATTATGAAAATGAAATAAAATGATACAGGGAAGGTGCATAGGAGAACAATGCCTGGCATTTAGTAGGCATTCAGTAAAATATTATTAAACACCTCCTCCTCCATGGAGTCCTACAAAGCAATTAGCCTCCTTCTTGAATTCTGATAACATTTACATCTTTATAATGTTGCCATGTTCAGTTAGCATTTTCCTTTCTCTAAGCTCCTTGAAGTTTATCTCTAGGTGTTTCACTAATGTTGGTTGAATAAAGTTGAGTTGCTGAAACACTGTACTTAATCACAGTGGGGTTTAAATGATTTCATCATAAAATAAATGGGAATTTTAAATAATTAATGGTTTCTAAGTCATGTCAAAACTCAAGCATCATTTTTATAGTGTAATGATTGAAACTGAGCTGAAAATAAGCAGCCCTGGAGGCCAGATCCTTAAATTATAAACAGCTGGGAAGGACGAAGAGGGCAGATAACTGATGCAAGGCCATTCAGCATAGAATTCTGTGTAGGGTGTTTGGACATTAGCACCCGTGATTTGATCTGCACTCTGTAAAGTTACAGATATTTACTGGAATGGTGATTTCTCTGTATTTTACATTCTCATTAAAGGGCCTCCCTGGTGGCTCAGTGGCAAAGATCCCACCTACAGTGCAGGAGCCACAGGAGACCTGGGTTCAATCCCTGGGTCAGGAAGATCCCCTGGAGAAGGAAATGGCAACCCACTCCAGGATTCTTGCTTAGGAAATCCCATGGACAGAGGAGCCTGGCGGGCTGCAGTCCATGAGATCCCAAAGAGTCTGAAGCGGCTGAGCACGGGTCATGTTAGCAGTGCCAGCTTTCCGTTCATCCTGACTTACCCAACTCACTGCAGTTGTGCTGCAAGAGAGCCGGGCAGTCAAGTCAAGCAGCAGCTGACCCCCCGCCTGTGACCCAGCGGGAAGGGTAGTCAGCCTCTCTGGCTGTCCTGCCCCTCTCCTCCTCTTCTCTATGCGCCTGTGGTTTCTCTCTGAATTTCCTTATCTGGTGGGGAGTTGGGAGCCCCAAGTCCTAGAACACATTCAGGATTCTCCAGATTCTCATCTTGAATCATCAAAGTCAAGAGAAACTGTGAAAGTTTTTTCCAACCTGAAATCATGTTCTAATTATCACCCTCCCTTCATCTACCTCTTAAATGTAGGCTTTACTTTTAAAGTTTTTTGTTTTTTTTTTTCCCTCCATTAAGGCAGCCTTGAGATGTATTTGAAGAAAGGACAAGATGTTAGGGGCTCTCCCCAGTTTTAACCCATGCATTTGAGCTTCGAGGCATTAATACTCTTCCTAAAACATCTCTTTAATCATGACTCTCCCCTGATTCCAACCTTCACTCCCCTAACCCCCAAGTCAAAAGGGGAGAAAATTTTTTCACTTGGTTCCCAGTTAAGTAGATTACAATTGGTAAAGGACTGAGGGTGAAAATTGAACTGTTAAGCAAAGGAACTGACCTGTACTCCAATATTTCCGTCTTGCCTTTCTTCTCTTTTAGCGTGACTTCATGAAACAAGAATCCTGACTTACAGAGAGCAACATCGTTATCTTTGATAGACTTTGCAAAATGCCTAGCAAAATGGCTTATGACTATTATCAGGCTTCACTTCCCACTCTTACCTAAGAGGCTAATCTGTAGCTAATGGTTTTCCTTCTTTCTCCATTTCTAAACTTCACTCATCTATAGAGGGATTCCGGGTTTCCCTGCTGGCTCAGGAGTGAAGAATCTGCCTGCAATGCAGGAGACACATGAGACACAGCTTCTGTCCTTGTGTCAGGAAGATCCCCTGGTGGAGGGCATGGCAACCCCCTCCAGTGTTCTTGTCTAGGGAATCCCATGGACAGAGGAGCCTGGCGGCTACAGTCCATGGGGCTGCACGGAGTCGGACACAACTGAACTGACTACACATAGAGGGATTCCAGAGTGCGGTTGATAAAGGCGCGCCTTTCTGTGAGTTAGGAGGGCACATCTCACATGCAGACAATGCCATTCATATTGAGCTTATAATTCTGTCTCTGGTAAAATAGGAAGACACCACCTTGAGGAGAAAAGATACCTGCCTTCATTATGGGAAGACTTTGAGACAGCCCTGGGCTAGCATATGTGAAACCTGTTCAGAGATGCTCTATTCTGTCAGTGAAGAGCTGACTCAGATAAGAACTGGTCACAAGTAAATTAGGCTTCTGTGAGGGGATGTTGGGCTGGAAGGGCTGCCCTGTATGCCCACCACTGATTAGACCTGTGGAAATTCTTATCCTGAGGGTACTGTATGCCAGGATCTTGAGGAACCCTGCATGGATTAGAAAGGAGAAGCGCCGACTGTGTTAAATGCCTGATGGTGCGGCATGGAACATGCATCATGAGTCGGCCACCACCCCGTCGTCGGCTCACTGTGAGACACCCCAGGAGTCACTTTTATTAGCCCATTTCCTCCCAGCCTGTGTACTAGATTCTTCTCCTGTTGATTTATGTGGGGAAACCTACATACTTGTTTTTGTTTTAAAAAACAGCAAAAATTTCCCAACTGTCCTTTACTCCGACTCAGACACTGAATGTATGTAAATTCCCAAATAACTTGAAATGGAAGGTTTCACTCCTTTGACTTTTTATTTGGTCTAAGTAGTTGATTATGGCTTTTTTTGTCAGGCAGGGGAGTTCTGTGATCCATTGGATGGGTGGTGGACAGAGATGATGTATTAGAATTATTGTATACTTCCTTGGTTTGAGTGTGGTGATTGTTTGCTATTATGTAATCTACAACAATCACTCCCTCTTTCCAAAAATATATGGCTTTTCTGAAAACCTCAGTGGCTTTGCGTAGTAAGAAAATGAAAGTCACTCAGTTGTGTCTGACTCTTTGCAACCCAATGGACTGTAATACGTGGAATTCTCCAGGCCAGAATACTGGAGTGGGTGGCCTTTCCCTTCTCCAGGGGATCTTCCCAACCCATGTTTCCTGCATTGCAGGTGGATTCTTTACCAGCTGAGCCACAAGGGAAGCATCAGTGTATAAATTTGATGCAAAAAAGGAAGTCTAATTTTATAAAAAACATATAATATTTACCATCATATTCATTTTTAAATATATCCTTCAGTAGCATTAAGTGTATTGACATTATTTTCTATCAATAAGCTAATGATACTGAGGCGGTCTCAGTCCAGAAATAAGTGGATATAATGTGACAGAGATTGTGAACATGTTGTTCAAAAAAAAAGATTCTGGAACTGAAACTAAAATTGAATCAGTGGAAAAGGAACTAGCTAGAGCAAGAAGGACAGTCCAAAATTGCCCCCAAAATCAAACAGAATAAAGTCTAACATTTCAAAGGTAGGTTGCTATGTGGTGAATCATATAAGTATATATTCTATATAATCTGTGTGTGAACTGTGGAAGGGCAAAAGCATACAAATCATTTATTCATCGGCTTCACTCTTGCTTAGTGGAGAGATCACCATTATGATAATCTGGAACAGAACTGACTTTTGGGAACCATTTTAAAATAAAGTCAAGTCACTAGTAGCTATTTTATTGTAAAACTAAATAACCTCAGCTACCAAATAATATTTCCTGACTGTTTCTTAGTGACGTGTTGAATCCAAATACACTCTGGAGTGGGAGAGGTAGGGTCATATGCCATATGGCTTCCATTTACAATTCTATGAGAGTGTGGTAAGAAAACATTCTCTTTGTACATCTACATGTACATGGACATGCAGTCATGGGGTCATAAAGAGTTGGACATGATTAAGTGACTGAACTGAACTTGTACTTCTAGAAACTTATTTTAAAAGCTAATAGTATTATAACTGTTTATTTTTGGTTTAGAGTTTGAGTTCTCATCCTGGCCCTGCCTTCAGCAAGCCCCTGTGATTAGTACTGAATTCTGACCATCGTCATTCAATCTCCATGCCACGATTGCTGCATCAGACTGTTACTGAGCACAAGTTCAAGGGCCTAATGCACAGTGAGGCCAAACAATACCAAAATGTCAGAGTTTGGAGCAGAGAAATGTTTATTGCAGGGTCATGCAAGGAGACAGGTGGCTCACGCCCCCCAAACTTTGAGTCTCTCCTTTAGCGGAGCATTGTCAAGGCAAGGTGAGGGAGGGGCGTGGTTAGTTGTTGCAAACCTCTCGGTGTTGGAATCCTTTGTTCTTGTAGCTGTCTTGGTAGATCAGGTTGTGATCTATTCATGTAGACCTGCAAGATAAATCTTCTTCTGTTTGTTCTGAAACTTTTTATCTCTGTACAAGTGGAAAAGTGGTATACCTTTAAAGGTCAGAGACCTGAGAATCCTGTCTATTTCAGGCTATAGGCAACATTCTTTAATAAAAGGTACAGAACCAGCAGGACCGGGCACAAAGGTTAAAGAGAAGGAGATCTAATACAGAGTCATATTTGTTCTTTCCTATTATAAAACTAGGCTTCGCTGGTGGCTCAGTGATAAAGAACCTGCCTGCCAATACCAGAAACATGGGTTCAATCCCTGGATCGGGAAGATTCCCTGGAAAAGGAGATGGTAACCCACTCCAGAAGTTTTGCCTGGGAAATCCCATGGACAGAGGAGCCTGTCAGGCTATATTCCATGGGGTCCCAAAGAGTTGCATAGGACTTAGCAAGTAAACAACAACAATAATTACAAAACTACTCCTAAAGGTCTTTTTTTTTTTTTTTAAGTTCCTTCTTTCTTAACCTTTCTAACTCTAGAAGCACCAGTTATCAAGTTATCTTAGATAACAAAACAATGCACCAAGACTGGCCATGTGGTAGGCACTCATCCTGTCTTAGCTCTTGTTAGTCTTTCCCAAGTCAACAAATATTTTTTGAATGTCCGGTATTTGATCTTGCAGAATATATGGGAGGCACAGGGTAGTGATGCCTATGATTCTAGTTAGGGACATTTAATATAAGTAATTGCTCATTAATGTCAGTTGTTCTTTCTCTTAAAAACATGTTTAAGTAC
Organism: Redunca redunca; assembly: GCA_006410935.1. Lineage (NCBI taxonomy): Eukaryota > Metazoa > Chordata > Mammalia > Artiodactyla > Bovidae > Redunca > Redunca redunca. The sequence continues at coordinate 742,402 of SJYQ01005077.1, forward strand.
TGAAAGGACAGTATTGTTTCCCTTGTAGGCTGAGAGCTGGTATCTTTCTTTTTGACGTGGAAGGCAAGAGATTTTTGAAAATAATAGTTTAGTGTAGTGGAGTTTTGAAGCTCGGAACTTAGAGTGTTTGGCATACAGACTTTCCTGTTGCTAAATTCTTTATTAGCCATGTTTAGTCTGTTTACTAATAACACATGGCCATTGAAAAGCAAGCTTCTGGGCTTACATTTGTAATGGTTGGATGACATTTGCACGTAATGGGCAAACCACGGGGGCTTCTTTCTTTAGTTAAAAAAGGAAGTGGGAAAGGCATGTTAAATGCAAGAGAAGTCTGTTCTCAAGGAAAATTCAAATCTGAACCCCTTAAGTAGAATGGTTTGCTAAAGGTTAAACAAACCTTCTCTCACTCTTGTGGGACTTTAAAGTAAATTTCATCTGAATTCTCGTCGGCTCCTCCGTGCAGCTGTCCCTAAACATCTGTCATGGCTGCTCAGAGTGGCAGCTTCCCCCCTGATGGTTTACATATGCTCGTGTAAACTGTTTATTTGTAATACATAATTAGTGGCAACATGTACACTTGGTTTTTAACTACATATACTCACGGGTAGACAAGAAGAAAGCTCTCTTTAACTTCACGGAATGGGAGTAGTTGGTTTAAGGCTTGTAAGTGCCTCAATCCCATTGACTTGCCAGCAGCTGTTGACGTAGAGGGGTGTTGAAAAATCTGTTTGGGCTTTTGCAGCTTGGGGTAATTGTGGAAGTTGTGCTTGGTCTCTCAATCCAGGACTGGGTTTGAGACCCCTGCCTTGTACACCATGCTGCAGAAGAAAATGATCCCACTGAAGCCATGGAAAAGTGAAACTGCTCAAAGACGGGGGAGTCTGTGGTCTTAGTAGGCATGCAGGAAAAAATTATGTAAACCTCAAGAGACGTGGCTCTCCATTGACCTGGAAAGATCAACCTTCCAAGGTCTTGATTTTGTTGGCAGAATAAATGCTTCTGTAAAGAGTGAGATCCAAGTCAGGTTGGTGGAAAACTGGAGCAGCGAGTCTGGCTGTCAGAGTGACTGATGTCCTGGCCACACGTGACTGCTTCCTGGAGAAATCAGGTCAAATGGTCCTCCCCCTGAGAGGTGAAGGTTTCTTCATTCTTGTTATAGATGGGGAGCTGAAAACCCAGCAGAGCTAATATTCTAGGCATAGGAGTCATCCCATCCCTAACAGAAAGAAAGTGAAAGTGTTAGTTGATTAGTCATGTCTGACTCTTTTCAACCTCATGAACTGTAGCCAGCCAGGCTCCTCTGTCCATGGGAATCTCCAGTTGGAGTGGGTTGCCATTCCCTTTTCCAGGCAATTGTCCAGACCCAGGCATTGAGCCCAGGTCTCCCACAATGCAGGCAGATTCTTTACCAGCTGAGCCCCAGGGAAGCTCCTAGCAGAGGAGAGCTCAATCCTTAGTACCAGACACTAAGAGCTGATCTCCCTGGGTATACCCTGGGCATATCTCAAGGGCAGCAGAAGGCTTTGGATAGTGTCTCTGCTATGAACCATGCTTCTTGGGAGTTGTTTTTATTCATATACATATTCTACCCTTCTCAATGGGGGCTTCCCAAGTGGCATTAGTGGTAAAGAACCTGCCTGCCAGTGCAGGAGACAGAAGAATTTCAGGTTTGATCCCTGCGTCGGGAAGATCCTCTGGAGGATGGCATGGCTACCCACTCCAGCATTCTTGCCTGGAGAACCTTGGACGGAGGAGCCTGGTGGGCTACAGTTCATGAGGCCACAGAGAGTCGGAGATGACTAAAGGGACTTAGCGTGCACATATGCACGCTTCCCAATATAACTGGCCTGGTTCCCCTAGACCAGTCATAGCCTTCGCCTTAGAACTTAATTAACCATTAATTGACCTTTTCTCCTGATATTCTTTGTTTGGGAGGCATCTTGTGTCTTCTAAGATGTCTAGCAGCATCCCTGGCCCATGCCCACTAAATGCGAGTGGCACCTCTCTCATTTTTACAGTGAAAAATGTCCACAGACACTGCCAAACGTACTCTGGGGACACAATCGGCCCCAGTTGAGAAGCACTGCTCTAATCCTGTATTCTCATAAGACACTTATAGATTACCCAATATTTGCAAATACTAGGCACCTGTTATGTGCCAATCAGTAGCTTTGATGTGGGACAGCAGTGATAACAGTCCCTTCCTTCATGTAGTTTATAGTCCAGTTGAGAGAACAGATATTAATTGAATAGTCTTACTAAAATATAACTAAAATAGTGATAACCGTTAGGAAGGAAAAGTTCTGAGTGCTCTGAAGACCAATAACAGGAAGCTGCAGCTAGACTTGGGGACCAGACAAATGTGCCTGGAGAGAGACAGAAGCTGTGAGGAATGTGCCCGGGATTCCTGACAGGGAATTGGGGACAGGAGCTCAGCGCCGGGTGGCCGTGTGAGCAGAGCCCGAAAGGGGGAGGCGGTCCGCCAGCGGCAGGAGAAGGGCCGGGGGTCTGGGCACGGCGTGGCTGGAGGTGAGTCCAGACGAGAAGTAAGGGCCGGAGGTCTGGGTGGGCCGGGGGTCTGGGCACAGCGTGGCTGGAGGTGAGTCCAGACCGGAAGTGAGGGCCAGGGCCCTGGGCACGCCTTAGTTGGAGGTGAGTCCAGACAGGAAGTGAGGGCCGGGTGGCTGGGCACGCCGTGGCTGGAGAGGAGTCCAGACCTGAAGTGAGGGCCGGGGCCCTGGGCACGCCTTAGTTGGAGGGGAGTCCAGACAGGAAGTGAGGGCCGGGGGGCTGGGCACGCCGTGGCTGGAGGGGAATCCAGACCGGAAGTGAGGGCCGGGGCCCTGGGCACGCCTTAGTTGGAGGGGAGTCCAGACCGGAAGTGAGGGCAGGTTCACTCGACATGCGTGGTGTTGGCATCACTGGTGAGGCGCAGTGACAATTCGGGTCTTTATCATCCTGAAAGCCCAGGAAATGTGCCCCCAGTAATACCCTCCTTCTCATCAGCCGTGAGTGACCTATCAGCTCTTCCAATTCCAGAGTCCTGGATTTGAACTCACAGACTTCTCATAACATGCATTTTCGTTTTGAACTTACTACATTAGGCTGCTTTTCTGTTTCTGGGTCTCAGGATCCAGAATGATACCAAGGTCCCCAGAAGGCGGGGGACGGGGTGGGGAGCACTGAGGGAATGCCCCACCACTTCATTAACCACACCACCACGCCAGGTCTTCATTCTTCCAAAGTTAGGATGTGCGGCAGGGTCGACAGAGATGGGGAAGCAGTGGTTTAGCGTCTCTTAGGGTGACTCCGTTGAGCAGCGCAGTCTGTGCGCTTATGAGCTGTTCTCCAAAGGGAGGGTCTGCCTTTGGCCTTTTGGCTTCGTTCGAGGCCCAGAGTCCTCCTCAGACCAGCTCTGAGGTGTTGAGTGTTCACACCTAGTTCATGTACAGCTGTTTTGGGACAGTCACCCTGCCCTGCACCCAGCATGTCAGGATAAGGTTGGTTATGCTGAAATTACTATCTAGGTGTTCAGAGGTTCTTTGGCAACGCCTTCAATCTGGGTCTACAGAAATGGTCACAGATGTCTCAGCTCTCTCTGGAAACACGTTTTCTTTAGTGAACATGAGGACCCCACAGACACATGATTCTGCATCCCTGGGCGTCTCAAGATGAGGAGTAGTCGATGCTCAGCAATCCTTGTTGACCTGTTCTTAGGAACACTCTGGGTAATCCCATGTGGGGACTGAACTTGTGACCCTGGTCTCATTAGCACAGGGTACTAATCCAAGCAATGTTGGCCTAAACCCGTGAGTCGATAATAAATAACCTTAATGGGGAGTGTGGGGAGCTGAAGGAGTGCAATTTGCATTTGTGCCTTGTTTGCTGAGACCCAGTTGTCAGTGATGGCAACGTGAAGAAACGTGACTGACAAGATTTCTGGGTTGTCAGCAGACTTCAAGACGGCATTTCTTGAACTACATGTGAGCTGTTTTAAATCCTGGACAATTTTTTTCATTGCCTATTCCCAAATCATCTGTTTTGCCTTTTCTTACATTAAAAAAAAAAAACATATATCTCACATAATGTGTTCATCTTTCATAAATTAGCCTGTTTTGTCATTTCTTTTCCTTTTTGAGTTTATTGAGATTGCTGCCTAAGATGCTGTTTTCTAAGAGTCTTACCAATTTCCTGATACATTGTTTTTTTTCATTTCTTGCCCATGTATTCCTCTTCCACCCTCATCTGCCTCTTCCCCAGCCTTCATGAGAAGACACACATAGTATCACTGCATTGTGGAGAATTGTTCTCTTGCTACCTTCATTTAGCAATGTTGTTTTGTGCATTATATATAGGGCTCAGGGCTCCTGCTGGGCAGTGGGGGGCGGAGGGGTGGCAAGTATTTACTCAGACACATAGGCCTTTCCAGAACTGCCTTCTGAACTTGTGACCTGCTTTGTCTAGAGGAAGACCTGATCCTGTGTGTGATTTTGGAAAACTATGGAATTGAATTCTCCCAGAAGACTTCCAACAGTGTTTCGGATGTTATTTTCTGCATCTTCCTTTGGTGATTCAGTGCTGAGAGAAGAGGGGAGCCTGATGCTTCTCCTCACCTTGCTTTGGTCCTGGAACTCTGGGTCCCTCACCCCTCCTCAGCTCTCTCAAGGAGGCCCTTCCTAGTATTACCATCACTTATCACTGAGGGAAAAGGGAGGTAGACATAGATTTCCCCATACTCTCTTTTCCTGATGCTTGATTTTACTATTCAGAATACTCTTTTCGTTAAAGACCACTTTTCAAGGGGGAACAGCGATTGGGATGGCAGAAAGGATGTTAACTTTTACAAACAGTACAGACCACAAGGACTTAACACAGCAGTAAGTATTTGTTGTTGAGTTGCTCAGTTGTGTCCGACTCTTTGCCACCCCATGGACTGCAGCACACCAGGCTTCCTTGTCCGTGTCCTGGAGGTTGCAGTAAGTACGGGTCATGTCAAAAGATAGTCAGCAAAGGGCTCTGGATTACTTTATAATGCCTAATGCAACGTAAAAACTGTGTTGTGTTGTCTTGTGCTAAGTCTCTTCAGTCGTGTCCGACTCTTTGTGACTCCATGGACTATAGCCCATCCGGCTCCTCTGTCCATGGAATTTTCCAGGCAAGAATACTGGAGTGAGTTTCCATGTCTTCCTCCAGGGGATCTTCCCGACCCGGGGCTCAAACCAGCCTCCCCTGAACTGCAGATGGACTCTTCAACACTGAGCCTTCAGGGAAACCGTTAGAGAACACATTTCCCTTCAACTGCATTTTGCCCCGTAACTTTTGGAATCAACACTATTTAAAGGCATGCTTTCAGCTAAACTATTTGGGTTCTTTTTTCTTTTAGGCGGTTATCCCAGAGTAAATGTTATTACTTGGACAATCTCTCTCTCTCTCTTTTCTTTTTTCCCTTGCTTTTTTTCTTCATTAAAAAAAAATCTTGGGAGTAAGCGAATACTAATATATTTACTCTTTGGTTTCTGTCAGTGAAGCTCACCAGAGAAAATTGAAATCATGCATTTTTCTGGAACATTTTCTTAGACAGCCAAGCGTAGAAGCAAATTACATCCTCTCTGTATATTTTTTTTTCTCTTACTCCATGATGAATTTCTTTCTCCAGAGGGAGAAGTGATTTTTAAAAGGCTTGAACAACATGCTAATCTTTCCTTCTGATAGCCCCTGGTTGAATTACCCCTGAATTTGAAGCATTTACTGATGAAATGATACTTGACATTAACCACTGTTGTATGGAAATATTTCTAGCACCTGGGGAGAAAATAAAGGCGGGTGTTCATAATACTGCCGCTGTGTGGCTGAATCTTCCATTTTTCTCAGAACCAACTTGAATTACACTTGCTTCATGCTGACTGACTTTTCTCCTGAGAGACCACTTTTAGACAATAGAAAGATTTGCACCACTGGAAAAAAATGAGAATTTACAGTATTATTATAAGGAAAAAGATTGAGTTTGGGTAATGGTCTGCTTGGCTAGTTGACAGAACCAGCTGGAGGCTTTGGTTTGGGACTTACTTAGTCCTTGTTCAGAATGACAGATATCTTATCCTTGTTGATGAAATACTCTTTTGCTTATAAAACCCTGCTTAGACTTGGGGCTCAAGTAGACAAGCAGAATTTTCCAGTGAGGTGTGAAATAGGAACATGGTTTTAAGGTTTTGCATCTCAGAGTATTTTTGTCTTGGCAAAATACCTTATGGCTACTGAATAAGTAAAAACAGATAATAAAAACTATGAAACGATTAACATAGAGTCTTTGTATTAGGACTGTGAAAATTCTTAATTTGCCTTTTTTTCAATGAGAAAAGAAAATGTACAGTACACTGTGGCACTTGCAGGTTTTCCTTCATTTGAAGCATGGAGATGTGTTTATGTGATAAGCATTGAAGCAGTTTCTTCAGGGATAAGTCCCTGCTTAGTTGAAATGAGAATGCATACCTTGTGCTATGATGTAGCAAGAATAATGAACCAGTCTCAAGAATCCTGGGATTACCTCCCGCCTTCAAAGATTTCTGAGCAGCTGTTTGACCTGTCTAGGCCACAATATCTAACTTGGACTTGATCAGTGTTTCCCCAACTGTATTCAGAAAATATTCCTTCTTCTCTTGCTGGTGGCAGTGTGGGGAGAGGAATGGGGAGGAAATTCATGATCAAAAAGATTTTAGAAATTGTGTATGTAATATCCCTTGGAATCACAATTTACATAATATGCCTGTACACACAACAAGCATTTACTGATTCCTGACTGAGTATCAGGGAACTTTATTTCTATAGTGGAAATGATAAATACAGATTGTGCTTTCCTACAGAGATTGCAAAGCAGGAAAAATTGTTGCAGGATGAAACTGTTAGAGATGACTAAGGAAGGGAGATGGGAGAGGTTTATTCTGGAGCATACCAAAGACTGCAAAAAGTTCTCAGTGAAGAAATCTGTTTACCTTTGTTTAACCAGTGTCTCCTAAAATGTTTCTTAGTTGCACACATATTCACATGTCCGTAGAGTGATATGGGATACAGTTTGGGAAATGGTGGGCTAGCTATTTCACCAGGGTCTCTAGTTTCGATGATTATAATTCCTGATTTGTCTAAGGCTCATTTTCATTCCCTCCCTGGAGCATGTTGTGGAGATGCAGTGTACACTGGCTAGACACGAGTCACTCAACAATTTGAAGTTTTGCCTTTTCAAGGCAATTGTTAAATACTCTAAGAAGAAGAAACAAGGGAGATTGCAGTGCACTATGTAATTTATAAACCCATGTAAGAAACTTTAATACAAGGAAGGCAGTGCTATTGGGGGAGGTGCATATAGATAAAATACAGAGTTTAGAGAAGTGGTCCTCAGAACACTGATCGCCCCGAGACCAGCTTCTCCTGGGAACCTGTTAGAAATGAGATTCTTAGCCCCTACTGGAGACCAACCAATCCAGAAACTCTGGAGGGGAGCCCAGCAATGTGAGCTTTGGCAAGTCCTGCCGTGTTTCAGATATTTGCTCAAGTTTAAGAATTGCAGCCTTAGATGTGGAGCTCACTGTGGATTGAGTAGAGGGGTATCTCTAGGATTGCTTCACCGAGTGTGTACAGTTTAGCTAAATCAAGGAAGAAGAGTCAAACCAGTGGAGGCCTATATTCTAAAGGAAGCAATAGCAATGAGACAAATTCCCGGTAGAAATCTGAGGTCTGGTTTTTAGCTTTTTTGTTTTAAACTGGCAACTGTGTGACCTTGTCCAAATCACCTAACCTTTCTTGGTGTGTTTCCTCAACTCTAAACGTGGGGTGTTGCATGAGACAATTTTATGGTCCTCAGTGGGTTTACGTGCCTCTGGTTTAGTATATCATAATATCTTCTGAGTAATGGCATGGCGTGGATTATTTATGACCCAAACACCTAGTATATTATCCTGTAGACTCTCTAGCTACAATGATTTGTATTAATAAAAACTACACAGTAAACATTTTTTTCTACTTTTCAGGCAGCCATTAGCATCAGCCAGAAAGTAAAACTTTATTCCCAAGTGTGTTGTACAGACAGTCTGAAAGTGATTTCAGGAGCAGGGACCCAGAACATCAAGTAATGTCATGAGGGTGGTAATTTAAGCCATATTGGAATAAGCTGCTCTAGAAGATAGGGTTTAGCAGTATCTGGCTGTGCTGGGTCTCACTGTTGCAAGGAGAAATCCTGCTAGAACTCCCCAGGGCTTAAATGCCAAGTCTAAGGAGTAGCTCCCTAATGCAGCTCTGGTTTCCTAAGTTTGAAAGTATACACTCAGGAGTTGGAAATAAGTTACAGAACTGTGGCAAGAGTCCTTAGCCCATGTCACCCTGCATGGGACCGCTCCCTGGCTCGGACCCCCACCCATGGCAGGGGCCTGGGTCTGTGGAAGAGTGGCTTTCCTATTAAGGATGGATTCTCCCCTCCTGCAATGCAGGAGCCAAAGGAGACATGGGTTCGATCCCTGGGTTGGGAAGATCCCCTGGAGGAGGGCATGGCAACCCACTCCTGGTTCTTACCTGGAGAATCTCATGGACAGAGGAGCCTGGTGGGCTACAGTCCATAGAGTCACAAAGAGTCAGACAGGACTGAAGTGACTCAGCATGCACACACTCCATGGATGGTCTTCTTCTTGACCCTGTAGGCTTTTCCCAGTTTTCAGTTACTTTCTGCTTCGTATCCCTTCTTATGAACACTTTAATAGTTACACAGTAGTCCCCTACATACAAACCTTTGAGTTACAAATTTTCAAAGATGTGAACCTGTGTGCCAGTCCCTGTATGCCAGCTGGTGTACTATACTACTGCACTTTTCAAGGTACTGCATTATAATATGAAATATGTTGTCTTTATTTTTTGTGTTTGTTTCTTATGTACGTATTATTTGTGTGAAAAGTATTAATGAACCTATTCTATTACAGTACTGTATAGCTGATTGTGTCACTTGGGTACCTAAGCTAACTTGGACTAATGAACAGATTGGACTTACGAAGGTGCTTCAGAACGGAACTTGTTCGTGTGTAGGGGACTTACTGTAATGCCAGTTCATATTTGTGGAACGTTTACTGTGTGCCCAACACAGTTATAAGCCTGTTTCATGAGAGTGGAAACTGCTATAAGCCCCCTATTTTGAAGATAAGCCCTATTTGAAAAGCTTTAAGTGTTACCCCAAAGTCACCCAGCCAGTAAGTGGCAAAGCCACCTTTGGGTCTCATGGAGTGGCCCTTTGCTGTTAGTAAAAAAGCAATCCTTTCCTTTACCTTTGATATGGATTCTCTTGTTGAAAAAGAAGATGTCAGCGTAGGTTGTGAATTTCCTCCCTTGTCCTGCATTTGTGACTCACAGATTCGTGTCCTCTCTAAAAACTGCCTTAGCTAATGATATTAATGAATAGCAATTGTACCTTACCATGTGCCATGGACTGTTTTAAGTGCTTTATATTTATTAACTCAAATCCAGTTCAGTAGGCACTATCATTCTCATTATATAGTTGAAGACAGCGAGGCGCTGACAGGTTGAATAACTTGCCCAAGGTCACACAGCTACTCAAGAGCAGTGCTGGGATTCAAACCCTGCCGGTCAGGCACCAGAGCGTGTGTTCTGGAACCACTGTACACACAGGGTTTGCATAGGTTCTGGACTCAGTCACGGGCCTCCCCTGAGCTTCCTTTGCATTTCTCACATAAGGCATCTTGGTCAAGTATTCCCGTGAAGGGGAAGCCCTTTGGATACTGACTTTGTCTCATAGGCTCTCAGAGCTCATTCCCCAAGTACCATCTCTGTCTGGCTTATCAACCCCTTTCAAAAATCTGTAAGATAGGAAGAGATGGAGTAAAAATAGAACACTTTTCTAAAGTGCAGTTCTACTGTTTGGAAATCCCAGCTGTTTCAGGAGCCCAGTTTAATGGTGACAAAAGGGAGCTTCCTCAGGTTCCCCAAGCAAGCTGAGCCTCGCTCTGAGCCAAGGCTCACAGAGAGGTGGCTTTTATAAGAGCTGTTCTCTGCTCTGGGGTCTGTGGTGTTTTGTCATCCCTGGAAAGGAAACCCCTTGCTCTTCTGCAGCCCAGCCTGAGAACCTCCATCCGAGCGGACAGGGCTGGGCGGTGAGGCATGCCGCGCTGCCTCTGGAAAGGAAATGTCTCCAAGATTGATGACTCGATGATCTCTTCAGAGATTATATCAAAAATTATTGATTATGTTACTAAGTCGTAGAAAATAGGCTCCAAGGTTGGGAACTAAGTGCTTTCTTTAAAATAATCCAGAAGCAGTAAAATAAATCAATGTGCCGAGCTTCTCAAACACCATCACTCTCATACTCGGGGTTCACAAATAGCTTGTCCTCAATGTGGAAAAGCAGGACTCTTTTTTTTTTTTTAAGAAAACATCTTAACAGTCATCTTTGCATACTAAAAAAAGGAAGCCAAAGTCTTATTTTAATACTTACTTTACAGAATTTTAAAGAATTTCTCGCTTCTGGCACTCCTTTATTTTCTAAATTGATGGAGAAAACTGCAAGCTTTTGAATTAATTTGTGCCATATAGGGTTCTTCTTCTTCTTCTTCTTTTTTTTTTTTTTTACAAAACTAAAAATACTAAATCCTCATGAAATATTTTTGTTTTAACAACTGAAGTTGACAACTCAGTCCTGCTCAGGGTTTTGAAGTTAAATCCAGATTTTAGAACACAAGAATATAATTTAATTTCAGTGTGGTTTGAAAGTCATTTCATTTGCATTTAAGATCATTAATTCTGCTTTATAAGAAAAATATTCCAGCAGTGTATCTTGCTAAAAAAAAAATAAACTCAATATGCAAAAATATCATTTTCAAATAGTTAAAATGAATGATGTTTTTTCATATTATGACAACATTTTTTGTTTTGACGGATTCACCAGAAGGGTTTGTAAAAGTAACTCTCCCTCAGGGCACTTAAGTGTTTATTTATAAACAGTTAACTACTTAGAGGAGGGAGTAACTCCAGGGGGAGTAATAAGATGTTAGAAAACAAAGATGACTGCAAAATGATGATAAACCACAGAGTGAAATTTATAATAAAACTCAAAGGACACTGAATTAGTATTCAGTTGGCAAGCTCTTCCACTTGGTACTGTCTAGAACCTGGGAGATCTGAGACCTTATATTAGGGGATCTCATCCCATTTTGGGGCAGCAGTTTCCTCACCTGTAAACTCAAGAGAGTGAAACAGATAAACTTTTAGCTTCCTTTGTATGTGTGTGTGCTCAGGCCCTCAGTGATGTCCAATTCTTTGCAACCCATGGACTATAGCCCGCCAGGATCCTCTGTCCGTGGGGGTTCTCCAGGCAAGAATACTGGAGTAGGGTGCCGTTCTCTTCTCCAGGGGTTCTTCCTGATCCAGGGATCGAACCCGAATCTCTTGTGTCTCCTACATTGGCAGGCTGGTTCATTGGCAGGCTGGAGAAGGAAATGGCAACCCACTCCAGTATTCTTGCCTGGAGAATCCCATGGATGGAGGAGCCTGGTGCGCTATAGTCCACGGGGTTGCAAAGATTCGGACACGACTGAACGACTTAACTTTGACTTTCACTTTCTTTACCACTAGTGCCACCTAGGAAGCCCTTCAGCCTCCTTTGAATTTGTATAATTTCTTGATTCTCTTTCCTGAAGTAAGATGTGCTTATTTGGAGGATTTGGGAGCTGAGCGTACTACAGGCCTCTGGGTCTCTATTTACTTCCCTCCCTTAATATTGTCTTTAGCGGGGACTTCCCTGGCCATCCAGTTTTTAGGACTTTGCCTTGCAATGCATGAGGTGTGGTCTGAGCCCCAATTGGAGGGCTAAGATCCTATATGCCTGACAGCCAAAAAACCAAAACATAAACCAAAAGCAATATTGTAACAAATTTGATAAAAACTTTAGAGTATTGTGTTCAGTACACTAGTACGGTACACCTTCTTCATGGTACATGTTTCTTGGTACATGCTGGTATCGATGCTGGGAATAGGATGGTGTCCAGTTTGGGCACATCCTGACAGGTTTCCTTCAGGCTGGGCTTAGGGTGGAAATGTGGGGACAGACTAAGAAAACTTTAGTTGAACTGAATTCACCATTGGAGTGGTTTTCTTTTCTGGTGACTGAAGAGTCCAGATTCCTTGGGTGATGTATTGGTAAAACCACAGGAAATGCCCTGGACATAGACTCTGTTGAAAAAATGAAAGTGTTAATCACTCAGTCATATCTAACTCTTGGAGACCTCATGGACTGTAGCCCACCAGGCTCCCCTGTCCATGGAATTCTCCAGGCAAGAACACTGGAGTGGGTTGCCATTCCTGTCTCCAGGGGATCTTCCCTACCCAGGGATCGAAGTTGGGTCTCCTGCAAGCAGAAAGATTTTTTACTCTCTGAGCCGCCAGGGAGCACTGGTGAGTAGGTACGGAGGCAGAAACAGAATTTGCATTTCCCTGGAGATGCTGGGAGTAACCTCTTTTCTACCTTAAGAGAGTGTGCATGCCTTCGATTATTCTCTTATAAACACACCCGTCTCCTTCCACTGTGTTCATAGTGAACGTAAAAATGCCTCTTCCATTTTGGAGCATTCTCAGATGGTAAACTGAAAGAGTCTCTTAAGTCATGTGGGTTCTTATTAAAGCTTCTCCTGGTTTCTATCTGTAATCCCTATGGATCCCTTCTTTCAGCTGAGCGTGCTCCACAGAGAGGTACCCCCAGTTGCACTGGTCCCCTGGGGTTCACTCTCCTGGGAGGGATGTTTGAACTTCTGCCTCCAAGCTGCTTCGCACATAACTTAGCCCATGGAGCATTTCCCAAGGACAGACAGCCAGAGGAACTGCCTGTGAAATTAACTTCTTATACAAAAGGTCGTTACATCAGCATGTTTTATTTTTAGTCTTTATTTTGCTTATGAAGTTCCTATATTAAACTATACTCTTTTTGCTTACCTATTCAGTGCCTCCTTGGTGCTGCATCCGATGATAGCAGCAAGGTGTATTTCCTTCTCAGGTAGAACTAAGCAAATGCAGGCCCAGAATTTCACTTATAAGAGTTTCCTGGAAGGCAGAATTGGGGAAAAAATGAGAAAGCATTGTGGAAGGTGGAGAGAGTCTGAGTTCTAATTCACACTCTGTTATTAGGGAAGTGAGGTTTGATGTTCTTATCTACAAAAAATTATAATAACATGTGCCTTGCCAACCATGGATATTTTTATAAGCTACAGAAATACTTGGTAATATTTGGAGATGCTAAACTTCCCTGGGGGGTTTTTCAGCTTACAATCAATGACTGTAGTTTAAAACCAGAATGGAAGTAACCACATAGAGAAGGTGGGTGAGTTTTGTTTTTCCATCAGTGATAAATACTGACTAAGTTCCGTAGAATTAAAGTAATATGTGCTTCTGGGAAGCATTAATAATTTCATTCTTGCTTATGTTGATAGAGAATTTAGGAAGACTGATGGTGTGATGTGAAAAAGCACAGATTTTGGAGCAGGAAAGACCAGGGTTTGAGATGCTGCTCTGCTGCTGGGAGAAACTGGATGGGCCGGTGTTCCAGCCGAATGGGTTAACAGTCTTCTAGCTTTCAGTTTTCTAACATATAGTTGGGTGCTGTAGTACTTTAGGTTGTTGTGAGGATTAAATGTAACAAAGCAGCTAAGTCACAGAATGCCTGCAGAAGGGTTCATTTCCTTTCTCCTCTTCTCTTCCATTCTGTTTCCCGTAGAAGAGACAGAGAAAGGACATGTGAGGGTCTGGTGAGTATGTCTTGGTGGAAGAACTCATACATTTGGTTGTTCTAAAAATCTGAGCCAAAGCTTATAAATAGATAGCTCTTTCCTGTTAAATAGCATTCCCCTTCTCTGTTTTTAAAGCACTTGACAGATTTTACAGTTAAAATAGGAAAATATTTTTAATCTTTTCTTCTACACAGTCATAGAGCTGTGGTGACTGTGGAAACTTAATAGTAGCTGATAAAAATAATTGGGAGTAATTCCTTTGATTACTCATAAGAAGATAAATCTCTTGTCATCCTTTAAATTTTCCTTGCACAAAATCTTCCTTTCCTCTCTTATTCTGAGAGGCACAGTCCACTCGTGAGTATCATTTAGATCAGGTAACTCCTTAGGGATGGTCCTTCTTGCTTGGTTTGTTACATGATATTTTGTTAATCTTCATCGTATTGGATTATGTCTAACTCTTGATCAGTTTAAAATTCAAAACGACAGAGATGGTAATACTTGGAATACATTTCTTTAAAGATCCTAATTATAAAAAGTAATTACACAACCATTGATGTACAATGTTGATTTAAGAAATATTAAAAGATGCAAGATGCTTCCCAAGCTCACAACATAGTTAATTCATTTTAAAGATAAAAATGCAGTTTATATATAAATGTTTAAGTCATAATAGAATCATATCACATATACTGTTTTATGCTCTTTTTTCCATATAGTATTATATTCTTACTACACCTGAAAATACATACCTTTTTAGTCCTTATTTTTAATGACTGCATAGTATTTTGTTTTCTAAAATGTGCCACAAAGTATTTGCTTTTCAATTGATAAGCATTAATATTTTTTCAATTTTTATATTTTAAACTGTCCTGTAAATGTACACTTGTCTAATTATTTCCGTAGGATAATTGCCTAGAATTTAATATTATGTCAGCGGTAAATGGACTTCTGAAGCCTTGCAGTATGTATTTCCAAACTGACCTTCAGAATGCAAGAAAGCTTACACCAGTGAACAGTCAGTCCTATCAGCACTGTAGAAGTGTCGCTCAAAAAAATCAGGCATGATAAGTGTAAATCCTAGTGATTTTTAATTCCTTGTCATCTAATAGTGGGGAGTGTTCTACTTTTTTTTTCTTGTATTGATGTTTTAGTAAAACGATTTTATAATAAAGTTTTCAAAACACACTGTTTCATAATAGTTACTTCTGTTCCTTCTCTCATGTTCCTCTAGGTTAATTTATCTCTTCTCTCTCTCTGTTTTTCCCCTCCAGGATGGAAGTATGATGTGATGGATATAACTATGGGCTACTGTGTGGGCACACGGCCTCCCTCTTGCCTCATTCTCCTGCTTCTCAAGCTTTTGGCTACACTCTCTCAGGGGCTGCCTGGGACCGGAGCCCTGGGTTTCCACTTCACACATTCCATTTATAATGCTACCGTGTACGAGAACTCGGCAGCAAGGACTTACGTCAACAGCCAGAATCGCATGGGTGTCACCTTGATCGATCTGTCCTGGGACATCAAATACAGAATAGTGTCTGGAGACGAGGAAGGCTTTTTCAAAGCCGAGGAAGTCATCATTGCAGATTTCTGTTTTCTCAGAATAAGAACTAAAGGTGGCAATTCTGCCATATTGAACAGGGAAATTCAGGACAATTATTTATTGATAGTCAAAGGCTCTGTCCGAGGCGAGGATTTGGAAGCATGGACCAAAGTGAGCATACAGGTTTTAGATATGAATGACCTGAGACCCTTATTTTCACCCACAACCTACTCAGTTACAATCGCAGAAAACACACCACTAAGGACTAGTGTCGCCCAGGTGACGGCGACGGATGCAGACATCGGTTCCAACGGCGAATTCTACTACTACTTCAAGAACAAAGTTGAGCTCTTTTCAGTCCACCCCACGAGCGGGGTCATCTCCCTAAGTGGACGATTAAATTATGATGAAAAGAGCAGATACGATCTGGAGATCTTGGCCGTGGACCGGGGGATGAAGCTGTATGGGAATAACGGAGTGAGCAGCACTGCCAAGCTTTATGTTCACGTTGAACGGGTAAACGAGCATGCCCCTACTCTCCACGTGGTCACTCACGTTCCTTTCTCGTTGGACACAGAGCCTGTATATGCGGTGGTGACAGCCGAAGACCTCGATGAAGGGGCCAATGGAGAGATTGAGTCTGTTTCCATCGTGGCTGGGGACCCTTTAGACCAGTTCTTCCTGGCCAAGGAAGGAAAGTGGGTGAATGAGTACAGGATTAAGGAGAAGAAGCCGGTTGACTGGGAGAGCTTTCCCTATGGCTACAACCTCACTCTTCAAGCCAAAGACAAGGGGTCACCTCAGAAATTTTCCGCAGTCAAGATAGTCCACATCGCCAACCCCAAAAGAGACACTGTTCCAATTAGATTTGAGAAAGAAGTATACGAAGTGAGCATTAGTGAATTTTCCCCTCCTGGTGTCATGGTTGCTATAGTAAAATTAAGTCCCGAACCACCAGATGTGGAGTACAGATTATCCCCTGGAGAGGATGCCCAGTACTTCACAATCAATCCCCAGTCAGGTCTGATCGTCACCGCACAGCCACTGAATACCATTAAGAAGGAGGTTTATAGACTGGGGGTGACAAATAAAAAGGGAGATTTAAAAGCACAAGTCACCATCAGCATAGAAGACGCCAATGACCACACCCCAGAATTTCAGCAGCCGCTGTATGAGGCATTTGTGAATGAGAGTGTTCCCGTGGGAACAAGCGTTCTGACAGTTTCAGCTTCTGATAAGGATAAAGGAGAAAATGGGTACATCACCTACAGTATTGCCAGCTTGAACGTGTTGCCGTTTGCCATTAACCAGTTTACAGGCGTCATCAGCACCACTGAAGACTTGGACTTTGAATCCTCTCCAGAAACGTACAGGTTCATCGTCAGAGCCTCTGACTGGGGCTCGCCATACCGCCACGAGAGCGAGGTCAATGTGACTATTCGAGTCAGAAATGTCAACGACAACAGCCCCCTCTTTGAAAAAGTGGCTTGCCAGGGGGTGATCTCCTACGACTTTCCAGTTGGGGGTCATATCACAGCTGTCTCAGCAATCGATATTGATGAGCTGGAGCTTGTAAAGTACAAAATCATCTCTGGAAATGAACTTGGTTTCTTTTATTTAAACCCTGACTCTGGTGTTTTGCAGCTTAAAAAGTCACTGATGAATTCTGGCATTAAAAATGGAAATTTTGCCCTCCGGATTACAGCCACTGATGGAGAGAATCTTGCAGACCCCATGTCTGTTAACATTTCAGTCCTACATGGGAAGGTGTCTTCAAAGAGCTTCAGTTGCCGAGAAACTCGTGTGGCTCAGAAGCTGGCAGAGAAGCTCCTCATTAAGGCTAAAGCAAATGGGAAACTGAATCTAGAAGATGGATTTCTTGACTTTTACTCAGTTAACCGGCAGGGACCACGTTTTGACAAGTCCTTTCCTTCTGATGTGGCTGTGAAGGAGAATCTGCCCGTTGGTGCTAACATCCTGAAGATTAAAGCCTACGATGCCGACTCTGGCTTCAATGGGAAGGTGCTGTTTACAATATCTGATGGGAATATGGATAGCTGTTTTAATATCGATATGGAGACTGGGCAGCTTCAAGTCCTTATGCCCATGGATCGAGAGCACAGAGACCTCTATCTCCTTAACATCACCATCTATGACTTAGGGAATCCACAAAAGTCCTCATGGAGGCTGCTTACCATCAACGTGGAGGATGTCAATGACAATAGCCCGATTTTTCTTCGAGACAGTTATTCAGTTAACATTCTTGAGAGTTCAAGTATTGGCACTGAGATTATTCAAGTGGAAGCCAGAGACGAAGACTTGGGTCCTAATGGTGAAGTGACTTACTCAGTCTTGACAGATACACAGCAGTTTGCCATCAATAGCTCCACTGGAATCGTGTATATAGCGGACCAATTGGACCGGGAATCCAAAGCGAACTATTCTTTAAAAATAGAAGCCAGAGACAAGGCAGAAAGTGGCCAGCAGCTCTTTTCTGTTGTCACGCTGAAGGTTTTCTTGGATGATGTCAATGACTGCTCCCCGGCTTTCATTCCTAGTAGCTACAGTGTTAAGGTCCTTGAAGACCTCCCCGTTGGCACTGTCATTGCTTGGCTGGAGACCCATGACCCAGATCTGGGATTGGGGGGTCAAGTGCGCTATTCTTTGGTCAATGATTACAATGGGAGATTTGAAATAGATAAAGCAAGTGGCGCCATCCGCCTGAGCAGGGAGCTTGACTATGAAAAGCAGCAGTTCTATAACCTCACAGTTCGGGCCAAGGACAAAGGGCGGCCTGTCTCGCTGTCATCTGTGTCCTTTGTGGAGGTGGAAGTGGTGGATGTCAACGAAAACCTCCATACTCCCTATTTCCCAGACTTTGCTGTTGTTGGCTCTGTAAAAGAGAACTCACGGATTGGAACCAGCGTGCTGCAGGTGACTGCCCACGATGAGGACCTGGGGAGGGATGGGGAGATCCAGTACTCCATCAGGGATGGCAGTGGCCTTGGAAGGTTCAATATTGATGACGAGAGCGGTAAGTTTCATGTTTTGTGCCAGAAGTGTTGTTTCACGTCTCTCCAGTTGTCAACACTGGGAAAGTGAAGGGCTATTCTTGAACTCAAGTGGAATGACAAATGACGTTGCATTGGTGCAGAGGTGACCAAGTCAGAGCTTTTCCTTAGAATGCACTGACTCGTAAGAAGACTTCTTTATACATGAGAGCCGGTGGTTTTCAGTGGGAGTCCCTGGTTTCTTTCCTGTTCAGCCACGCTGTCACTAGGTTATCTTCTGATAAGTGTAGATAATTCTCACCTCTGCTGAGTGTACTCAGGACCTTCACTAAATTAAGGGTCCTGATAAAGTAAGTTACATTTGCATTGGCTTTACATTAGTAGTGTGAAATGAGTTTTCAAGTGGCTCTTGTTTCCCTCTACAGACAGGCTTTGCTGAAGATATTTGGCATTAGTTGCGTGGTCTCTTTGGTCTCATAGGCACCTCTGGCCCTTGACTGACAGGCGTTTGCACTGTATCGGCCCCAGTGATACATGGAGGCATCCTTCTACAAACACTTTCATGATAGACTAGAGGAGGCATGCTGTGGATTTTATTTATTAAAAAAAAATGGTTTTAAGATTTTACTTGTAAGAATTTACATTTTATAGATGCATTTTAAGATGTGGGACAAAATTGTCCTGATATTTTTATGGTCCCCTACCTGTTGATTTACACATCATCATAGCTACAGATATGTATTTTATTTCAATTCTTATTGTCATTATTTGCCTTTAAACATACAGGTGCTTGGCCGTGTGTGTGTGTGTGTGTGTGTGTGTGCGCGCGCGCGCGCGCGCGCGCATGCGCATGCCTTGATCAGCAGAGTAACTTTTCCTTTTTTTAGTATTTATTTTTATTTATTTACTTGGCTGCACCAGGCCTCAGTTGCAGCACATGGGATCTTTGACTGCAGCCTGTGGGATCTAGTTCCCTGACCAACCTGGGCCCCCAGCACTGGGAGGACAGAGTCTTAGCTGCTGGACCGCTGGGGAAGTTCCCAGAGCATCGTTTCATAGTCTTCTCTAGGTTGTAGACATCTCAAGTCAGGGTCTCTGTCTTCTCTATTCCCATGTCAATGGTGCTGTTGGTGCTTTTCCTTTGTGGGGACACATTTGGATCCAGGAAAGTATTTTCTACAATGCTCACAGGGTGTTTGGTTCCCAGTAAGGAAGATGGTGATGATGCTGATGACGATCATGGAAACAGGTCGTGGGAAGGCGTTGTCATAAGGATCCTAGTTTACAGTAGTTATACAAGAAAAAGGGCTTGAGAAGCTGTTTCAATATTGGATAGAAGTAGCAAAACTCTCTGTACCATCACAGATTTAAACTAAATTGTAAATTTTTAATATGTGGTTTCTGATTATGGCCAGTATAAATCGTAAAACTGATTCCAAAGCCACAAAGAAGGAAAAGGTAAATGTCAGGAAAACTGGGTTCTGATTTAATCGTATACTCTATCTTTTATATGTAACTTGTCATTCAGTTAGAAAGTATTTTTACCTTTGAAATACAAAAGGAGAAAGGAGAAAGGAAAAGTAGCAATCTTTACTGAGTTTCTATTCTGTGCTACTGGTTTACTATTAACAGTAGTGGCTTCACTGAGTACTTGCAATGGGCAACATAGTGTATGAAGGGTTTTATAGTCAAGTCGTCTTTAATTCTTCCAATAGTCCCATTAATCTTAATACTCAATTCATGAACCAATGTTCAGAGAAGATACATAACTTGGAGCCTAGTTTCAAGTTTAGCTCTGAGTAACTGTGGTGTACACTACAATCTCCAGTCTAAAGACAAGCACGGGCTTTCTTGCTTGTTTCTAGAGACACTTGAGTTTGGTATTGATCTAACATTTGTAAGAATACAGTGTTAAATATGTGTCAAAATCCTTAGAGTCCTGAGCTCAGAGATGGCTGGCACCAGCCGTTAATCGCCGTCCTTTCTCCTTGCAGTCCCATTGTTTGTGTGCTTCTCCAGTGTGAGAAGCTTCCCTGTGGGACTCAGGTGGATGTAGGTAGGTAGGTCAACAGTAAGGTGTCAGGCTGAATCAGTAACCACTGAAGCCTAGATGGCTACATCAAGCCACAGTGGGTTGTTTTATTAGGAAGTCCACCTTGGTGTAGCTTGATGCAGGCAAGAGCAGGAGCAGTTTGGTGAGAGTGGCCTAGATTTTCCCAGTTTGTACTATTCTGTTTTCATCTTGGGTATTGCTGCAGAAAATGTGTGTATAGTTATTTGATGCTATAGCTGGTTTTATAATTCTTTATATAAATTATTTTATTGAAGTATCATTGATTTGCAATTATATATATGTATGCTGCTGCTGCTGCTAAGTCGCTTCAGTTGTGTCCGACTCTGTGCGACCCCATAGACGGCAGCCCACCAGGCTCCCCCATCCCTGGGATTTTCCAGGCAAGAATACTGAAGTGGGTTGCCATTTCCTTCTCCAATGCATGAAAGTGAAAAGTGAAAGTGAAGTTGCTCAGTTGTGTCCGACTTTTCACGACCTCATGGACTGCAGCCTACCAGGCTCCTCCGTCCATGGGATTTTCCAGGCAAGAGTACTGGTGTGGGGTGCCATCGCCTTCTCTGATACATATGTACATACATACATACATACATACATATACATATATATATATATATTCTATCCCTATTCACATTCTTTTCCATGATAGGTTATTACAAGATATCAAGTATAGCACCCTGTGTACACAGTGGGTCCTTCTTTATCTGTTGTGTATGTAGTCCATGGGCTTGCGAAGACTCAGATGTAGCCGAGTGACTAAGCAGAGCGCAGCATATGTAGAGTAGTGCACATCTGTTAATCCTAAACTCCCAATTATCCTCTACCCGCCTTCCTCTTGGTGACCATAAATTTGTTTTCTATGTCTGGTTCTGCTTTATAAATGAGTTGATCAGTATTATTTGTTTAGATCCCACGTGTGAGTGATATCATATGACATTTGTCTTTGTTAGTTCACTTAGTGTGACAATCTCTAGGTCTATCCATGTTGCTGCAGATGGCATCATTTCATGCTGTTCATGACTGAGTAACACTCCACTCACCCTTCTTTATCCACTCATCTCTCCTCCTTACCTGTTCATCTGTCTGCGGGCGTTCAGGTGGCCTCCCTGCTTTGGCTGTTGTAAACAGTGCTGCTGTGAGCATTGGGGTGCATGTACCTTTTTCAATTCGTGTTTTTGACTTCAGGAGTTTGGTGTCTTTTGCCTCTGTTGTAAAGTCAGTTCACTGTTTTGCATTTGTTCCCTTATATTCTGGATTGCATAAAATAAATTTTGCCATAAGTGATAATAATGTCACTTTCATTTTGACATTGCTTTGTGACTTAATCTCTTTTCTTAGGACATTAACTCGTCTGGGGTAAAGAGTAGCTGAGTGCATTATGTAAACTCATGTACCTGTTTTGAGGATATATCTAGAACCATTTCCTCTCAGTTTTAACTTAGTACTCTGTTCTTTGCATTCATTACCCACGTTTCTGATTTAACTTACTAGAGAATTACTTAGTTTTACAACTATAGTGACTATTTCTTTTTCTCCTTTATATTTCATATGGTTTCCCTGTTTAAGGAAGTAAAACTATGTTTTTCTCTGGTTATCAGAAAAGAGGCTTGGACTTGATGTTGAAACGTTTTAATGATTAGAGTTCCCATATGGTAATATTCTTAGCCATCTTTCTTCCATCTCACTTCTTGTAGATTTTAACATCCCACCCTAAGAAGCTGACGAGGAATGATTGCCTCGACTTGCGCCAGGGGATGCTAAGGTCAGGGATAAGTTTGGCAAATGTACGAGCAGCAAGAGAAGCCATCCCTTTGTCCTGTTTGGCTTATGCTCCTATTGAATGATCCGTCAGCTCTGCCTGCACCCGCTAAAAATCGTGGCTTGAGCCGCTGGCAGAATGAATGAATGGCTGTTTAGCCTCACTGCTGTTACTGGGTCTGAAGTCTGGACTCTGCTCTTCGTTTGACATAAAATGGCTTAAACTTGTTTGGAATTTGGTCTGTCAAGAACCTTTAAGACTCCTGCCAAAGCTTGTGTCATAGCTTGCATTGATACATGGGTCTCAAGCTTATGCATGAACATGAATCAGCTGGAAAGTTTGTTCGCAATGCAGATCCCCAGGCCTGATTCCCAAGCACTCTGATTCCGTTGCTCTGGGATGGGAGCCTAAGAATCTTCACGTGAGCTCTTCAAGCTGTTCTTCTGCATGTGGTTCGGAAACACTGCCCTAAATTTACCTGGGCTCTTTAGAGTATGTTTACAGATTCTTTCCTATAAATTCCTTTTCCTTATTCTTTGGAAAGGCGGGGAATTGAACTCATGTTTTGGATGAATTTCTTTTTTAAGCAAGCTTTCCAATCCCAATAAATCTTCTATTACTCATTAGTAGGGATAGTTTTCTGAATGCTTTCCTGATGAATCAAAAATCTATTTATATGCTTTAGTAACTGCAGCGCTTCTGTTCTGTGAATCAGCTTATGCTGGGATTAGTTGATCCACTTAGTAGTTTTAGGGACTTCCCTGGTGACTCAAACTGTAAAGACTGCCTACAGTGCAGGAGACCCGGGTTCAGTTCCTGGGTTGGGAAGATCCCCTGGAGAGAGAATGACATCCCACTCCAGTATTCTTGTCTGGAGAATTCCATGGACAGAAGAGTCCATGGGGTTGCAAAGAGCTGGACACGACTGAGCGACTATCACTTATACTTTAGTAGTGTTATGTTCTTTACTATTTTGGAACTCAGTGAACAAAACCATACCTTTGGAGTTTTTTTACCATGTACAGGCACTTATAAATGTTTAATAACATTCACGTAAATAGATTAGCTGAGGGGCCTTCAACTACAGTGGATTCGATCACAGTTTAAATGACCAGTGACCAGTCTGGAAGATGGAACATGCAATTTAATCATTATTTTTTTTTCCTTCACAAAGAACACATTCTTATTCTTTGACACGATAAAAATTCATATTCTTGGCTACTCGGAAGTTTTAGAAGGTTTAGATAGAGTTCATTGTACATTTTAAACTGTAATTTTCTGTTAGATACTTTTGTAAGCTGCAATGACTTCACTGTTTTATTTAGCTGGTATTAAAAAAATATTTAATCCAAAGAGTTTTCAGTTCAGAATATTAATCATGGATAATTTGGAAGATATTTTACCATTCATTATTACCAATTATATTATTGATCCATTTATCAAGTACCTGTTTTTTGCTAGGCACTGTGCTGGGTGCTTTGCAGGTACTTTCTAATTATCACATTAATCCCGCGAGGTGGGGTTCAGTGAGATTTGCCTAACCAGGGTCAAGCATTTGGGAGCTGTCTGAGCTGGAATTGACAGTCTAGTGACGTGGACTCCAAATCTCATGTTAGTCCCCCTCTTTTCTACTCCATTCTGCCACTAGAACCTTGCTAAGTGTATGTATTAGTTAGGTTTTCTGTATTATTGCTGTGTAACAATCAAAAATTTTCAGTGGCTTATAAAAGCAGATTTTTTTTTTCTTGCTCTTGGGTCTGGCAAAACAGTTGAGGTTGTTGCAGGGTGTAGTGTGAGTTACAATCTGTTCTACATGTCTTTCCTACTCCAGGACCCAGGCTGAAGAGCGTACTCACTGTCTGGGCTATAGTGTTCTCGAAGTCAGGTCAGGAGTGCCAGAGGCTGATGGAAGCTTGCAGTGCCTCTTGGAGTCTTAGCTCAAAACTGGTCTACATTCCATTGGCCAAAGCCCATCTTGGGATCGAGTTGAGTATCGATGTGGGGCAGAGAAGACTACTTCTCTTACAGAGAAAGGGAGAAAGAGGCATGGATGATTACTGAACGATTACGCAGCCTGACATAGCATGTAACAGCGGC
Organism: Redunca redunca; assembly: GCA_006410935.1. Classification (NCBI taxonomy): domain Eukaryota; kingdom Metazoa; phylum Chordata; class Mammalia; order Artiodactyla; family Bovidae; genus Redunca; species Redunca redunca. Next base: position 766,649 of record SJYQ01005077.1, read on the forward strand.
TGCTGCTGTCTTCACAGTCTGTTGCTGACTGGGCACTACCTTTGTGGGAGGCACTGGGTCAGTTTGTGGTGACACAGAGGGCCGCAGGTGTCAGACTGGGCCTTCTCCAGCGCTATCAGGATCTTTCTAGCTCTCCAGTGATGAGATGCTATACTTGATCTTTTATAGGGAGAATTCATTTCAACTGGTGGCCAGGGAGAGAATAAAGATATGCAACTATGTAGCATATGTTCAAATGAAGAACTGTTTGCTAGCTGCCAGTGCTGAGTCTAATACTCTTTATCTGCAGACTCTAATCAAGTGTCAAGAGTGGGTGAATCAAAAACAGGAAGAGAAACATTTGTATTGTTAGAAATTTGAGGAGCCTTTTATCATTGCAGAAGTCAGATATTGAAAGAGCTGAGTAATTTCCATAGGATCATGTTTCTTGCATAATGTCATAAAGTATAAGCTTCTGTTTTCTGATACGCAGAGGCTTTGGAAATCATATTTTTTCTTATAGACGGCTGCTAACTGTTCCAGCTTCTTTTCCGAAAACTTGCCGTTTCAACTCCTTTTTGACAATTTGAGGAGTAAGACAGATATTACTCGGCAACTTTGGTGTAGTTCATGATAATTCCAGACTAAATGGTGATCCCCATCCTCATTCTTTTTTCCAGGTGATATTTGTATCTCCCACCCATCTAGGTCAAAAGAGATTCGTTGAATTTGGCTCAATATTTGCCCCTGGGCCCAGAGCAAGTTAAGGAGAGGAATGAAGTTAGGGTCAAGTGATAGCAGAAGCTTTTTTTGGCTCTGGATTTTACCCTTAGCTCTAGACTTTTTGATCATAATTATCTGAGAGAAATATAATGTTCCCGGAGGAGCTCTGAACACTCCACGACATTCAGATGAATGTAGTAGTTGTCATGTAAATCAGGCAGGAGAGAGGGTTAGAAGCTTCTGGAAAATAATGAACAGCATGCTTTCATTACTCTCTTCAGCAGGTGCCTTCTTCCTGACCTTTTCTTAGCAGTGGGCTGAAGGCAATTCAGGCTTTAATAGAGGACCCTTGGTTCAAATCTGTGATTATTTCTGCCTTGTGTATCAACTCTATGCTGCCACTGTCCCCATGTAACTAGTAAATGATAAATATGATGACCAGCATAAAGAGGAAATCCACACTGGGGGGCCAGCCCACAGTCTGGAAGCTTGTGTGTTCTTTCCTCTGAACCCATTCTTCCTTTTATGTTTTAATAATAGAGGTTTCCCACGGTTTACCTGGCCCTTCCTGTCAGCAGCATCATGATTTCCTCAGTGCTAGGTGATGCTGAATGATATTTACTTCTTCAATTAGCAAAGAATGAAATTTCAGAGGCCTAGTAAGCAGAGGTAACAAAAGCGATCATGATTGCTTCATGTATTACTGGCTCTCTGGAAGAGGTAATGGGATAAATGTATTGTTTGTGACTTCAGGTAGCTTGTATCTCATTTCAGTCTTCTAAAAAAATTTTTTTTGCAGGTGTTTTATATGCACATTGAAGGATACTTTTATTTATTATTACATTGGGAAGAATTATAGAGTTTGATAAATATTTATGTGATGCCTCCATATTCACAGTGTTTCATTGAAAAGAAAATGAAATGAAAATGAAAATGGGCTGCAGTCTGTAGTTTTAGCTTGCCAGGTTTTATGAAAGCTTGTCTTATCGACAGACAGAATCTACGAAGAGTTGTGTGTAGGATTCAATTCAATTTATATTAAATTCTGGGCACTGATACGTGAATTATTGAATATACTAGGACTCTCCAAATTTTTCCTTTGGACGTTTGATGATTTGGACATTTGGCTCCTCTAGGACAACTCTGCATGATTAAATTCACCGATTTTCATTTGCATAATATAGGTAACATTTGAGTTGCTTTTGAAAAGCAGTATGCTGGTGAGAATAATGCCAAATAAAATAATATATTGAATAAGAAAGATTTTGAGTCTAAAAGTTTGAATAAGTTTGAATAACAATTGAAGGAATTAAAATAAAAATTTGTGGTGCATACAGGTCAGCACACACACACATATATATATACATACACACACAGATGATATGGTAAAAACATAAAGGCTTTGTGATTTAGCTGCACGATCTATGAAACAGTGCTTAAACCATTTTCAATTCTTTTTCTGCACTTTCTTCCTTAAAAGTCTACCTCTTCACTTTCACTGCTTCTCTGCTCCCTTTTTTCTTCATTTTTCTCCTCTTCCTTCTCTCCTTGCCACATTTATATAGTACATGGGTTCCCTGCAGGCTTTGGGGCTGAAGAAGATGCATAGATGTTTAAGTCAAGGATGAATAGTAGAGACAGAGAAGCATGCAATTGCAAACTGGGATACATGGGTAACATAACCTAAGTGAGAGCCTTGTGCTGGCCATTTATCGTGTACATTGTGGCCTTGGCGTCACTCTTTGGCATTATGTGGTGATTTTTACAAATTCCAGTTGGAGAAAGGACAGTCTGAGAGATAACCAGAGCATTAAAGTCAGTTGATGATGATATATAAGCCTATATATATAATAAGCCTATCAGCAAGGCTTAATTGTCAAAGAATGCATAACCCCAGAAATAGATCGAGGTTTTATGAGGCTTGAAACTCATACAGTTTGGGTGGCTTCTTTGAGAAAAAAGTATAAACAGTATGACTACAAGGTTTTTATATTTGCTTAGAATGAGGAAAGAAATAACAGTAATTCATGAGTTTGAAAGC
>SJYQ01005077.1:769398-844066 GCA_006410935.1 Redunca redunca
GCCAGTGTGGTTGATTGAAATTTTTTGATTCAGAGTTTAGAAATGTTTTTCTAGAGACACAGCTTGTTCTTGATAGTGCTATATGTATTTTCTCCGTTGCTGTCAAAGTTGAAAAAAATCTCTGTCAAATTTATTTCTCATATGAACTGTTATAGATCTACTTGCTGTTAATAATAACTGACTGCTATAGGTCTGTGCTCTGTAAACAAACAAAAAAAATTCTAGTAATTTCCATTTCTGAGAATCTAATCAACCAAAAGAAATAACTTATGGTGCACTTAAAATTTGTATGCTTCTTTTCAGGAGAAAACTTTCAGAACCAAATCTTTCAATTACAAGCTTGCATATCTAATGACTAGGGAATTTTCCACAGGCTAGCTCCTGGCTCTGTACATCTGGCCCCTAATTTCTCCGCCCCAGTGGCCGTAATTCTAATACTGGCCACCCCAGGTTATGGTTGTGTGGTGATGCAAGCTCTGTCCTGTCACATCCGTGCTACAGTGCTGGCTGTTTCAGTGTAATGGGTAAGAGAAGGCTTTTGGTAAGCCGTTCCTACCCTGGGCAGCTAGTAACAATTTGTCTATACGTGGCATTGATGGTGAGCCGTTAAATGTAAGCCTAATGTATCTTCAACTCATTTCACTTAGATCCCTAGTGTGCCTATGTGTGTGCAAAGTTGCTTCAGTCGTTTCCAACTCTGAGACCCCATGGACTATATCCCACCAGGCTCCTCTGTCTATGAAATTTCCCAACATCGATACTGGAGTGGGTTGCCATTTCCTACTTAAACGGAACTTCCTCACTCGAGGCTCCAACCCGAATCTCTTACGTCTCCTGCATTGGCAGGTGGGTACTTTACCACTAGTGCCACATGCGTAATCTTGTGAACCATTACTTGGGTCCTCCCTGGGGCTTGGAAGCTTTGATGGCTTCATATCAAATGTGCATCTGTGATGAGTACTGGTAAATGAACTTTTTCTGACATTTTTAAGGTCATTGGTGGGTCATTGGAGCTGGGCCAGGCCACAAAGTCTAGTGCTGATTTGTCATTTGCTGACACCTAGACCAGCTTAAAGGTTCTTGTCACTCTGGTGTGTTATTGAACCAACAAACACAACATTGCAAAGGACACAAGATCAAGGTTGTACGTGAGTGGATCCAGGTTCCCGGTATCTCCAAGTATCTAAAGGGGGTGCCCTGAAGTCATGTAGCCAAAGCAGCGCTCGGAGGATAAGTCTGAGAGTTCGAGACAGATGGTCTTGAGCGCAATGCTTCTTCTGAGTGGTTGGCTGCTGAGGGAATTGCATTATTCCTTGGGCCCAACTCTTTTTCTAACTCCTATTTGGGAATTTACTAGAAAGAATATACCAGTTTTTCTTGGAAGCCAAGAAAAATGGCCTTTGAGAGCTGTCCTAATGATTGTCAGAGTTCTTTTTCTTCAACTCATCTTATCCTAAAAGCATGACTTTGAGGTTTCTCCTAAATCATTAGGGGTTTCTCTTAACCATAATTTTGGCATTTTATATATATATATATATACATACACAGAAACACAGACACATGGACACACACATACACACATATATGGGCTTCCCTAGTAGCTCACACAGTAACGTATCTGCTTGCAATGTGGGAGACCCAGGTTTGATCCCTGGGTCGGGAAGATCCCCAGGAGAAAGGAATGGCTACCCACTCCAGTATTCTTGCCTGGGAAATCCCGTGGACAGAGGAGCCTGGCGGGCTACAGTCCATGGGATTGCAAAGAGTCAGATAGGACTGAGCGACAAACACTTCATGCTTCATACTATATATATATGTGTGTGTGTGTGTGTGTGTGTGTGTGTGTGTATAAATCATTTATTTAGGCTGCACCAGGTCTTAGTTGCAGCATGCAAACTCTTAGGGGTAGCATGTAGGGTAGTTCCTTGACCAAGGATTGAACCCAGACCCCCTGCATTAGGAGCATGGAGTTTAGCCCCTGGACCTCCAGGGAAGGCCTCCAGGTTATTATTACACTGTTTTTTGATAATCTAATATATTACTATTATATTGTACATGTCAGCAGCACATCTCACAATTGGTCATTTCCATCCCTATGGGCTGCTGGCATTGGTAGGATGTTTCTGATTTCCTTGACTGCACTTTGATAAAGTCTTATTGTTAAAAATAAACATTGACGAGATCAGCTTTGATAGAGAATTCTATACTTGGGATATCATGTCATACATGAGCCAGCATGAGACCCTGAGATCTTGAGTGAGACTGTGGTGATGGAAAGCAAAATTAAAGCCTTCTTTTGTGTATATTCATCCTCTGCTCTCATGCATATCAGTATCTCTCCCCAAACCTGGGTAGAGTTCTGTATTTCTTTCTCACACCTTGAGGATACTGCTAAAGAAAGTTTTGCCACATGATTAGACTGAATAAGCCTTGCATTGAAAACATGGTGATTAGTTTTGGGTAACAATTTCCTAAAACATTGTCCTAATTGCTAAAAGTGCAGCCTTTGTCCATCTGTCTGTCTGGTAGTTTTATTCAAGAAGGCAAATAATCAGAATGAGCCACACTTTCATTTATGGTCACTAAATTCCTATGTTTCACAGCTAAGACAAGGTAGGCACTCAGTGGTGTTAATGCTAAGTCAGAATTCTTATTCCACAGTCACACCACATGACTCAAAAATGTACAGTTAGCTAATTTGGAACTTGATAATTTGGTAGAATATAATCAAGAAGCAGAGTGTAAAGAAAAATTGTGGTGGGGAGCCTTTTACAAAACTTTAAAAATAATTTGTTCCGATATACATTAACTCCTGCATTTTTTCCTGGATCTTACTTAGTTCTACTTTGCACACAATTCTAGTAAGCTAGAATTCTCTTTTTTATTGGAATATAAGTGCTTTACAATGTTTTGTTGGTTTCTGCTGTACAGTGTTGTGAATCAGCCAGTCACTCAGTTGTATCCGACTCTTTGTGACCCCATGGACTACAGCACACCAGGCCTCCCTGTCCATCACCAACTCCTAGAGCTTGCTCAAACTCATGTCCATTGAGAAGGTGATGCCACCCAACCATCTCATCCTCTGTTGTCCCCTTCTCCTCCTGCCCTCAATCTTTCCCAGCATCAGGGTCTTTTCAAATGAGTCAGCTCTTCACATCAGGTGGCCAAAGTATTGGAGTTTCAGCTTCACCATCAGTCCTTCCAATGAATATTCAGGACTGATTTCCTTTAGGATGGACTGGTTGGATCTCCTTGCAGTCCAAGGGACTCTCAAGAGTTTTCTCCAGCACCACAGTTCAAAAGCATCAATTCCTCAGTGCTCAATCTCCTTTATGGTCAAGCTGTCCCTTCCATACATGAACACTGGATCAGCCATGTATATCCGTATATCCCCTCCCTCTTGGGTCTCCTTCCACCTTCCTGTCCCGCCCCTCTATGTCCTCCCAGAGCACCAAGAGGAGTCCCCTGTGTTTACAGCAGCTTCCCACTAGCTGTCTTACTTACCTATGGTAGTGTGTATATATATGTCAGTGCTCCCCTCTCAGTTTGTCCCTCTCCTTCCGCCTGATGTGTCCACAAGTCTGTTCTCCACATCTGCACCTCCATTCCTGCCCAGCAGATGGGTTCGTCAGCACCATTTTTCTAGATTCCGTATATATGATCCTCTAGTGTCTTAGAGATTGTACAGCGGAGAGCATTGCTGTATGGTGGCATAGTAGCAACGATGAAGATTAACCCTGTTCATCAAGAGAACTCAGTGGCTAACCCCCATTGAGGGTTAATTGTGTGTCAGGCATTAGAAAGTATTAAATCATTTCCTTTTCACGAGGATTCCATGAGGTCGTTACTTGCTTACCCACATCTAAGGATGAAGAAACAAAAGCTTGGTTTTCAGTTACTTGTCCAGGTTTCCCAGCTTGTGATAAAGCTGGGATTTGAATGAGGCAGGCTAGCCCTGATCTGAGCTTTTAATCACTTCCCTGCACTTCAGACACTTGCTGGATAAACAGCGAAGTGTCTCCTTGAGGGCTGACCCAAAGGGAGCCCATCACTTCATTAGAAGCCAGTATAAGAGCTGGTCATTATAATGAAGAGTCCCAGTCATCGTAGAGGCCCAGATTCCTCAGGAAACAGAGCCCAAGGCAACAATTACAGCACATGTTAATGTTTATTAAGGTGCAGTCCCAGGGGAACACATATGAGAGCAAAAAGGAAGTCAAGACCTGCAGAAAGGGAGACCAAATATAAATGAGTATGTAATTTAATTGGTCACAGCTTTACAAAAAGTGCCAGCCTGTCTCTCAGTCACCCTGCTTGTCTCCAGGGAGGTCACATGGAACCTCTGCATCTGGACCAGTCAGCCTGGAGATGGAGGGAAGGACAAGCAGCTTTTCTCTTGGTTCTTTCCCTCTTTGACCTTCTAATGATCAGATCTGCCACCTGGGGCATCAACTCCTCAACTCTGTTGGGGGTGGGTAGTGGATCGGGCTGAGCTTAATGGATCTTGGCAGTACACAGAGGCTGGGCAGAGAATTTCAATGTATTTGGGAAAGATTTTTGGTCAAAACAAAGTCTAAGCAGAAAGAAACACAACCCATAGTATTGTGATGCCTACGTAATTGCCTGGAAAACTCCATTACCCAAAATGGCACTTTCCCCAGTGGCTCTGTTTTGTGAGGGCGTCATGGTTCCTGTTTCTTTGATCCCTGGGTGCAAAGAGTGGGCCTGGAAGAACTGCCTGCGCTCCATACCTTTGATCGATGTGTGCCAAACCTCTTTGCAACACCTCTCCTTTCTTGAAACCTGAGTGCTGTTTTATCAACTGTCTGTGCGTGCATGAGTCTGGGGGCTAGAAATGCAGGGGAGGGAGAAGAGCGTCTAAGGTCTGAGGATGCTGTGGAAGTGTGTCTGCTTCACCTGCGTCCTCGTCTCACTCCTTGTCACAATGTAGTCATCTCCGTCGTCTTCCTCGTTGGGACGGACGCCACCATCCAGCACGACTTCGTCTGTTAGATTCTCTGCAGGGTGTGTCACGTACTGGAACCCATGCAGTCCGCACATTAAACTTACGGCCAGGGTCTCATGGCCCTAGATTTACGGGTGTGGGAACTGAGGTTTAGAGAGGTTGGATAACTTGCTTAATTTCAAAAAGCTACAAGTAGCAGAGCCAAGGATCATCTCACTTCACAGTCCTTGTCCTTGTCCTGACTACACACTGCCCCTGGAGCCCCCACGTTGGGGCCTCTTAGAAAAATGCCTCCCCCACCCCCACCCTGGCCCTGTGCACCCCTTTTCTCATGTGCCTTTGTTGCTAGGAGCTTAAAAGGAGTATCTGCAATATTCAGCAACCCATTATAATATGTGCTGCATATTATACATGTCATATTTAATATAATGATCATATAGGAGAACTATAACACATATTAAATACATTTACAGTATGCTCTAACTCGTTGTGACCCCATGGAGTGTAGCCCACCAGGCTCCTCTGTCGTGGGATTCTCCAGGCAAGAATACTGTAGTGGGTTGCCATGCCCTCCTCCAGGGGATCTTCCCAACCCAGGGATCGAACCCACATCTCCTGCATCTACTCCACTGCAGGCAGATTCTTTACCACTGAGCCACTGGGAAAGCCCCCCAAAACATACTATATAACACATAATATACATCATATAGTATCATATGTTATAAAGGTGTAATATGTTATATGTTTGATAGTATCAGATAAGGTATGCCATTATATATTGTATATATTGAGCACCTACTATGTGATGAGCTTTGTTCTAGGCACCAAGTTAGACTAGTGAGTCAAGTGGACAAAAATCCTTATCCTTGTAACAGTCTAATGGAGAAATGGATAATAATCAAGATAAGTATAACATGCAGTGTGTTGGATGGGTTTAAGTGCTAAGCACCTAAAAAAATCCTCAAGGAAGGAAGAAAGAATGTGTGTAGGCAGCAGAGGGTTTCAGAGAAGGCCTCACTAGGACAGCCTCTGGATTGAGTCATAGAGGGGTTTTAGGTGTGCAAGCGTGTTACTTCAGCTTGCAGGAAGGCAAGACGGCACAAACTTGGCTGATGGTCATAGACAAACTCTGATGACTGCTCTTCATGATTAACAAAACCACTAGGAACTGTAGGAGGAGTGTAATTGAAAAGACACAGTTGTAAATGCAGATTTGTTCAACCCAGAAGTATCCTATTTTAAAGTATTTTCTGGTGAATCAAAAGTCTTGATATCAATGTGTATGTGTTACTTGCTCAGTCCTGTGTGACTCTGCAACCCCATGGACTGTAGTTCACCAGGCTCCTTTGTCCATGGGATTTTCCGCCAAGAATACTGGCATGGGTTGCCCTTTCCTTCTCCATGGCGTCTTCCCGACCCAGAGACTGAACCCAGGTTTACATCATTGGCAGGTGGATTCTTTACCAGTCTGAGCCAGGGAAGTCTGACCCATCTCAAAATTTTTTTTAATTCCAACATGCCCACATCTTAAGAGGAAAATCTATTTCCCTTGGTAATGATATAATTATTTCCCACCCTCCTTCTAGAGTCTGTTTTTCTGAATACTGTTTTAGAGTAACTCTACTTTGGTTTTTATCAAATGTGTTGTCTTTGAGGGGCTTTCCCAGTGGCGCAATCAGGAAAGAATCCGCCTGCAATGCAAGAGACCTGGGTTGGATCCCTGGGTCAGGAAGATCCCCCGGAGGAGAATCCACTCTAGTATTCTCACCTGGAAAATTCCATGGGCAGAGGAGCCCAGGAACCTACAGTCCGTGGGGCCACAATGAGTCAGACATGACTGAACAACTAAGCACTCGTCACTCATTGTCTTTCAAACTGTCGAACCGAGCAGATGCTGTGTCAGGTGTGATGTCTTAGCTGCTGGGTGAGGTGCTTGGTGCCTTGCTTGGAGGATTTCTATTCTAGTTGGGAGGATAATGCCTATGGGAAAGGAGGAAGTGTGCTGTCCTATTTAATAAAAGAAACATGTATATACCCTGTACCTAAATTACTAATTTTCAAAGAATTTGAGTAATTTAATATGCCATTTTTGGCCAAAATTATAATTGAACTGGATATTTAAACACTCTTTGATGATTCTTTGGAGCATATTTAGTCCAGGGCCCTGCTTTGAAATTTGAGGACGATGAGACTTATTGAGATAAAGTGACTTTTCCACCATCCCAAAATGGTCAGTGGTACAATTGAGCCTAGAACCCAGGACTTGCAATCATGTGCCGCTGTTTTGTTGAGATCTGCTTCCACGATTCAGAAGATGCTGTTGAGTCTTAGGTTGTCATTGTTAACCATATTTACTACTGAGATGTGGAGTCACCGACTTGGCCATAAGCAGACATCATCTTTTACTAGAATGGCTGGCCCCAGAGCTGACTGTGCACTTTATACTTGTGAGGATTCTGGGTGACCATGCTTTATGATATGTTGCAACTTATTTTACATTCTGTGGTTTACTGACCTAAAAACATCACACCTATCATTTGAAGCAAAGGGCAGGACACCCTTTTCTTTCTAAATTACACATGCTCAGTTTTTAGTCACAGAACTCTGGAAATCATTAGCATATGCAAACACTCCTTCTCCCAGAGTGGATTTCTACTCTGCAATTACTATGCTGTTTGGGGTAAGATTAAATTAGTCCAACATTAGAACACTACACATTAAAATGAGAAACAGTAGCATTGTCGTTCTAAAATATTAGGGAGCTATGAAAAACACGAACACAACACATCCCCCTCTGGCTTCTGGCAGTGCCTGGTAAACCCAGTGATGCCCAGCCCTGTTCCTCTGGCTTCGCTGGGAGAACACTGGGCTGCTGAAAATTCTCTGCCGAAACTGGCTGGCCAGGCCGCTAGCGTGGGTTGGTGAAAGGGAGAGGTTTCTGCTTTCTTTGTTCTGATCAAACTCAATGCAGTTTCTCCAGCTGTGAGGTCGAATTTCCAGCCCTTTGGTAAAATTAAACCGTCGCTCTGTCTAGTTGCCAGTGCTGGCCTCAGGCTGACAGGCTGTGGTGGGAAAGCACACGGGTGGGAGCATGCTGGTGGGATTGGTTCTGGGGCAAACACTGAAGCGTTCTGGCACCTCGGGCGCTCAGTTAACAAGAAGAGCTTGGTACCCAGGATTATGAGTAGATGCCCTGTCACTCAGGAAGATTTCTCTGCTTGCAGGGGAGTCTTTCCTAGTTGGCCCATGGGATTCTTAATGAAGATGTTGGAAATAGCAGTGCTGCTGTGTTTCAGCTTCTAACCAGAAGCTGAATGAAGATCAGAAGTTCTCTGTCCCTCTCAAATGGATCCTAGCATTTCTCACTTCAGATAAAGAGTGTAGTTTTCTTTGCTTGTGTGTTTCTTGTTATTGTTTTCTGTCTTTCAGTGTCTGTGAGTCACTCAGATTTGGTAGATCTTGAATAAACATATGAACCCCAAATAACTGTAGTAAGAAATGCATAAAATACTGAGCAAGAAGTTACTGGATTTCCTTTAGTAAGCAAATGTATCCTAGAAGCTCATGGTTGAAAATTGCTTTTTATTTAATGAGTCACTTTTATTGGAAGGTAATGATTATGTCCAGGCCATAAATACTATGTGAATTCCCTTCAGCAGACATTAAAAATATGACTTTCAATTGCAAGCAGCTTTAAAGGCTTCAGAATACTGAGGTACAAATTTTCAAACCTGTGTGTTCTGTACACATATGGATAAAAAGAAATGAATAAAACCCAAGAAGAGTTCATGCATAGCAAAACATGTTTCTGACCAACATCTATGGTTGAATACCGCAAGTTGAATGAGAACATGTAACGGTGCAATGATAAAGGGTTTTAAAGGTGTTGCTGCGTGTGCCATCTCATTTATTGTTGCAGTAGCCTGTGAGTTATTACCCTCTCTCCATTTTACAAACGAGGCACAAGATGGTTTGGTGACTTGCCCAAATACTTCATCTTTCCAACATGTTGCCTCTTCTTGTGTTTATGAATATGTAATTTTTAATTTTAATTACTATTGGTTTGAACAATCCAGTTTCAAAGTTTAATTATATTTTTCTTCCAGGAACTCTCAGGCAGCAATAGGGGTTATTACTGGTGGTTAAACTTAACAGTTTATATAGGAGTAATTTTTAAAAATCCATCTGTGCTCCAAATTTACCTAGGAAATAAAACTGTATATATCAAGATTCTGTTCAGCTGCCCAGAGGGCAGGTGACAAAACTTTTTCAAAACGTTTTTATACTCATAGTACCAAGATACTGAACTGACTGTTTCCAGCTAGCTCTGTGATTTTGTTGGATTAGCCAGGCATGTGCAAGATTTGGGTGTATAGGCCCAGCTTGAACTATATCCCTCATCTTAGTTCAGCATCAGCTGTATATCTATCTTATTCTTTCTGCTTAATTGTAAGCCCCTTTGGCAGGATTTATTTTTCTTTTTTTCCCTTTTTTAAAAAAATATTGAAATGCAGTTGATTTACAACATTGTGTTAGTTTCAGGTATACAGTAAAATGACTCAGTTATAGATATATATATTTCAGATCTTCCATTACAGAATATTATAAGATACTGAATGTAGTTTCCTGTATTATACACTAAATCCTGTATTATACAGTAAAGGATTTTGTGTGTGTGTGTATATATATATATATATATATATATTTTGTATATAATAGTTTGTATCTGTTAATCCCGTACTCCTAATCCAACAATCCTACTCCTGGACATGTGTCTGGAGAAGACTCTGAAAAGGTACATGCACCACAATGTTCATAAACAGTGCTATTTACAATATCAAGACTTGGAAGCAATGCAAGTATCTACCAACAGATGCTAAGTCTGCTGCTGCTGCTGCTGCTGCTAAGTCGCCTCAGTCGTGTCCGACTCTGTGCGACCCCATAGACGGCAGCCCACCAGGCTCCGCCGTCCCTGGGATTCTCCAGGCAAGAACACTGGAGTGGGTTGCCATTTCCTTCTCCGGTGCATGAAAGTGAAAAGTGAAAGTGAAGTCGCTCAGTCGTGTCTGACTCTTTGCAACCCCATGGACTGCAGGCCACCAGGCACTTCCATCCCTGGGATTCTCCAGGCAAGAGTGCTGGAGTGGGGTGCCATTGCCTTCTCCAGACGCTAGATCTATGTATAGGCATATACACCACAAAGGATTTCCAAAGATTTATTTCTTAAGCACAGTTGTGTCCTGTGCTCACCGGTCAGAGCTTGAATGGGGGTTTTCAGAAGAAAGGGAAAAGGAAAAGGAAAGGGCTGGCTGTGTACCTCCAGCCGCAGCTCTGCGTTTCTGTCTCATTCCTTGCAAAGGTTGGATGAGGTGAAGGAGACATGTTTTCTGGTAATCAGCTTCACCTCTGAGCAGGTGGGGATCTGACCCAGGAGCTTTCTTGTTCTACTGTGGTTCAAAGTTTTGAATAACCAGTATGTAGATAAAGAAAATTGAGACACAAATGCTCTCCTGAAGAGCTTCCTTGCCAGTGCTGGAGATCCATGGCTTGTTTTCTCCTAGTTATTGAAGGTAGAGACAAAAAATAAAAACAGGTTATATTTAAAAGTAATTTTACTTTGTAATAACTTTTCATTGTCCCATTGTCCCCAGTAGCGTTTTTTAGCTTGTGTTTAAACGTTCTTTCTCCGTACCCAAACAGAGCCAAAAGGAAAAAAAAAATGTCCACAGAGCTGCCCATCACTTTTTGAAAATATTTTGGGCACATCAGAAGGCATGTGAGATCTTAGTTCCCTGAGCAGAGGTTGGCCCCAATCCCCCTGCATTGGCAGCCAGGGTCCTCGCCATTCGGCCAGCGGGGAAGCTCCTGCTGCCGCTTCTGGGTAAGCGTCCTCTCTGATTCCCCATGCTTTCTCATCACCTGGCCGCTTCTCTTATTTAATGTCCTCTTGGCCGTTTCTTAGGCTGACTCTGTTATCTGAAGGACTTTGTCATCCACAGAATTCCTTTATCTTTCTTTTCTCCACTCTGTTTTTTCAGTAAGGCCCTATCAACTTATTACTGGCGACTTTAGCTCACCAAGCCCTGCCATCCCTGTCTCTTTCAGCAGCTGCTGCCTCATACCCTGGCTGGCACTTTGGGATCATTTCGGGCAGTGGTTGTTATTTAGGGTATTCCATATTGTTTCCACTGTGCCAAGGGCCTCCAATTTCACCACTCTCTTTGGGGCATTTTTTAAAAAATATCTTTATCCTCAGCTTCTACTTTATGTGCATTGCCTTCTTCTGCTGTTTCTTTGCAAAAGTACTTTACTGTTTTTCAAAGTTAGGTTTTTGTCACCCGCCAACCATCCTCCCATCCATGTGCTTTCTATTGACAAAACTTCTCTGAGTTCTTTAACAATTTTGTCTTTTCCTTAATTCTACCTTCTTCTTCAGCAGGAAATAATCTACTTTTCTTCTTAGAATAGCATGGTTTTAAGCTTGTTCCACAACTGATTTTATGTATATACTAAATGAGTTATTTTATATATCACCCATGGTCAAGATTCCTTATATATATTCTTTAGCCTTTCTCATTTCAAAAGGAATCTAATGGAAATTAATGGTGCTCAGTTGTACCTGCCTCCAAAGGCTGAAACATATATTTGAAACACAAGATCATTCAGTTATCAAACATTTCTATATTTACCAAGCCATGACTCCTTTTTTTTCTGACAGGTAGTGTATACTACTTTTGATGAGTTACATTGTTTAATGCGGCCAAGAAAATGGTCCTCACAGACGGGGAATCATCTCTTCTGTACAGGCCAGGCAGTTCTCACTGGTGCTAACCCAGACCAAGGCAGATTATTCTGGATTGGCCCCCACCAAACTGACTATGTTGAGTGAGAGATGAGAAAGCAGCCTGAAACTCTGGGCTAGGGTGGTTCATTTTCTGTTAGCCAAGAGACTCTTGTGGACAAATGAGAGAGAGGTTTGCAGGTCAGCCCTTAGCTTTGGCTTCTTCATCTGTTTATACTCAGGGTGAGAGTCTTCACTGATGTCATCAAAAACAACCTAAGTATCAGAAAAAAAAAAGCAAAATTGTGTATTTGTGTTTGAACTTTGTCACTGTTTTAGAATTGCCAACATGACTAGAATAGGGTCTTTGGAGCAAAAGAATATGGGCTGAAGTTCTCTCTGTCTGAGGAAGGAAGAAGCTCGAGAAAGAATCAGAGCAAGTTCTGAAAGGTGGATGTCCCAGGATGGGACTGTGAGGTGAGGTCAGGTTAAAGGGGCTGTTTAGGTCATCACTGGAAGAACATTCGGAGGAATTAACCATGAGACAAGAGGGATAGCACCATTGTTTGATGAGATTGTTGGGATGGAATGCCATCATGTAATCAGATTCCTGTGTGTGTGTTCAAGGAAGAGCCAGGAACAAAACAGTATATAGGTGAGGATCTGTTCTCAAGATAAATGGGGTTAAATTTTATAACAGGAATGATATGCAGGAAAGGTTCGGGTTGAAAACACATGTGAGTATGTCTGTTACAAGGAGGGGCGTCTCTTATCCTCACAGTTCCCATTTGACCTTTGTGACCTTTGACACTCATTGGGCCTCTGGTAATAGCTGGAGTGCACAGTCTGCGCCTGGGGTGTGGGCATCGCACTTGCCCTGTGGGCTTCAGTGCTGTGTGGCTCTTACTCAGTGCTCCCTGCTGTCACCCTTTTCCAGGCTGACTTGGCTGTCTGCCTGATCTGTCTCCTGAGACTATACAGCTGCTTCTTTTCTTCTTTTCTGAGCACCCTGAAAGAAACCGTGCTCACTGTCCCTCCCTGTGTCAGGTGGCGCCCATGTGACCTTGACAGCCACAGGCATAATTACCCACCCCTCAGGGTTAAGGATAGTCAGTATAATTTAGTATAGTCAGTCATAGGGCTGCCCTGGTGACTCAGACCATAAAGAGTCCGCCTGCAATGCAGGAGACCTGGGTTCAGTCCCTGGGTTGAGAAGATCCCCTGGGGAAGGGAATGGCAACCGACTCCAGTATTCTCGCCTGGAGAAGCCCATGGACAGAGGAGCCTGGTGGAATATAGTCCATGGGGTTGCAAAGAGTTGGACATGAATGAGTAACTAACACTTTCACAGAGTCGAGGCAAAACCCAGATCCCTTTCTCTTTAAGGAAGTTCCCTTTTGAGAATGTCTTGGTAACACACCATTCTTTGATTTAGCAGCTAGAATTCATTCACAGGTTGGGAGAGGGGGTGGGGTGGGGGTCACATCTCCACGTGCAGGTGCCAGAATATAGACTGCCCCATGCGATGAGCTGTTCGAGGGATGATGTCCTTAGGGAAGCTTGGGCACCTTCCTGGTTTTGATTCTGGCTTTTGCTGTACCGAGGTGAAACTCACACAGCACAAGATTCGCCGTTTTCAGGCGTTGGGTCCTGTGGCATTCACACTGCGCTACAGCTTGGACCTCTTCCTAGTTCCAAACCGGGTACTCACTGAGCAGGGACTCTCAGTCCTCTCTCCCCCTCGCCTCAGACCACCAGTCTGTCTTCTATCTTCTGTTTCTGTTGTTCCTAAGCACAGAGTATAGCCATGTGATTCAGGGACCCCACAGTTAAAAGAGAAGGTGGCATCTTAGGGACTGGGATTTATGTTATCATAAATCCAGGAGGTGAGTTTCAAGGATAAAACCACATCTTGCTTTATTTTCCCTTTAGTGATAAAAGAAAGATGTTATATTTCTGAAGCACCTTTTTGATCTGACTTTGAAGGAATAAATCTATACATTTTGTTCGAGCAGATAGCCAGCTAGCTGAAAAATAATGTTGATGAACTGTTTTTTGTTTTTGTTTTTCATTTTAAAATTGTATATTTTGATGAATCCTAGTAACAGTATGAGAGTGTATGGATTAATTGCCCATTGTAAGTATCCCATTCTGGTTTTTTTTTTGTTTTTTTTTCCTTGGAGGGAAATATTTTTGAAACACTAAGTATTCATTACAGGAAAATAAGCATGCCAGGCCTAAGAAAGAGAATGAAAGAAACATGAGATGCTGTCTTTTTCTCAAACATTGGAGGGGAGTTTGTGTGCTTGCAGCGGGATTTTTGTTTCATGAGTTTTTGTTGTTTCTTTATTGCAGTATTAGTTACTTTCAGAGGACCTGATCTCATAAAATGGCAAAAGATCCAGGAGAAAATTGAATGCTTTGGCTCAAATCAATTGCATATTATGTTAGAAGACAGCAGATTTCATGAAAACACCTCCTGTTAAGGGGGCAGAAGCTGAATTTTCCTTTGATTCTAGATTTTAATATCGACTTCCAGTATTTAATAATTAAAAAAACACGGTTTCACATGTATTTTTAATTTTCTCAAGTTTGAAAGTTGCATGAGTCTCACACTGACCCTTGGAAGTGGATTTCAGAGTTGGTGTTTAAAATACAAGATTCACAGAGACCAGAATGGTGGGGTGGTCAACTGGAGTGTCATTTTCCAGAATAAGCAGTATTTACGT
The DNA here is from genome assembly GCA_006410935.1 of Redunca redunca. NCBI lineage: Eukaryota > Metazoa > Chordata > Mammalia > Artiodactyla > Bovidae > Redunca > Redunca redunca. Next base: position 783,875 of record SJYQ01005077.1, read on the forward strand.
TATCCTTTTTCAATATCTTCTTCAGTTTTCATTTGGTGAACCTGGTTATTATTAAAGTAACAAAGCTAATGGAGTTACCTGCTGGGTGGCTTCTCCCAGGAAGGCACCTGGAATAAAACCTTTCATAGACTGAGGGGAGATTGTTATGAGGTTCTGCTTCACAAGAGGGTCCCCTGAAGGTTAAACAGGAACATTCTCTGATTCTTCGAGAGTGTCCTTTGGTGTTGATCTTTCTGCCACCACCTAGATGCCTGTCAGCCCCAACTTAAATCCATTTTGAGATACGCCTTGGTCGTCCCTAAATTAAACACAATAAGAACAAACAAATACCTTGGAGGGTTTTACCTCCTTCAAGTTTTGCTCATCTTGAGATTGCCATAGTTTAATGGCCTTTTTCAAGTTTGTATCAGGAAGGATGTTCATGGACACACCAAATCATAGATCAAGACGTACTATTTCAGGTGACTCTGTTCTTGTTCAGTTTTTTTTTTTTTTTAATTGAATGACACATTTTAAAATTCCACAGTGCTTTACACTTTTCCAAGTTTCACAGACATGATTTTATATAAGCCCACAATAAGCCTTTTTAAAAAGTCCTCTACCTTGGCACTTCCCCAGTGGTCCAGTGGTGAAGGATTTGCCTTCCAATGTAGGGGACACGGGTTGAGCCCTGGTTAGGGAACTGGGATCCCACCCACCGTGGGGCAACTATGCCAGCTCATTGCAACTAGAGAAGCTCATGCTGAGCCCACGGGCTCTGGAGCCCATGCTCCATGACACGAGAAGGCCAACCCTGCAAGGAGAACCCCATGGTTGCTACAGCTAGGGAAAAGCCCAAGGGCTGCAACGAAGCCCCAGTGCAGCAAAAAAAAAAAAAAAAAAAAGAGATACGGGAGTAGAACCCTTACATTGCCCTCTCATCCCTCTCCCTGCTGGTAACCACTTGTTTGTTCTCTCTGTCTGTGAGTCTGCTTCTTTTTGGTTTTATTCACTAGCTCATTTACTTTTTAGATTCCACATTTTTGTGGTATCATGCAGCATTTGTCTTTCTCCGTGTGGCTTACTTCCCTCAGCATAAGGCCATCCAAGTCCATCCATGTTGCTGCAAATGGCATTATCTCATTCTTTTTATGTCTAAGTAATATTCCACTGTATATACGTACCACTTCTTTGTCCGTTCATCTGTTGATGGACACTTAGGCTGCTTACATGTCTTGTCGCTTGCAAATAATGCTGCAACAAACATTGGCGTGCATGTGTTTCTTAAAGAGTGTCTGCCACAAGATAGCAGGTGTAGAGGGAACCAAACATCCACATTTAAAAGTGGATAGTTCATTCTAAATCAGATGATTCTGAGATAAGTGATGTGCAGAACACTCTTGGAGGACCACTGTCCTAGCCTGTTGAAGTCACTGGGGGCCTTGTTTTATCATTCAGAATATTTGCTTTTCCTCCTGATGTCGAGTCATGAGAAAATTTGGTGAGATGTTCAGGACCTAATTCCAGTCATTAGGAAAATGTTGACAAAGGCAAGTAGTCTGGACTCAGAGTCCAGAGACAAAGCCCTGGAGACTCTTATTCTACATGGGCGCTGCCTTCCATCTACTGAAATTGAGACACTTTTATACCCTTTACCTGGCTTGTCCTTCAACCCACATTTTCCCTGTCACGTCCTCTGGGATCTCATGAGAGATTTTGTCAGATGCCTTGCTGACATCCGGCTATGCTAGATCTACAGACTTTCCCTGATCCACAGTTCAGCAAACACATTTTTTGAAAGGAAAGAAGAAAAGGGATGGGCAAATAAAATTTTTTTAAAGGAAAAGAAAAATGAGACTAACTTGGCATGTTATCTCTTTGCCTGCTGATCCAAACACATATATTTGAATCAGCAAATTTCCTCTGGAGTACGCAGATTGTAAGGTATACTTCCCAGGAGTCGCTGGAGCCTAACAAAGAAATTTACATGTGTTTTACAGGAGGTTTTGCCTCCCTACAGGAACATGTGCAGACACAAGTGTGATAACTCATTAATACCAGCCTCCCTTTCTGTGTGATTGGAAGGGGGGGGAGGGGCTATCTTTTAACTCTGAAGCAGCGATTCTGGGGCAGTGTGCAGAGATGGCATTTCCTTGTAAAAATCTCTGAGGGTTTCACACTGGTCACCCCTCACTTTCTTCCCATCTGCATACCCCCTGCTAAATAGCCTTCACTCTTTCTCTGTCTGGTATATCAGGGAGGAAACAGGGAAAGGATGGCTTCCCAAAGAAAAAGGGAAATTCCTGTAGTGCATTTGAATGACAAAACTGTATTTCTCAGAGGGTTTATTCTTAGAAAAAGGAAAGAGAATAGTCGGAATATGTGTGTCCCAGAATTCTGAGCATGAAACCGCAGAAAAGAACTTTAACTCACAACTCACTTAAGCTAATCCCTCTGCTAGACTCCCCCCACTCCCCCAGTCCCTGATATGGTGATTCATTGTGAAAATCTGAAGTGAACTGAATTTAGGTGCGTGCAGATGCCGGAGTACCAGGAGTCTGGGGATCATGCGGTGCCATCATCCCTCAACTGATGGCTCCAAAGCACTGCCCTTCCGATGCACAGACTTTAAAAAGTGGGGGAAGCAAATTAATGATACTCAAAAGGAATTTAAAGTAGACTAATCAGGGGAGCTGTTTGCAGATGTGCTGATGTCGAAAAATCAGTATTGGCTTTGTCTGGAAGAAGGAGTGGAGTTCGTCTTCTCGAGCTAATTAAAATGGGCTTATCTGTAAATTTAGTTATTCATAAATCTTGCTTCCACAGAGCTGCTGTTTTTCTAATAGGATGGGAAGGCTGGGTTTCTGTAAATGTGGGTCAGCCATGTGATTGAGTGACCCAGATTTCTGCAGACGCCCAGAAGACAGAGCAGAGAGAGGATCTGCACAGCACAGCGTGGGCCCCCGGAACGCCTATTCTGTGTGCTGACCACAGAGCTTGAACTGGACTGTTTCCCCTTGGAAATCATGCTGTAGTTTCCTCCAAAGAAAACGGCACCAACCTCCAGGTCTTCCTGGGTTTTTTCCCCTTGTCCACCTCTCTCTCTGAATTCAGGAAGGGATCTTTTTTAAGCAGTGAAATTAGGTAGCATCTTTCTTGGCTCTGGCTCCAGTTGGGATCACAGGCAGCACAGGACACGGGCTGGTGCCCCTGAGTGTCCATCAGTGGGGAGTCTGCAAATGGACTCATGCTGATTTTAGACAGCTCATCAAATTAGCATTTTATGATCTCTCTGCATATTTTCTTTATAATGTAGCAGCAACTGTTTTCACTATGTGGTCAGCCAAGTCATTTGTGTGTGTGTGTTATAAATTATGCTCAAAATGACAGGGCTCAATGTAGAAAAAGTAGAAAACACAAAAAAAGCAATAAAAGGGGGGAGGCAGTAATTAAAAAGTGAGAGAAAATAACTTCTTATTCTTCTGAAGCCATGAGTAAGAGGCGGTTTTGTTTAGTGGATTACAAAAAAAAAAAAAGAGCTCTCGAACCAGCTGTGCTGTGCTGCGCTTAGTTGCTCAGTCCTGTCCGGCTCTCTGCGACCCCGTGGACTGTAGCCCCCCAGGCTCCTCTGTCCATGGGATTTCCCAAACAAGAATTCTGGAGTGGGTTGCCGTCTCCTACTCCAGGGGATCTTCCCAACACAGAGATCGAACCCAGGTCTCCCACGTTGCAGGCGGATTCTTTACCGTCTGAGCCACTAGGGAAGCCCATGGATACTGAACTGGGTAGCCTATCCCTTCTCCAGCGGATCTTCCTTACCCGGGAATTGAACCAGTGTCTCCTGAATTGTAGGCAGATGCTTTACCAGCTGAGCTATCAGGGAAGCCCCTGGAAACCGCTACCTGCATTGAAATAGAAGCTCTACCACTTCTCAGCTGTGGGATTTGGGGTAATTGCCTCTCTATATCTCAGTTTCTTCTTTGATACAATAAGGATACCTACTTCAAGAAAATGCCTTGATCCCCTTAAAAGACCTCAACATAGTAAACATTCAATACATGTTTGTGGGAAAAGACACTGAATGAATACATAGGTGGAGTGTTTCCCATCGGATATGAAGTTGTGTATCTGGTCCCTGGGCTTCCCCGGTGGCGCTAGTGGTAAAGAAGCCGTCTGCTAATGCAGGAGATATAAGAGATGCAGGTTCGATCCCTGCGTCAGGAGGGTCCCCTGGAGGAGGACACCCCAGGATTCTTGTCTGGAGAATTCCATGGACAGAGGAGCCTGCTGGGCTATCACTGCCTTGGGTCATTTAAACTCGAGCGAGAAGAAGATAAGATTTATGAAATAATATGTACGTTGAATAAGTAAGTTGTGATCTACTTGGTACCCATTTGAGGGGAGGGCTCCCCAGGAGCTATTTTGTTTGGCAGTTTTTCTTTTCTTTGGTGTGTTCATCTGATTAAACTACTCCCATTCTAGCCCGATTATTAGTGGGTAGCAGACCCAGGCCCAGATCATTCCATCACAGAATAAGAAATATGATAAGGCTCCATGGCATTCATCTTTTCAGTTATTTTTGAATAAGCATTTCCCAAGTCCTTACTGAGTGGCAAGAGCCATGTCAGATTCTGGAGCTGCAAAGACATTTGTAGGGGACACAATTAAGGAGACCTGTGACTCAAAGGGGAATTACAATGTACTGGGATATATGCTGAAAGTCAGCAATGCCCAGGGCCTGTAGGGGCTGGTGTGTGTTTGTGTATATGCTTATGTGTGTTGGAGAGAGAAGTTATCAGAACATCCTTCCCTCAAGGAGGTCCAGTTGGAACTACATCCCTGTAAAAGGCTAGGTATTAGTTTCATACGGTGGGTGGGGCTCATTGCAACCTAAAGTCACAAGAGTGGCAATAGCAAAGACTGCAAAAAGGAAGACAGCTGAGAAGGTGAACAGTCATCTTCAGTTCAGCATGGGTAGAGGTCTAGGGGGATGAAGGGTATGGGGCTCTATGCCGAATCGGGCTTGTTGTCATTTGACGGTTTTTAAGTAGAGAGTGAGTTGGCCAGGACAGCAGTTTGGAAAGCTCGTCAAGAGCCATGTGTATTTGGAGTCAAGATGATTTGGCACGACTAGTTGTGGAAAATCCAGAATTAAGTGGCTGGAGTAAGGGTAGGGCAGCAGGGTTGCAGGGAAGGAGCCAATTCACAGGGTGTTAAGGAAGGAGAAGTCACAGAATCTGGCAACCCATGGACGCCTGTGTTGGGAGGAAGGATGGTGATGCTGCGGAGCGACTAATGACAGAATTAGGGACGGTCCTCAGGCGTCCAGCTTGTGATGTGCGTGGGCTGGTGAGACCATTTATCCAGATTAAGTATGTAGCAGAAAGGTCACTGTTGAGGTGGAAAGATGCCAAACATACTGGTGGGTTTTATGGACCTCTACCACATCACAGGTGGCTTCCCAGGAGGCTCAGTGGTAAAGAGTCTGCCTGCCAGTGCAGGGGACGCAGAGGCGTGGGTTCAATCCCTGGGTCAGGAGGATGCCCTAGAGAAGGAAATGGCACCCACTCCAGTGTTCTTGCTGGAAAATTCCCATGGACAGAGGAGCCTGGTGGGCTACCACCCATGGGATCACAAAGAGTCAGACACACTGAGCACGCAGCTCGGATGTTGACGTATCAGATGGAGCTTTCGATAGGAGTGGCGCCACGCAGGCACTAAAGCGTGAGTTTCTTCACGCAGGCAGTCATTCTGGATCAGTATACGTCACCTGGCTTTTCCTCATTAAGCGGTTTTGGGAGTGACTGGTGAACATCAAGTTTTGTCTTCTTAGAGAACCGTGGTGTGCTCTGCTTGTTTTAAATACACCACAAGGATGTTTTCTGGTGAAGGGAATTAATCTGAACAACTCATTTCCACTGGGGACTTTTGCTAGGCTCTTGGAGAGCCTAGAAGCAGGGAGATGGAAATTGGCACCGCTAGTTTTTTATGCTTTTGCTGCAAACTGATACAGTAACAGATGTTTTATGATTTCAACATGGTTTTGTGGACGTGTCATTATTTATGTGGTTTTTTTTTTTTTTAAGCGAAGGAAGTACCAGGTCCTAGCAGGAAATATGCCCTCATCTCATGGCTGAGTCTGGCCCTGTGCTGCCCTTCCCTCACCAACAGTGGGTCAGGTCATTTTAGTATGCTCCTCAAGAGAAAAAGTGACAGTGAAAATCGCTTAGTCTTGTCCAACTCTTTGAGACGCCATGGACTGTAGCCCGCCAGCCTCCTCTGTCTGTGGAATTCTCCAGGCAAGAATACTGCGGTGGGTAGCTGTTCCCTTCTCCAGGGGATCTTCCCAACCGACAGATCAAACCCAGGTCTCCCACATTGCAGGCAGATTCTTTACCAGCTGAGCCGCAGGGAAGCCTTAGAAGGTGCTGCCTTATCTTCTGACCATCCCCAATGGGGTGGAGAGTAATACTTGCCCATTTGCCTTATGGTGCTCAGTGCCTCGGGCCAAGAGACTTCCTGGAAGAGACATGGTGGGGAAGAAAAATTAGGAGTTTGAAATTCACATAAACACATGCTGTTTATCAAATAGATTACCAACAAGGACCTACTGTATAGCACAGGGAACTATAGTGAATATCTTGTAATAACTGATAAAGGAGAAGAATCTGAAAAAAAAAAAAAGATATGTGTACCTGCATCTCTTTGCTGTACACCTGAAACTAACACAACATTTAAATCAACTATACTTCAGTCAAAAAAGCAAATCATTATTCAGAAAAATGAAGCAGTGACTATAATTTACTTATCCATGTTTCATATGTTACGTATATAAAGGCAGGACTGAGAATTATTCATGTTTCAACAGCATTTATTTGGAACTTACTGTTGTGTATCAGAGAGTGTAGTGCGTTTCCTGCTGGGGTGATGAAGGGGCTGCATGTATAAACCTCTTGGGGAAGATGGGTTTCCAAACAAGTAAGAGCAAAGCAGTCAATAAAGTACTGTAACAGAAGAATATCCAAAGCAGCTTGGGGCGTCAGAGCATAACTGCCTAGCATGTGCGAAGGCGTTTCTTTCTGAATTTGCTCACTTCTAACTGAAGGGTAACTACATGTTGTGTTGGTTTCCGCCATGCGTCCGCGTGGATCACACGCGTGTCCCTTCCTCTTGAGGCCCCCCCCCCAGGTTGTCACAGAGCCCTGGTCTGAGTCCCCTGAGGCATACAGCAGCTTCCCACTGCTGGCTGCTCTGCCTGTGTTAGTGTGTATTCCCTGTGATGCTCTCCATCCTCTCCTTCCCACCAGGAATTCTTCAGAGAGGAGTCTCTCTGGGCAGCCTGCGTGCTTGCTTACCTTGTTTAAACGACATGGCAGACTTGTTGAAGGTCATATCCTTTTCCCTGAATTGGACTTTTCTTTACATTTCATCTGTGCGTCTTTGTATTGCAGGTTTTAGGTCTGAGTCTTCTTGTCTTCTGCACTATTCTAGAGCCTCTTTGGGGTAAGACCTCTGTCTATTCAATTTTTCTGTTCCCTGCTGTGCCCAGCAAATGCCACAGTAACACACAGAGTTTCTCACTTTATTCTCAGAATAGCACTGTGGCACAGATGCTATTGTTAGCCCCATTTTTATAGATAAGAAAACTAAAATTCAGAGCATTGAAAACTATTGTTAAGGTATTTTAAACAGTTCCAGTTGCTTAAATGAAATGCAATAAACTAAATGGATTAATATCAATAACCTCAGATATGCAGATGACACCACCCTTATGGCAGAAAGTGAAGAGGAACTAAAAAGCCTCTTGATGAAAGTGAAAGAGGAGAGTGAAAAAGTTGGCTTAAAGCTCAACATTCAGAAAACGAAGATCATGGCATCCGGTCCCANGGAGATCAGTCCTGGGTGGTCATTGGAAGGACTGATGTTGAAGCTGAAACTCCAATACTTTGGCCACCTCATGCGAAGAGATGACTCACTGGAAAAGACTTTGATGCTGGGAGGGATTGCAGGCAGGAGGAGAAGGGGACGACAGAGGATGAGATGGCTGGATGGCATCACTGACTCAATGGACGCGAGTCTGAGTGAACTCCGGGAGTTGGTGATGGACAGGGAGGCCTGGCGTGCTGCGATTCTTGGGGTTGCAAAGAGTCGGACACGACTGAGCAACTGAAGTGAACTGAACTGAACTGAAATGAATTAAACAGAAATTTACTCTTTGACAGTTCTAGAAACTAGAAGGCCAAGATTATGATGGTATCATGATCAGAAATGACAAAGTTATCAGGATATCATGGAGGCCCTGACAGTGTCTCCCATGCCTATCGATTGTTCTGTTGGTCTCTGTCCTGGCATCGGACTAAATACACTTTTGCTAATGCTTGTAACTTCAGAAGGCAAGTTATTCTTATTTTTGTTTTACAGATGGGAAAATAGTGGACAAACTTAAATCTCTCTGGAGAGAGAAAGGTTATGTTCAAGGAAAGTGAAACAAAAATAGATTTATATACCTTAAGGTAAAAGGTAAAGAATCCGTTTGCAGTGCAGGAGAGCTAGGTTTGATCCCTGGGTATGGAGGATCCTCTGGAGAAGGGAATGGCTACCTACTCCAGTATTCTTACCTGGAGAATTCCATGAACAGAGGAGTTTGGCATGCTAAGTCCATGGGATCACAGAGAGTTGGACATGATGTAGCGACTGACACTTTCACTTTCAAGGTGGGTTGTCAAATGCACGGTGCATAATAAAAGCTCTTATTTACTCAGTGGTATGGACTGCTCATCTTGGTGAGACACCTTACAATAATCTTCACAGTAGCAATTAGAACTGGGTACTGTTACTTTCCCCTTTTACTGAGGATGAAATCAGACAGAGAAGTTAGTGATCACAGATTAGTAAGTGTCAGAGTAAATGTCACCTCTGTTTGTTTCCAGCGCTATTCTCTTAAACACTGCAATTACAGCAGTGTGACACCCTGACATATTAAACCAAATTGTGCTTTTCCTCCCTGCCTCACTTTTTGATCACTCTAATCAGCTGGTAGTTTTCACTGCCTTGTGGAGAATTGGGGCATTCTAGACAGGGAGCAGAGTAAGCAGGAGGCATGTCCATAGAAAAGCAAAGAAAGCAGAAAAAAATGGGGGAAAGAGCTATTTTTTAACTTCCAAAATAGGCTTTTGAGAGCCACATCAAAATAACAGTTTTAAAAGCACAGGTTTTGATCCTAAGAGCTAAGTTTTGTTGAGAGAAGAAAAGCCTCCGGAGAATAAAAAATAAAGGTCTCTGAAAAAGCTGGTCATAGGGTTTATGCCATAGTAATAGGTTGGAAAGAGACTAGAGGAAGATTTATAAGCTTCCCTCTCCCCACCTGATCCTCCCCAGCCTAGCTGAAGATCTTCAGGGAGGTAGAGGAGGAGAGTTAGTTAGGACCTGAGCAGGGGGAAGGAGTCTGGGTTCTGCAGTGATGGGGCCAGACCTGGGCCATCCCCTAGGAAGACAAGCAAAGCCGCCACGCCTGGAGGGAGTGCCAGGGCCAGCCATGGCTGTGTCTGCGGCCTTCCCCTTTCCCAGGGGCACCACATGTCACCTCCAGGAGCCGCGGTGGTTGTTCCACGCTGCTCCTCAGGGCCTCCTCAGCGGCTACCTGCATGCTGTCTGAGCACCGTCCAGTAGAACCCATGCTCCCCCACACCCTGGCATTCTGATGAGCCTTGATGTGGCCATCCAGTCGTGGGGATGCCTCATTTTAGGGCCCAGGATAGTCAAAGCCTTGCAAAGGAGACCTAGATCTTACCTGGGTAGGACTGACTATATTTCCAAAGGAGAAGTGAAGCTACTCTGCGATGCCTTCCAGGGGCAGCGGGGACCAAAGCTGACCGTGAGGATGAGGAGGACCTCGGAAGTGAGGGGATGAGACAAGCTTTCGAGGAGGGTGAGCAGAGTGCATAGCTATGGAAAAGCATGATTCGTGTTGTGAAAATACTTAAATCCTGAAGTTACAGTCTGGGGCTAGCGTCTGCCATGGGGGACCTTGAATGTGAGAATAGTTTCGACTTCAGCCTGCAGGTCGTGAGGAGTCATTGAAGCTGTCTTTTGTCTGGTGATCTTTACAATGAAATCCTGTACTAAGCATTTTGCACACATGTAAGAATGACTCACTTAATATTCAAAAAGAGCCTCAGAGAGGCTGAATAACTGACCTGAGGTTACACAACTGGGAAGAGAGAGAACTCCGCAGATTTGAACCCTGGGTTTGTCTGCCTGAGACAGAATCTCACGTTCTTCCAACTCTGCCAAGCTGTCCCGCAGCCTGTGAGTGCAAGTCGGGACTAGCATCCTTGTTCACGCTTGGCTCTAGAGCAGTCAGACTCCAAGCTCCCTCCAAGGCAGGGAGTTGAGGATACCTTTGCAAACTTGCAGATGAATGTAACACCCCTGTCCCCGCAAAGGTTTCCTAGCCTAGTCATTCCCAAGTTGGCCCCTCATGCTCTTAATTTGTATTTTGACTGAGGAGTTAAGTCACTATCATTCGCCCATTAGTTTTGGTCCCAAGGCTGTAGATGGATGGTTCTTTATCTTGACATCTTAGCTCCTGCATCTGTGCTTTGTAAACGTGTGTAATGGTTTTCTTCTTGTTCTTCAGAGTGACTTGGTTCCTGTGCCAGGGGAGGGCAACGTGTGAGCTTTTACTCTGAGCTCTTCTTACTTATATGGAGTTTAGATCTGTGTTCTGTCAGCTCATTAACTGGTCTACTTTTCATCCAGTTAATGACAAATGCCGACCGTGCGATGTTTGACATTCGAAACAGACAGCTGAGCAGTTTCGTGCCTTTAGGTCAGTCACTCCCTCCAACTGGGAGATTTATCTCCACGAGCCTGACCGTTGACCTCTTTGCGGGCACTTACTTCTACCTGTCCTTTCTGGAGTTTTTCTTGGTACCTCAGAGTGAGGGATGGGATTTGTTAACATCAAAAATTCTTTGAGATAGACAGGACAAGCGTCCTGGTGCTCTCCAGAGGTGAGGCATCCGCAGAACCTGGAAGTCGCTCCGCTGTCCCACGGAGTGGTGCCGGTTGTCCGGAATGCTCAGTCACGCCCATTCCATTGGCAGTTCAGCGTCAGGCTCAAGTCGGAATAACTCGGACACCTACCTTCAGATCATCAGCCGCGTCTCTCTTCCTGCTTCTCCCTCCTCACGTCTTCTCTGTCTCTCACACACATGTACACGAATATACATCATATTCCAGCCCAATCGAAGCGTGGTAATTTCCCAGGATGTTCCGTTTGTTTTCTTACCTCTGCGCATCTGCCAATGTTGCCGTTATTGTTAGCACTGATATAACGGTAATCACAGCAGTGATGGCTATCCATTTCTCAGTCCCAGGTTCTTTCCTCATGTTCTTCCATATAGTAGATGAAGAGGGAACGCTGGGAGCATTTGACGCTCCAGGACAAATTTCCGCCTGGCTCTGGGGCTGTTCCCTTTGCCTCAGCTTGGCTCCCCCAGCCACCCAGCTGCTGTGGTTTCTCTCTGGGCCTCAGGGCTGCCCCCGCCCTGCTGTGTCTCTACACCCCAATTCCTTAGTGTAGCAGGACACATGCTGCCTGGTGTGGGTCAGCGGATATGGCTCTCTCCTCTACTTGAGTCAGGGACCGCAGCGTCTGTCTTGTTTGGAACTGGGTTTCCAGGTCGAGTCTAGAGTAGACTGCCGCAGCTCGGTCAGGGTGGAATGACTGATGGATGGTGTTTGGCCGGCGTGGAAGGACATGCTGCCCAGCACCCCTCGGCTATTTTCTGCTCGTGACTTTTGAAGCCCTCTCCCCTCCAAGCCCATAGCAATGATCAATAAGGATTTGCGGACCAACTCAGTGAGCCTGGGGAAGATGAGTCTGAAAAGTCTGTGACAACTCTTAGGACCTGGCAGAGCCTTGGACCACCCTGGAGACTGGAGGACCCTGAGCTCATGTCAGAGCTGCTGGCAGGCCATCTTCTCCGTGACTGTGGGTGTGTGCAGAGGCGGGGTGACTGCTTGCTTCTGAGTGGGACCTGTATGTCAGTGTTATGGAAAGCAAAAGGGAAAGTGTTCCATGCCCAGTCATGCCCGACTCTTTGTGTGTGACCCCATGGATTATAGCCCACCACGCTCCTCCATCCATGAGATTCTCCAGGCAAGAGTACTAGAATGGGTAGCCATTCCCTTCTCCAGGGGATCTTCCTGACCCAGGGATTGAACTCGGGTCTCCTGCATTGCAGGCAGATTCTTTACCATCTGAGGCAACAAGAAACGAAATAGTTCTCCACAAGCCATTCCCTTTCCAGGGGACTTTCCATTCTAGGCAGATGACAGGGACCTACGGAAGGCTGACCTCACCTGATTGTGTGTGCACGTGTGTGCATGTGGCTCATGTGTGTGTGTTCTCTGTGTGTCTGTCTTGGGGACTGGGAAGGGTGTCTGTTTTGCCCCCAGCCTCTCAAGGAAGGCATAGCTGTCATCGCAGGGAAACACGTGCGTCACAGCAGCAGCGGCAGGCACGCCACCGTTTGCATGTCTGCGCTCTGGCCGCATCTGCTGGTGCTCAAGACTCTTCTGCCAGGACTTTGCCTGCCAAACCACCGGACCATATGCTCTCATCAGCAGTAATAGCCACACCCCAGGTCTTTTAGGGGTGAGGCATCGTGAATCAACGACCGGCACCTTGGCCGGGATGAGCACAGCCTGTGCTTGGCTCTCAGAATGGAGAGGATGGAGGGGGGTGCTTTGCATGTTTGATTTCAGAAACAATAGGTATAAAATGTGTTGAATTTTCTTCTGATCCAGACAGTGATTGACAGTGTAATGAGTGGATTAACTAATTACAAAGAGCTGCGATGTTTTTCCAAGACCTAGTCTACTGGCTTGTTGTTGGTGAGAAGCATCATTAAGCAGAATAGCATGAAGCAGTTGTTTCCCTAAGTGGCAGAAAAGAGTGTCTAAACTTCTGGTTGAGCACGGTTCTACTTTCTATGGGCACTAGCAAATACATTTTATATGCTATAAATTGCTCATTATTGACTGCTTTCTAGTTGTTTCTAATGTATATTTTCTGCCCCTTCTTCCTCCTAGAGAAGTAATGAGTCTCTTAAAAATAGGGGCTACTTATGTTTTTCTTTTCTACTCCTAGGAATGCACTGCAGCATTGGGCCCTGAGGAGGTACCCAAAAAATCACTCAGTAAAAGAATAACATTGGCAGATAAGATTTATTTAGGAGGCATTACAGTATGTTAAGTCAGCAACAGATTATAAAAGGTTAAATTTTTAGCAAGTGAGTTATACACAAGAATTAAAGCAGAAAACTTTTATCCCAAATTAGATTCACAGTCTTTCCTGAGTTTCTTGGACGGTTCACAATTGATAGGAAAGTCATAGTTTCCTATATATATATATATATCTATATATATGCCATAATGTATATATAAATGATGCTAAAGCTGAAGCTCCAGTCCTTTGGCCACCTGATGCGAAGAACGGACTCATTGGAAAAAACCCTGATACTGGGAAAGATTGAAGGCAGGAGGAGAAGGGGACAACAGAGGATGATGGCATCACTGACTTGATGGACATGCATTTGAGTAAACTCTGAGAGTTGGTGATGGACAGGGAAGCCTGGCGTGCTGCAGTCCATGGAGTCGCAAAGAGTCAGACATGACTGAACGACAGAACTGAACTTATGTCATGAAGAATTTGTATCTATCTACACACAGATGAAGACTTTTGGAATCTTTAAAAGGGGTTAAAAGTTTTTAGTGTTTCCTTACTTCCCCCTAACTTTTTAAATGAGAACACATTAACTATATCTGTAGAATTCAGCTCCCACTAGGGCAGGGACGTGTGTCTGTTTTGCTTTTCTGCCTCGCCCATTAGCTGCAAGAATGCCTGGTACAGACTAGATACTGAATATTTGCTGAGTGAATACTTGAACCCCAAATATTTCTAACCTAGTGCTATAAATAACCTTTTTTTTCAGTTTAAGACTATTAATTAATAATTAAATACTTTCAGTAGTTGTTCAGTAGCTCATTCATGTCTGACTCTTCATGACCCCATGGACTTCAGCATGCCAGGCTTCCCCGTCCTTCACCATCTCCCAAAACTTGCTCAAACTCATGTCCGCTGAGTCAGTGATGCCATCTAACCATCTCATCCTCTGTCATTCCCTTCTCCTGCTGCCTTCAATCTTTCCCAGCGTCAGGGACTTTTCCAGTGAATCAGTTCTTTGCATCAGGTGGCCAAAGTATTGGAGCTCCAGCTTCAGCATCAGTCCTTCCAGTGAATATTCAAGACTGATTTCCTTCAGGATTGACTGGTTTGATCTCCTTTCAGTCCAAGGGACTCTCAAGAGTCTTCTCCAACACCACAGTTCAAAAGCATCAGTTCTTTGGCGCTCAGCTTTCTTTATACTCCAACTCTCACATCCACACATGACTACTGGAAAAACCATAGCTTTGACTAGACGGATGTTTGTTGGTAAAGTAATGTCTCTGCTTTTTAATATGCTGTCTAGGTTGTCATAGTTTTTCTTCCAAGGAGCAAGTGTCTTAATTTCATGGCTGCAGTGACTGTCGGCAGTGATTTTGGAGCCCCCCAAAATAAAGTCTCTCACTGTTTCCATTGTTTCCCCATCTATTTTCAGTAGTACTAAATACTCTTTTCTCTATAGTTTCCCTAGATATATCCCCTTTTGATCTTTATCAATTTCTTTTGTCTTTCTATAAAACAAAAAGACTTATGGTTGAAATATATACTTGAATAATTTGACAGTATTGATGTTATTTAGCACCTATCACTTACTGGGTGCTTAATAGATATTTGTTGAAATATTGCAGCCCATCTGATTGACTTTCAGTCCCCTTCTGTATATGGACAGCTTTTTACTCATTCATATTTTACAAAATGATACAGCATGCCTAGGTCTAGATAAAACACTAGGTTTTATCTCTTAGACTGTCTAAGAGTCCTGTATTCCAGCTTCACCACATTTCACCATATCTCTTTCCATTTTTTAAAGATAGGCTGATTTTCGTGACTCCTTTTAGCTCCCTTTGGGCTTCCCAGGTGACTTAGTGGTAAAGAATCCACCTAGCAATGCAGGAAATATAAGAGAAATGAGTTTGACCCCCGTGTCAGGAAGATCTCCTGGAGGAGGAAATGGCAGCCCACTCCAGTATTCTTTCCTGGGAAATCCCATGGATAGAGGAGCCTGGTGGGTTACAGTCTGTCGGGTCGCAGAGTCAGACATGACTGAGAGACTGAGCTTGCAAACAGCTTGCTCATGCTTTCTCTCTGCTCCTTACTCTGCACTGTCATGGCCTGCGTTCAGCATCACCTGGTCCTGTCTTGGACATCCCTGACTCCTGGTGATATTTAACCAATAGTGTTGTGCTCTACCCTGGTCTAGGTGTGTCTCTCTGTAGGTGTTGAGCCGGTCCAGCTCAGGGAATCTCGCTTTTCCACTCTCGTCTCCTTCTCCCTCTCCTTTACTGACAGCCATCCCATCCTGAAGCCTACTCAGTCCCCAGCCCAGTCAGGACACTGAAATGTTTACAGCACGACTGGGTGAGATCTTCCCTTATATAGATGGGTGAGGGATCTCAAAGTTGCATGTAATAAGTCTGAGCCCATCCCTGAGCCAGGCATTTTATAGTTACCATCTCATTTAATTCTCAGAAACTTTGTGAAAAGAGCATAGTAATAAATCCACCCTCTTCCCACAGAATCAGAGATGTGCAGCTGCTGAGTAGAGTGCTACAGTGAATGATTTGTTTCCTTGTCTAAACCTTTCTCTTACTCCACTGCCCCACTGTCTCACATGCGGGTATTTTATAGGAGCCTGAGCTACAGAATTTAATGGTCATCTGTTGCTCTCCTCTTGACACCAGTCATGGTTCTTGGCTTTCCTTAATCAATAGAAATTGATCAGAGGGCAGATAAATTCAGGCAAGTTTTACTGGGGCACTGCTGCTGGAGAGGGGAGCAAGGACAAGTAACAGGCTACCTTGTAGCTCACTCGCTGAGGGGGGCTGAACTGCCCCTCCTGAGGGTGAGGGTGGTGGAGGCTGAGCTGCCCCTCCTGAGGGTGAGGGTGGTGGAGGCTGAGCTGCCCCTCCTGAGGGTGAGGGTGGTGGAGGCTGAGCTGCCCCTCCTGAGGGTGAGGGTGGTGGAGGCTGAACTGCCCCTCCTGAGGGTGAGGGTGGTGGAGGATGAGCTGCCCCTCCTGAGGGTGAGGGTGGTGGAGACTGAACTGCCCCTTCTGAGGGTGAGAGTGGTGGTGAGTCCAGGGACTGGGCCAGGTGGGTGGCTGAGGTGTCTTGCCCACCCCTTTGGTGGTGTTGAGTGCAGGGTGCACGGGGCATGCAACAGTACCCTGCTTTTGCTCCTAGCTCTTCAGAAATTGGGCAGTTGACTTTTTGTCAGCAGTTGTAGGCTTGCTGTTGTAATGCACATTGTGACACAATTTAAGTGCCTATAATTAGCACCATATTATCATTCATAGAGGAAAAGCTGCATTATTACCAAATCTCAAGTCCTGCACAAATGTATGTAGCCAGTAAGGGTGTCAAAGGGACAACGAAAGAAATCCAGTGACTTACTCAGTAAGCAGAACAGGTCTTACGATGAGCCAGCCTGGCATGCTGTCACCCCGGGCTGCACCTGGTCGTCTGATCGCTGCCCTTGCCCAGAGTCCTGGGCTGGGCCAAATGGCTGATTCAGGCACACCTCAGTACCGGTTACCGTAACACTAGCCGCAGACCGCCCTATGAATCTACCATTGTGTACAAACCAGGTCTCCCACTGCCAGGTCTGATTCAGATAGACTGGGACCTGGGACCTGGGGGCCTTTGCTGTAGAGCTTGTACTTAGACAAATATCTCCTCCAGAAACTATGAGGGATTAAAAATAGCTGAGTGCAGGTGCAAATTATGGACAGCAAGATATAAAGTTACCAAAAAGTCAACTGCCAAATTTCTGAAGACCTAGCAGCGAAAGCAGGCTAACTGTCAAATGCCTAGCTTCTGTGTGTGTGTGTGTGTGTGTGTGTGTGTGTTTAAAAAGGACGAGAATTTGGGGGATTTGGGCATTAAGCAATACATTTGCCCAGATGTGAAAAGTTAATTTCTAAGGGATCGGGAGATCTTGTTTATGGTATGCGGATGCAGCTTAAAGGGAATTAGCTTAATTGTGTAAGAATATTAAGCAATCTTCTGCCGTCTGCTGCCAACGGCACATGGGTCCCTGAAGGTCTGCTTTGCCATTACTCTGGTCTTCTCCCTGTCTGGATGGAGTTCCCGACATCATTAACACGCCTCACACGTTTTTTTCTTTTTGGAGCTGGGGCTTGGTTAAATCGTTTTCACTTATGCAAAGTGGATTGGCGAAAACCTTTTCCCCAAATACCCGCAAAAACAGCTATTTTGGTCTTCTTTTGCACGCGACACACGGCCAGTTTCGTGCAGCATATTGGCCTGATCACCAGCTAGTCTGTTTCACCGTCCTGTTCTCCCTGCCTGTCTTCCCAGCTAAGCTCCTTCTGTGCTGGCACCACCCTCCATTCACCGCCCTGCAAATGCTCCATCTCTCTTCTTTTCCCCCCCCAGAATTTTTTTTTTTTAAATCTCTGTCTTCAGGAGTTTGCCCGATAGGTTTCTATTTGCCTGTGTTATGGAACACTATTTCACAAACTGCTTTGGGTCACAGTCTACCATAGGAATTAAATTTTACCTTGTGAACCAAAATATCCATCCTTAGCCACACAAGCACAGGCTGCAAAACGACTCTGCAGAGGCTTTTGAAAAACAGTACCGTGTGAGTTTCCCAGGTGCTGTAAGAGTGGGCCCCAAACTGGGTAGCTTAAGATAACAGAAATGTATTGTCTTAGCTCTGGAGGCCAGAGGTCAAGGCTGGCTTAGGCGTGTTCTCCCTGATGACTCCAGGGGAGAACGTCCCTTGCCTCCTCTTAGCTTCGGGGGTGCATGGCGATCTTTGGTGTCCTGGATTCTCCCTGTGTGTCTTTGCATGGTCTTTCTTCTGGGTGTGTCGGTCCCTGGTGAGATTTCCCTTTTTCATTAGAGCGTCAGTCATATTGGACTAGGACTCACCCTAATAGTTTCATTTTAACCTGATTATCTCTGTAAAGACCTTCTAGCCAAATAAGGTCACATTCTGGGGGACTGGAGTGAGAGGTAACCCTAGTTAGGATGTGACTATGTCTTTTTCAGGGGGTATGTGATTCAATCCATCATGATCACCAATCCTTAAGTAATATCTTAATATCTATTCTCTTTTATGAAAAATGTTACTTATTTCTTGTGAAATTAACTTCACGTAAGTTTGAAATACCATTGAGAACAGACAGTGGTTCTCTGATCTTCGTTTCTATTAAAAAGATGGAGATTTTAATCCACAATTTACAGGATTATAGTGAAAATTAAGAAGAAACGATGATAAGATAGTTGTAAGTTAAATATTTGGCTTCCCTGGTGGCTCAGCGGTAAAGAATTTGCCTGCCAGTGCAGGATCCCTGGGTGGGGAAAATTCCCTGGAGGAGGAAATGGCAATCCACTCCAGTTTTCTTACCTGAAAAATCCCATGAACAGAGGAGTCTGGAGGGCTACAGTCCATGGGGCTTCAAAGAGATGGATCCACTTAGTGACTAAGTAACAGGTTAAATATAATAAAGATGAAGTGAAAATGAGTAGAAAATTAGGAATGAAACTACACAGAATCCATTATATCTGATGTAATCTGGATCTGTAGTTGTTCATCAAAAAATTCATAATACCAACAATTATATATACATATCATACAAGATAGAAATTATTCATTTATTCTCCAGTCTTTTAATGTTGGACCAAGAATTCTGTTTGTTACTGTTGCTATTGTTTTAATGCCATGGTTGACATTTTTACATCATTTTTCTGCATAAAGCCAGCCCATATGCAGAATTTTTCTGCATAGATTTTCTGCATAAAGTCACATTTTTTCTGCATAAAGCCACAGTTTCCTTTTGGAGATTTTTTTTTTTTAAATAATGGATTAAATACTAGAGTGAAAATTAAAACCACAAGGCAATTTCAGTGTAGAATTCTGGGCAGAGCTTTCTCTACTGATGTAGAAAATAGTTAAGTATTTTCCTGGAAAGTTTCGCAATGGCCTTGTGTGTGTGTGTGTGTGTGTGTGTGTGTGTGTGTGTGTTAATTGCTCAGTCGTGTCCAACTCTTCGCAACCCCATAGACTGTAGCCTGCCAGGCTCCTCTGTCCACGGAATTCTCCAGGCAAGAGTTTGGAGTTCATTACCTTTTCCAGGGAATCTTCCCGACCCAGGGATCAAACCTGGTCCTCCTGCACTGCAAGCAGATTTTTTACCATCTGAGCCACCAGGGAAGCCCCCACAATAGTCTTACTCATGTCTGATCTGATGGCTAATTTAACAAAATTCAACTCTCATTCAACTTAATTTTCTTTTTATTAACACTCATATTCTATTAGCTTTTGCAGTGTTTAATTAAATTGTACAGTTTTGTTAACAAGTAAAACTGGTATACATTGTTTAGGGCACAAACTCAGCTGATTTTCAGTGAGCTTAACAGCTCAGTTGGTGGGGGCAAAAGAGGAGGCATCATGGGGAATTGTCTCCTGGCTCAGTCTAGCCATGGGTGTGGGTTCCTATTTTATGGAGTAACCCAGAGCAGTGGTTGATTTGCTGAGCTTGGTAAGTGCTGATGGGTAAAGGAGCTCTTACATTTTGAGTGCTTACCTGAATCAGTTCTCCATTTAGGGCCTCTTGTCTAAACCTTCTGCAGCCCTCCCCATCTGTATATCTACCACGGGTACAGAGTGCATGGCTGGGAAAGCAGAACCCAGCTGCTGGGGCACTCTTCAAGCCTGTAGGACCGGCACTTGCCCAGTTTTAAGCCTGAAGAAAGAGCCTAGAGGCAGCAGCAGAGCCGTCAGTGGAGAGGAGGAGCTCATCGGCTTGAAGCAAGGTCCTGGAGCAGCACTCCACCATCTACTGTGGATGGCGGCAGGATGTGGGTGTAGCTTTTGCTCTTGGGGTTGGGGGAGATGGCCAGTTAAAAAGGAAATTGGCCTTAGGTTGGCTCATCAGTTACCAGGGAAACTGGCAGAGGGACATGCGCCCCCCCCCCCCCCCGATCCTTTTGATAAGAACAGTCTCTAGCTGGGCTGGGGTGAGTACATAGGCAAGTGAGTATGGTGTAGGTGAAGTTAGCCCTGGTTGAGCAGAACAGCCACCTTGAGTGGCCTGAGCGTAAACCAGATGACAGGAAGTGCATTAAAAGTGAAACAGCATGGGGAAATATAAGGAGCTTGATAGACATGCCTCTTTGTGCCTGCTCTGCTTTAAGGATGCTCTTGGTGTGGACTTGGGGTGTCTGCTCTTATCTCGGTGCAGGGCGTATTGGCTCATTCTGGCTCTTCTCCGTGTCTCCCAGATTGTTAGGAGGGGAACGCATCCCTCACCATGAAAGAGCTTTCTCTACTGATGTAGGTGACTTTTGCCTGTGTCAGTATTTTTATCGAGCAGAATGGGTTTAAGCTGAACTTTAAAAAAGGCAGATATGTATCTCCACTAGGTATTTACTAGAAAATGTCAAGTGGTGTTTTATTAACTTGGTGAGATAAAGCCAGAGAAATACACGGGAGGTCTGCAGCCTGGCTTGAAACAACTGAGAGCCGTTTTCTTTGTAACTGTCATAGCCTTGGATCGCTTATCGGCACAAGGAATATGCTTTGACTTTGATTGTGCTCTTTCAAGTGTTTCTCTGCAGATCACAGTGCTCAACAAACAGGCCTAATGCTCAGAAGATAAAGTTGGTCAGAAATCGTTAGCACTGTACATGAGCCAGATTATGGAGGAATTTAAAATAAAGACATCTGAAAGGAAAAGCATTGTGGTCTCTGGGCAGTCAGTGGCATTATCATCTTCCATTTTTGCGTTACTTATTCTAAGTCAAATGTGCATTTTCTTACCAACATCTTTATAAGAAAAGTACTCTCTGTAGTTTCATTCCCAAAGACACTGAAACTTGGAAATTTAAATGCTAGATAAATAACAATAAGATGAAGCACTCAAAAGAGGGAAGATAAAAGTACAAATTAAGTAAAATATATGATAAAACAATGAAAATTGATATGATCAACAAATGAGAGGAACCACAAATCAGTAATATTCAAAAATGCCTATTTACAGGGTAACATGCATGAGTGCTAAGTTGCTTCAGGTGTGTCTAACCTTTGTGACCCCATGGACTGTAGCCTGCCAGGCTCCTCTGTCCATGGGATTTTCCAGGCAAGAATACTGGAGAGGGGTGCCATGCCCTCCTCCAGGGCATCTTCCTGACATACGGATCAGCCCATGTCTCTTATGTCTCCTGAATGGCAGGCAGGTTTTTACCACTAGCACCACCTGGGCAGCCACATTTAGAAGATTAGTAGAAATTTAAAAATTTGTGTACATACATAGAGTCACAAAGAGAATGACGTGAACAACTATGTGCCAATATTTTTAAAAATCTAAATGAAATGCACAAAATTCTAGAAAATATATAGGTTACTTAGTTTAGTTCAGTTCAGTCACTCAATTGTGTTCAGCTCTTCGCAACCCCATTGACTGCAGCACGCCAGGCCTCCATGTCCATCACCAATTCCCAGAGCTTACTCAAACTCATGTCAATTGAGTTGGTGATGCCATCCAATGATCTCACCCTCTGTCTTCCCCTTCTACTCCTGCCTTCAATCTTTTCCAGCAACAAGGTCTTTTCCAATAAGTCAGTTTTTCGCATCAGGTGGCCAAAGTATTGGAACTTCAGCTTCAGCATCAGTCCTTTCAATGAATATTCAGGACTGATTTCCTTTAGGATGGACTGGTTGGATCTCCTTGCAATCCAAGGGACTCCCAAGAGTCTTCTCAAACACCACAATTCAAAAGCATCAATTCTTTGGTGCTCAGCTTTTTTTATAGTCCAACTCTCACATCCATACATGACCACTGGAAAAACCATAGCTTTGACTAGACGGACGTTTGTTGGCAAAGTAACGTCTCGTATCCCCATCTATTTGCCATGAAGTGATGCAACCAGATACCATGATCTTTGTTTTCTGAATGTTGAGTTTTAAGCTTACTTTTTCACTCTCCTCTTTCATTTTTCATCAAGAGGCTCTTTATTTCTTCTTCACTTTCTGCCATGATGGTGGTGATATCTGAGTATCTGAGGTTACTGATATTTCTCCCAGCAATCTTGATTCCAGCTTGTGCTTCATCCAGCCCAGCATTTTGCATGAGGTACTCTGCATATAAGTTAAATAAGCAGGGTGACAATATACGGCCTTGATGTACTTCTTTCCCGGTTTGGAACCAGTCTGTTGTTCCCTGTCCAGTTCCAACTGTTTCTTCCTGACCTGCATGCAGATTTCTCAGGAGGCAGGTAAGGTGGTCTGGTGTTCCCATCTCTTTCAGAATACTGCACAGCTTGTTGTGATCCACACAGTCAAAGGCTTTGGCATAGTCATTAAAGCAGAAATATATGGTTTTTGAAACTCTTGCTTTCTTGACCCAATGGATATTGGCAACTTGATCTCTGATTCTTCTGCCTTTTCTAAATCTAGCTTGAACATCTGGAAGTTCACAGTTCACCTATTGTTGGAGCCCAGCTTGGAGGATTTTGAGCATTACTTTGCTAGCATGTGAGATGAGTGTAATTGTGCAGTAGTTTGAACATTCTTTGTCATTGCCTTTCTTTGGGATTGGAATGAAAACTGACCTTGTCCAGTCCTGTGGCCACTGCTGAGTTTTCCAAATTTGCTGGCATATTGAGTGCAGCACTTTCACAGTGTCATCTTTTAGGATTTGAAATAACTCAACTAGAATTCCATCACCTCCACTAGCTTTGTTTGTAGTGATTCTTCCTAAGCCTACTTGACTTCACATTCCAGGATGTCTAGCTCTAGGTGAGTGATCACACCATCAGGATTATCTGGGTCGTGAAGATCTGTTTTGTATAGTTCCTCTGTGTATTGCTGCCACTTCTTCTTAATATCTTCTGCTTCTGTTAGGTCCACACCATTTCTGTCCTTTATTGTGGTCATCTTTGCATGAAAATTCTCTTGGTACCTCTAATTTTCTTGAAGAGACCTCTAGTCTCTAGTCTTTCCAATTCTGTTGTTTTCCTCTATTTCTTTGTATTGATCACTAAGGAAGGTTTTCTTATCTCTCCTTGCTATTCTTTGGAACTCTGCATTCAAATGTGTATATTTTTCCTTTTCTCCTTTGCTTTTTACATCTCTTCTTTTCTCAGCTCTTCGTAAGGCCTCCTCAGACAGCCATTTGGCCCTTTTGCATTTCTTGTTCTTGGGGATGGTCTTGATCTCTGCCTCCTGTACAATGTCATGAACCTCTGTTCATAATTCTCCAGGTACTCTATCAGATCTAATCCATTGAATCTATTTCTCACTTCTACTGTATAATAGTAATGGATTTGATTTAGATTATACCTCAGTGGTCTAGTGGTTTTCCCTACTTTCTTCAATATAAGTCTGAGTTTGGCAATAAGAAGTTCATGATATGAGGCATAGTCAGCTCCTGGTTTTGTTTTTGCTGACTGTATATAGAGCTTCTCCATCTTTTTCTATAAAGAATATAATCAATCTGATTTCGTTGTTGACCATCTGGTGATGTCCATGGGTAGAGTCTTCTCCTGTGTTGTTGGAAGAGAGTGTTTGCTATGACCAGTGTGTTCTCTTGGCAAAACTCTGTTAGCCTTTGCCAAGCTTCATTTTGCACTCCAAGGCCAAGTTTGCCTGTTACTCCAGATATCTCTTAACTTCCTAGTTTTGCATTCCAGTCCCCTATAATGAAAAGGACATCTCTTTTGGGTGTTAGTTCTAGAAAGTCTTGTAGGTCTTCATAGAACAATTCCACTTCAGCCTCTTCAGCATTACTGGTCAGGGCATAGATTTGGATTACCATGATATCGAATGGTTTGCCTTGGAAACGAATAGAGATCATTCTGTCGTTTTTGAGATCGCACCCAAATACTGCATTTCAGACTCTTTTGCTGACTGTGTTGGCTACTGCATTTCTTCTAAGGGATTCTTGCCCACAGTAGTGGATATAATGGTCATCTGAGTTAAATTCACCCATTCCAGTCCATCTTGGTTCACTGATTCCTAAAATGTTCATGTTCACTCTTGCCATCTCCTGTTTGACCACTTCCAGTTTACCTTGATTCATGGACCTAACATTCTAGTTTCCTATCGATATTGCTCTTTACAACATCAGACTTTACTTCCATCAGCAGTCACATGCACAACTGCGTGTTTTTGCTTTGGCTCCGTCTCTTCATTCTTTCCGGAGTTATTTCTCCACAGATCTCTAGTAGCATATTGGGCACCTACCAACCTGGGGAGTTTGTCTTTGAGTGTCCTGTCTTTTTGCCTTTTATACTGTTCCTGAGGTTCTCAAGGCAAGAATACTGGAGTGGTGTGCCATCTCCTTGTACAGTGGACCATGTTTTGTCAGGACTCTCTACCATGACCTGTCTGTCTTGGGTGGCCATACAGGGAATGGCTCATGGTTTCATTGAGTTAGACAAGGCTGTGGTCCATGTGATCAGTTGGACTAGTTTTCTGTGACTATGATTTTCATCCTGTCTGTCCTCTGATAGATAAGGATAAGAGGCTTATGGAAGCTTCCTGATGGGAGAGACTGACTGAGGGGGAAACTGGGTCTTGTTCTGATGGGCTGGGCCATGCTCAATAAATCTTTTATCCAATTTTCTGTTGATGGGTGGCACTGTGTTCCCTCCCTGTTGTTTGACCTGGGGTCCACAGGTCCAAAGCCCACAGGCAGTGAACTAGAAGCCAGGTCTCCCAACTGGTTCCACGCCCTTCATGGTGTCTATGACCGAGCTCCCGAGAGCAGCACTGGGCACTTCCTGTTCTGGCTATAGAACATGGTTGGCTCTTTGATCAAACAGACTTTAATTTGAATAGATTACTTACATTGCCCCCGGAAGAAATAGAAAATGCCAAAAGATTAAAACCATGCAAAGGAGACTTCTAACTCCATCTTTGAGATGTAGAGAGTTAGGATATTTTCACTCTCAACATTACAGTGTTAACTAAAAAATATACACAACCTAAAAGTTGAGAGTTATGTTTTTTACTTGGCAGACAAAACTGGGGACTTAACCCTGGGACATAGCCAATCGGATAACTTTAGAGACTGCTCCAAAGAAGTAAGGGAGGGACTCAGGGTATATAGGAGTTTTTGTAATAAAGATCAGGTTGTTGGAACAGGGACAGATTAGTGTTAATTAAAGAAAAGCAGATACGTCAAGTTAAGGAATTTAGCACTTTTCTTTGTATGGGAAGATGAATGAGTCTTGTATCACTTCCTTTGATATGGACCTCAGCTCTCTGACGCCAGTATCCTGTGCCTTCTCCTCCTGAGCGTCCTCAGGGTACATCATGGACAGGGGTGGCTGCCGTGTCTGATGGCTTGGTGGAGGATGTTCTCTTTCCATCCCGAGTTCCCTCAGGTCATACCTTCTGGGCTAACGGCTGCAGTAGCCTTTGTTTACTGGCCTGGCAGGCAGCATCCTTAGTCCACAGCAACACCAGATCCAACTGGACATTGAATTTTCTTGGAATTTGGTTACCTGGAATGGAAGCCAGCAGGTGCCATAAACTAGTAGGATATTTTAATAGTAATTTTGATGAATTCCTGATGGCTGAGAACAGACAAGTGGAAGACTGAAAAGCTACTGGGAGCTGAGGTCTAAGTGGGTCACCACTATTTACAACCTCTACTTCTGGAACCTGGGTTTCTCAGATGGCTCAGTGGATAAAGAATCTTCCTACAATGCAGGAGACCTGAGTTAGATCACTGGGTCAGGAAGATCTCCTGGAGGAGGGCTTAGCAACCCACTCCAGTATTCTTCCTTGGAGAATCCCATAGACAGAGGAGCCTGGTGGGCTAATGTCCATGGGATCCAAAGAGTTAAGACAAGACTGAAATGACTGGGCACACATGCCCACACCTCTGGAACCTACCTAGTGCTTAGGAAGAGGACACTGGAAAGCACCCCTCATGGCCTTGGGAAGGGAATGGGTGAAATAAAGGGGCTCCGCCCAGGCCCTTCTCCTTGACACAGGTCTGCTCTTCAGCGGTGAGGGCTTTTCTAGAGGGTGGTTCTGACACCTTATCCCAGATGAGCGAGGGGAACTGGCCCCACTCCAGCTGCCCCAGGCCTCTCCCCTCACCTCAGGAAAGAGAAATAGTGGGCCTTTCACAATGTTCCAGTGGCCCCTTCCTTACAAGCCATAGTCAACAGGGGAGGGAGTTTGAGGAAAGAGACTGGAAATGTTACAGCCAGGAAGACGATTAGGAGGAGAGAGGGGAGAAATAGGCCTCTGCTCCTGGAGAGGGACAGAAGGCGCAGCCCTGAGACAGGCTCACCAGCCTGAGACGCAGGAGCGTGTCTGAGGACACTCCCGTCCCCCACACCCTACCCCTGCACTAGCCAGCCTCCAGTAGGAATACTGGTGGAGTAACGCTGAAGAGACCGCGAAACACGGGCTCTCTCTGAGAAACAGTAAAAAGGGAAGTCCAAATGCCCAGAGAGGAGGGACGGGAAGCCCAGTGGAAGGCTCTGAAGCCTCGGGTGCCCGGCAGCTACACCAAACATGAAACACAGCTTCTCTCCTCGCCAGATTAATACAGATTCTCACACTAAAGTCCCGTTTCTTTCAATAACTATCGTTCTATGTTCCACGTCTTGCTTTCAGTAAGAAATCATTCCAAAAGGCAAGAAAAAATTCTCTCTCATACTCACACACATGCACACGTGTGCACAGATACACATGTACAGTCTGATGAGACAAAGATTCATCAGAACCAGGCCCAGATATGACATGGATTTTGCAATGATCAAAAAATTTAAGTTAATTATGGTTAATATGTTAAAGGCTCTAGTGAAAAAAATAGACAAAATACAAACCCATGTGGTTAGTGTCAGCAGAGAAGTGAAAATTGCTCAGTTGTGACTGACTCTTTGTGACCCCATGGACTGTATAGTCCATGAAATTCTCCAGGCAAGAATACTGGAGTGGGTAGTTTTTCCTTCTCCAGGGGATCTTCCCAACCCAAGGATCAAACCCAGATCTCCACATTGCAGGTAGATTCTTTACCAACTGAGCCACCAGGGAAGCCCAAGATTACTGGAGTGGGTAGCACATCCCTTCTTCAGAGCAAATTCCTAACCCAGGAATTTAACCAGGGTCTCCTGCATTGCAGGCAGATTCTTAACCAACTGAGCTATGAAGGAATGATACCAAAAAAAAATAATAATAATGATAACAGAAGCAAAAAATGCCTTTGATAGATTCATAGGTAGATTTAACATCACTAAAAAACATCAATACAGTATACTAATGCATATATATGGAATTTAGAAAGATGGTGATGAAGACCCTGTATGCGAGACAACAAAAGAGACTCAGATCTGCAGAGTGAACTTTTGGACTCTTTGGGGAGAGGGAGAGGGTGGGATGAGATGGGAGAATGGCACTGAAACATGTATACTATCATGTAAGAAACGAATTGCCAGTCTATGTCCGAAGCAGGATGCAGGATGCTTGGGGCTGGTGCATGGGGAGGACTCAGAGACGTTGTGGGGTGGGAGGTGGGAGGGGATTCATGTTGGGGAACGCATGTACACTCGTGGTGTATTCATGTCAATGTTTGGCAAAACCAATACATTATTGTAAAGTAATCTAAAGTTAAAATAAAAATTAAAAAAATAAAAAGAAAACAAAAAAAAAAAAAGAAAAGAATTCCTATCTCTTTCAGAATTTTCCACAGTTTCTTGAGACCCACACACTCAAAGGCTTTGGCATAGTCAATAAAGCAGAAATAGATGTTTTTATGGAACTCTCTTGCTTTTTGATGATCCAGCGGATGTTGGCAATTTGACCTCTGGTTCCTCTGCTTTTTCTAAAACCAGCTTGAACATCTGGAAGTTCACGGTTCATGTATTGCTGAAGCCTGGCTTAGAGAATTTTGAGCATTACTTTACTAGCGTGTGAGATGAGTGCAACTGTACGGTAGTTTGAGCATTCCTTGGCATTGCCTTTCTTTGGGATTGGAATGAAAACTGACCTTGTCCAGTCCTGTGGCTACTGCTGAGTTTTCCAGATTTGCTGGCATAATGAGTGCAGCACTTTCACAGCATCATCTTTCAGGATTTGAAATAGCTCCACTGGAATTCCATCACCTCCACTAGCTTTGTTCATAGTGATGCTTCCTAAGGCCCACTTGACTTCACATTTCATGATGTCTGGCTCTAGGTGAGTGATCACACCATCATGATTATCTTGGTCGTGAAGACCTTTTTTGTAAAGTTCTTTTGTGTATTCTTGCCACCTGTTCTTAATATCTTCTGCTTCTCTTTTATGCACAGCTATTTGTAAGGCCTCCCCAGACAGCCATTTTGCTTTTCTGCATTTCTTTTCCATGGGGATGGTCTTGATCCCTGTCTCCTGTACAATGTCACGAACCTCCATCCATAGTTTATCAGGCACTCTATCTATCAGATCNTCCAAGGCCAAATTTGCCTGTTACTCCAGGTGTTTCTTGACTTCCTACCTTTGCATTCCAGTCCCCTATAATGAAAAGGACATCTCTTTTGGGTGTTAGTTCTAAAAGGTCTTGTAGGTCTTTATAGAACCGTTCAACTTCAGCTTCTTCAGCATTACTGGTTGGGGCATAGACTTGGATTACCGTGATATTTAATGGTTTGCCTTGGAAACAAACAGAGATCATTCTGTTGTTTTTGAGATTGCATCCAAGTACTGCATTTTGGACTCTTTTGTTGACCATGATGGCTACTCCATTTCTTCTGAGGGATTTCTGCCCGCAGTAGTAGTTATAATGGTCATCTGAGTTAAATTCACCCATTCCAGTCCGTTTTAGTTCACTGATTCCTAGAATGTCAACGTTCACTCTTGCCATCTTCTGTTTGACCACTTCCAATTTGCCTTAAATTCTTGGACCTAACATTCCAGGTTCCTATGCAATATTGCTCTTACAGCATTGGACCTTGCTTCTATCACCAGTCACATCCACCTCACCTGCCTCTTGAGAAACCTATATGCAGGTCAGGAAGCAACAGTTAGAACTGGACGTGGAACAACAGACTGGTTCCAAATAGGAAAAGGAGTACATCAAGGCTGTATATTGTCACCCTGATTATTTAACTTATATGCAGAGTACATCATGAGAAACGCTGGGCTGGAAGAAGCACAAGCTGGAATCAAGATTGCTGGGAGAAATACCAATAACCTCAGATATGCAGATGACACCACCCTTATGGGAGAAGGAAGAGGAACTAAAAAGCCTCTTGATGAAAGTGAAAGAGGAGAGTGAAAAAGTTGGCTTAAAGCTCAATGTTCATAAAATAAAGATCATGGCATCTAGTTCCATCACTTCATTGGAAATAGATGGGGAAACAGTGGAAACAGTGTCAGTCTTTATTTTTCTGGGCTCCCAAATCACTGCAGATGGTGATTTCAGCCTTGAAATTAAAAGACCCGTACTCCTTGGGAGGAAAGTTATAGCCAACCTAGATATCATATTAAAAAGCAGAGACATTACTTTACCAACAGAAGTCCGTCTAGTCAAGGCTAAGGTTTTTCCAGTGGTCTTGTATGGATGTGAGAGTTGGACTGTGAAGAAAGCTGAGCACTGGAGAATTGATGCTGTTGAACTGTGGTGTTGGAGGAGACTCTTTAGAGTCCCATGGACTGCAAGGAGATCCAACCAGTCCATTCTAAAGGAGATCAGTCCTGGTTGTTCTTTGAAAGGAATGATGCTAAACTGAAACTCCAGTACTTTGGCCACCTCATGTGAAGAGTTGACTCATTGGAAAAGACCCTCATGCTGGGAGGGATTGGGGGCAGGAGGAAAAGGGGATGACAAAGGATGAGATGGCTGGATGGGATCATGGACTCGATGGATGTGTGTTTGAGTGAACTCCAGGAGTTGGTGATGGACAGGGAGGCCTGGTGTGCTGCAATTCATGGGGTGGCAAAGAGTCAGATACGACTGACTGACTGAACTCAACTGAACTGAACTGAAAAGAATAGGTGCGTTTTTAAGTAAGTCAATAAAACTTCCAAAACCGAAATGTAAAGAGAAAAAAGACTGGGAGAAAAAGACAAACACAACCTCCCAGAAGGGTGGGATAGTATAAAAGATACAATGTTTCTTTTATGAGCAGCAGAAGAGACAAACAATAGGACAGAAGAAATATTTGTCCTAGTGATGGTTGAGGATGTTCCAAAATTAATGACAGACACAAACCAAGAGATCCAGGTAGCTCAGAGAATATCAAGCAGGATAAATACCATGTAATCAACTAACCAATCAACCAGACAAATGCCAAAAGCCCACAGCTATACATGTCATATTCAAACTGTAGGAAACCGCAACAGAGAGAAGGCCTTAAAGGAAGTTGGGAAGAGCGGGGTGAGCGTAAAACAGTAGAATCAGAAATCAGAACTCTTTCCCTCTCTTCCCGCTTCCACCCAACCTTCCCCGTACCACCAAGATACTGACCCATGGTCTTACATCAAGCTTACCTAACTTTCAAGTAATACATAATCCCTATTCTATTCAAAGTCTTCTAGGAACTTTTAAAAAGTGGGACTGGGGAGTGAAGCAGAAGGCACACTTTGTTTTATAAGGCTAACATTTTTACCAAAACTGGATAAACCTAAGCAAGAGAAGCATGGGTAATGCTCACTTGCAAATATAAATGTGAAAATCCCAAATAAATTATTAGCGACTGATCCCAGCAGTGTAACCTACAAAACTACATTATGTCTAAGAAGTGTTTCTCCTAGGAGACAGTGCAACACTAAGCTACCTGTCAACTAAAAAAGCTGGTTAACAGATTAAAGGGGTTAGTTAAGTAATTTGCTCAGTCATATAGCTATTGATGGGTGAGCAAGATGCATAATTCAGAGCCTAAGCTCCCTGTCCACTCTTCTGTTTCTGAGCAAAGACAAAAAGAGTTGATAAGAATGGAGGGAAAAAGAACACCTTAATGGCAGCAAGTAGAAACAGACTGTGATAGCCGGGCAGGATGTCACATTACACCAGTCCCCTATTTGGGTTCTTGCGTCTTCTCTGCTTTACCCAGTCTTCGAAGTCCCCACCCTCTCTGTTGTCTTAAATTATTCTGCTTCTAGGTTTCTCATTGACTGTCTGTGTTTCCTTTAGCCACTCCTACTCCTGCTTATTCCATAAAAACGAGGGTTGCCTTTTGGAACATAGGCTCCCAGAGAAAGCACGCTAAATATGATTCGTTGCAATATGTGATTGTGGATATTACAGACCAGGAGAACAGTAGATGTTTAGAGATGAAAGCTGGGGATAACATCTAAGATGGCAAAATAAAAGAGTTAGATTTGAACTAGAGCTTCAAATTTGGGGTTGCCATTTTCAGAGGTAGAGCAGATCTGTAAGAATGTTCTAGTCCATTATTAAAGGTTTAGAGGTGGGAAGGTGTGGGTCCATGTAGGTCAGTATGCTGCAGTGAGAAGAAAGAGTTTGCATTAAGGAGTGGTGGAAGATAGTATGGGAAATACTGGTAATGGATTTTATCCTATGAAGAAAAACAGCTAAAGGTTTTGGAACTCTTATCTATGAACTTATTCGTTTCTCATGCAGCATATTGTTCCCCGGTTGCTGAGTGTTGCCCTAATCTTTGCGACCCCATGGACTAGCATGACTGTTCTCTGTCCTTCACTGCTCCCAGGGTTTGCTCAGATTCATGTCCATTGAGTCCTGATGTTATCTAACCATCTCATCAAGCATCAATTCTATATTAATCTCTCTGCCATTATTCCAGAGTACAAGGGTTAAAAGGATGCAACTCATGCTTTCAAGGAGCTTTGCAACTGACAAGACAGATGTGTCTGTAACTGAAATGCTCTGCAACAGGTGCTGTCCTGGTGGACTGTATGACTGGGGATGGGAGGCGCAGAGAGGGGAGGGGAGTGATTCATTTCGTCAGGCAGAAGAAAGAATAGCAAAGAACAGGAAGAATCTCATGCCAGGTAAACTATCCTGGATGGCTAGAACAGATAGTCCATCCTTGCCAGGTCCTCAGCCCCGTTCCTCAGTGAGCTCTGCTGGGTTTGGAGGTCTTCCCTCTGCATTTGGTCCCAGCTTGCTCCCGCTGCGTGTGGGTCGTGGCCCCCGAGCCCTGCGTGGCCAGTGGGTGAGGCTGCCTTAGTGCCAGTTGTCCTAAAACATCTCTTATTTACTGCTGCTTCCTGTGTTCTCATGGCCGTTTCTTCCCAAGCAGAACTCTCCTGTTTGACAGATGCTTCACTTCCAAGTGTTGAGGTTGCTTCTGTTTTCCCCACGTTTACATATATTATTCTGATCGTGCAGGATTCCTTCCTAATGCCTTCCTGGGGTGCTTCAGAGAAGTGAAACAATCTTGAGGTACATCCGGGGGCGGTATGCGATGTTCATGGCAGCAGAGCCTCTCAAACCCTGGTAAAAGAGGTCGTATTGTTTGGGAGGAACTTTCTCTATATCATGATCTCATCCAGTCTTCTTTTGAGTGGTATCAAAGTATGGGCTTCCCGGGTGGCTTTAGTGGTAAAGAACCGAGCTGCCATCCAGGAGACATAAGAGGCTCAAGTTCCATCCCTGGGTCGGGAAGATCCCCTGGAGGAGGGCATGGCAACCCACTCCAGTATTCTTGCCTGGAGAATTCAATGGACTGAGGATCCAGGCCGGCTGCAGTCCACAGGGTCGCAAAGAGTTCCCACCGACACACGCACGCAAAGGATGCATGAGAATGAGGCTCCCATTTATTTATACGTTGACATCTTTGAACTAATTGGAGAACTTTTCAAAAAAGTATGCATTTAGTTGGGTAGAGAAAGGAGGAAATGGGAGTGGCCACAGATTTTCTATGCTTAGGCAGTTTGCAAATATTTAAAATTTTCTATGACCAGTAACATTTTGCTTTTTGCAAAATCAGTTTGAGCTTTTCCTATTTCATGACTTAAAGTCATGAAAACTTTGACTCTTTTAGGATGTAATCTTGACACTTTAAATATGACTTGTTATTGTAAAAGTGGTGAAAAAAAAAGCTTCACACTTTGGTTCATGCATACATGTTGCTTGATTTATATGCGGCTTCTTATATATCCTGCCCAGGCACCACTGAGAGGTCAATTTCTTCCTTTTAGTGTGGCAACAGCAGAATTTTTAAAAGTCCTCTCTTTTACCATTTGAGCCACGCATTCTATGCCTCTGTCTTAATGTTTCTATGGAGATTGTCTTGTTCTTTGAGAAATTGTTTCAGGAGTTAGTAATCTAGAGAACAAGAGCTATTTTATTTCTTATTCCTTGTGTTACCCCAGTCCCTGATAAAACCATATTTTGGTAGCAGTTTAAACACTTCCTTTCTAATTGTATATTTAGCACCTAAGGGATCCTTAAAAATTCTTTTGTAGCTAATTGTTCCCTTTCTTAAATAAATACCTTAGTGCTTCCTAAATTAGAGTAACCAAGGGAACAGCATCTGATTTCCTCAAACATAATCTGATTTCTTTGCTTTATGCACATGATTAATTTGCTGGCAGGAAAGCTGTGCAGACTGCACGGACTTCTAGAGATTTTTCCAAAGGGAACGATAACTTATGTGCAGTCATTCCAGTCATGGGCTCCATGAGCCTGGCCTGGAGGCGCACTAATTTCAGTCCCTTTCCGGGAACCAGGAACTGCACATCCTAGTAGCTCCCAGTGGGTGAATTCCAGGTGCCTCTGGGTCCCTGGCACCCGAAGTTGCCAACGTGGATTAGACAGACACATCCTTCTAGGAAACAATGGATTCTCCACATCTGTGCCCTTTTCCTGGCCAGCCAACGAATCCACCCTAGAGACCCAGGAGAGGCCTCTGTTTCTTCATGACATTGTCAAGTTAATGACTGAAGAAATTTTCCCTTACTATCTTAGAAGGCTTGGCCTCTGGAGATAATTAGAGAAAGAGACCCTGGAAGACTGAACTTTTCTGAAGATGGCAATTATTCTACCTGCCAGAGACCTGCCTCAAGGGAAGTCTCTCTGTTGAGGCTTAAACCAGATGATTTTATTTGCTAGAAAAATTAGTTAGGAGATATTGCAAGAGAGTAAAAGGGGCAGAGTAGGTTTAAGAGAGAAAGATAGGGAGATGGAGATTGACTGGTAACACTAAGAGGTTTCTTTTTGAAAACATGTGTTTATTCATTCATTGGATGATGGAACAAATAGTAAGGTTTGGGTGCTGTTGAGGAGCCGAGGATACAGAGGTGAAGAGAAAGGCAGGCACGTGCCCTAGAGCTTCTCGGAATGATGCTCACGTGCTGTTACTTCATCGTGCTGTCGTGTCTGACTCTCTGCGACCCCGTGGACTGCAGCCCGCCAGGTTCCTCCGTCCATGGGATTTTCCAGGCAAGAATACTGGAGGGCGTTGCCATTTCCTCCTCCACTATTACTTCATATGTCTCCCAAATACCAGAACACTGCCTAGTGCATAACAGGTACTCGATAAATCGTCATTGAGGGAAAGCATGAATAAATAGAAAGAGTGAGTTTCTCTGCTGCCGGTGAAGTGTTACCTTCTGAGTTTTCAATAGTCAGTACTTTGGCTTCTGCTCATGCTTGTAGTGTAGTTTGCCTGCAAAACCCTGGCTTGATTTGAGAGGAAATGCCCTTGATTACAGACATATAACTAGTCAGGACTGATCAGATTGAAATCGAATGTAGACCCTTAATTTAATGAGGAGAGAAAAAATTACCCAAACAAGAGCATGTGTAATTATGCTAAATTTCATGACTTCAGGGTCATAAATGGATTTTTCTTGATGTTCATCTGACACGAATTAATTCCAGTTGTGGCTGACTGTGAAGCAACGGCTTGTCGGGTCCTTTATAATAAGAGGGCATTAATTCCTGTTAAATTATGATGAGCCTCCTGCAGAATCATCTGTTTCATTCATATGGATGTAGCTAATAAGGAGACAATGAAAGTCCAAGGGGATCAGAAGGAGGCTTCTGCTGTAGAAATTGAGGGGGAATGAACCTTTGCATCCCATGAGGCAACGTGGCAAGGGAGAGCTTTAAACCAAGTGTCTTAGCCAGCTTGAGCTGCTATAACAATATTCCACAGACTGGGGACCTTAAAGAACAGAAATTTATTATCTCAGAACCCTGGAGGCTGGGAAGTCCAAGATCAAGGTTCAGGCATGCTTCAGTCTCTGCTGAGCGCTCTTTTCCTGGCATGTTCGATGGCCCTGTCCTCATGTGCATCTTCCCTCTGAGTGCTCGCCGGGAGAGATGGAGAGAGGATGAGATGGCAGGGGCCACGGGGGAGGAGAGACGGCTCACTCACGTCTCACCTTCTAAGGACACCAGCCCTGTCGGATCCGGGTGCGGTGCTCATCACCTCATTGCATCCTGATTACCTCCTGCAAGGCCCTGGCTCCAGTACACACGCTTTGTTGGGTTGGGGCTTCAGCCTGTGACCTTGGGGACACAGTTGAGGCTAGGCCAGTGGGGCAGCTTGCAGTGTCCTCTGCTTAGCTGTATTCATCCTGGCTGGCTGCTTAGGTTCTCTGAGTCCACTTCTCCTAACTGCATGTGCCAGGGAAGCAAGAATCACAGCCTGAGTCGAGAGATTGAGCTGGATCTATCAGTAGCTGAGGGATGTTGTCCGGGGCAGGGTGTGTAGAGGGCGCTCCCAGAGGCCAGCCCCGCCCCCGGCCCTTACCACTGTGTCTACTGGGACTGCCTGCTTTGCCTGCTTCTCTCCCTGGCCAGGCGGGGCTCCGGGGTCATAGGCACACTTTTGGTGTGGATGCCCCTTTCGGTAATCAGTGGATCATATTCTAGGGGGGCGGAAAAATCTTCAGAAGCAAGGATTCAATGCAGAACGTGTGACAACCGGAATAAGTGGTGATGTTGAGAAAATGAGAGGATTAGCAAATACATTAACACCAATGGAGATTGTGGAATCGTGAGGCTCAGGAAGGCATTTTTAATGACTTGAGTAAATGAGAGAGTGACTTTAATTCCATTCTTTCAAATTATGGGATTAGGCTAAGGCCTTTCTTTGATGAAAAATAAAATGGAATCATTTTTAGCAGGACTCCATCTTAAAAGTATGCCCATCTTTAAGTATTTTTCTTTAATAATCCTGTCAACTGTTAATGAATTAAACATTATGTATAAAAGTGTTGTTTTTATTTCCTGCTCTGCAAATAAGTCTCCTGAGAAAAGAGTCCCTGTCTTTACTGGGCTTTCTTCTTGTTGTATTTGAAATTAAATTCCTCTAGCCAAGTGTTACATATAATTGTTATTCCTGATTTTAACACCAATGTTAATAAATGTCACCCCAGCATATTCACTTTCTTTATTAACCTGATTTAATGAAATTTTCATATATATATATATATATGGGGACACACAGTTGAGCCCAGAGCAGTGAGATATATATATATGGACTTCCCAGTTGACACTAGTGGTAAAAATAACTGCCTGCCAATGCAGGGGACATGAGATGCAGGTTCAATCCCTGGGTTGGGAAGATCCCCTGGAGGAGGGCATGGCAACCCACTCCAGTATTCTTGCCTGGAAAACCCCATGGCAGAGAAGCCTGGCAGGCTTCAGTCCATAGGTCACAATGAGTCAACATGAGTGAAACAGCTTAGCACGTCTGCAGGCATTCACACACACACACACACACACACACACACACAAATCTTACAGCCTGAACCTTGATATTCTTAAAGAGATAAGCATATTTCCCCCTTTCTTTCTTTGTACTGAAGAAAAAAATTCATCTAGTGTTACGCCAGCTGCATTCCAGTACCTTTGTAGATTTTCGTTAAACATGCTGTTTGTGCCTGCGTATTAAGGCCTCTAATGAGCTAATATCAGTCCTCTGCTGTAGTTTATCAGTGGCATTTCCTCAGCTCAGCAAATACATCTTCTTTCATTCATTCAGCCTGTGGAGTAGTTGTCAGTTGGTGCTATTTAGTGTGACAGGTGGAAGGAAAATAAGCTGTGCTTGAAAGTGCTGTCAAATTATTATCAATTTTTGGTCCCAGTCCTTGTATTTGATATTCAAAAGAAACCCGTTATTTTAGGGCATTGAGTACAAAATTAGATCAGTTCCATGAGATAATGACCATGGTTCCCGGTTACGAGCTGGTGTGCCTGCAGACCAGCGCAGGCAGCTCAGAGTCACTTCTTGCTGTGGTTCTTCATTGGAGTGGACTCGTCTTTTTAATTTTCTTTTGTGTTTTGCCCATCTCAGACAGTGTTCTGTGCTGGCAGTTGGGATAATAGACCTTGAATTTCCCTAAATGAAGTTGAGTGGAATGGACATCAGTTTTTGACTGCTAAATCATGCTATTGCATTGGTTTATCTGCTCACTGGCAAGAAGTAAGGAAGAGCATGCATTCTAGGAAAAGAAAAAATGCGTAGAAGAAGCAAGGGTCAAGATACAGGGAATAAAAGCAAGTCCAATTTTTAGACTGTTTTTGCCTGAGGATCTTTCTTAGGGTTATGAGTCTTATCTGCTCTGTGTAAGGTGCTCTGTGGATTTTTGTTTGTTTGTTGTCATCAGATGTACTGCGGCTTAGAGATTCCACAAATTCAGAAATCCTATTTACTGTGTTCTGTCCTGGCTTATTCACCTACATGCTAATTGCTTTTTGTGGCCATTTAAAAGTTCACTGTAGTAGAAATTTTTGTAGTGTGTGTGTGTGTGTGTGTGTGTGTGTGTGTGTGTGAATAATCACTGGGACTAGTTTAAGGGAAGAGTAGAACTTTGACCATGCTGTTGAGACATCTGAGAGATTATGCTATGATGACCCAGTTGCTGGGCATATAATCTGAGGAACACCTTTGTTGAATCAATTGAGTTAACTTGAAGCCTAAGAGGCATATCCCCACTTTTTCCATTAGGGGGAGGGGGGGTCCATATTTTTGCTGTTGTGTAAATTCTTGTGTCATTTGTTGTGCATTCAATTATTAGAAAGTAAGCACGATAGCTGATGGCAGGAGGGGGAGTTTAGTGAGTAACTTTCCAGATCAGCTTCTGACCTGCACTTCAGCTGCAACCAGCATGATTTCAGACATGCCAGGTCCTCATTCGCTCATTGGCCTCCCTGCCCTTCCTGCCAGAACCAGGCAAAATAAACAGTAAATTAAAAATATGGCTCCTTTCCTGCCTTTTTCTTGGAATATAGTCTTGGGGACATAAGCCAAAACTCAGAGGGAAAATAAACCTTATCAGAAGGAAATTTTCATATATCACACTAGATATTTTTCTTGATATTGATTGTTAGATACAGTTGGTATATGTGACAATTTCATGTGCATAGATTGGAAGCTGTTAACGCTGTGGAGTCACTTAGGCAAAGAAACAGGAAAAAATAATACACAAGAAATGATACTAGGAAAACCTCTAGGCAAGTTACAAAGTCAGAATGATACACTTTTTAAACAAATTTGTTTAACTATAGTGGGTTTACAACACTGTATTACCTTCAGTTTTATAGCTTCAGATTTTTTTCCATTATAGGTTATTGAAGGATATTGAATATATTTCCATCTGCTATACAACAAATACCTGTTGCTTATCTATCTCATATATAGTAGTGTGTATATGTTAATTCCATCTCCTGATTTATCCTTCCTCCTTCCCGTTCTCCTTGCATAGCCATAACTTTGTTTTCTGTGTTTGTGAGTTTGTTTCTGTTTCATAAGCTGATTTATATTATGTTTCTAGGCTCCACATAAAGTGGAATTATAAATATATAATAAACATATATATAATATATAATATAATATATAGATATTATAAGTGATATCATATAATGTTTGGCTTTCTCTGCCAGACTTAGTTCACTTATATGATAATTTCTAGGTCCATCCATGTTGCTGCCGATGGCATTATTTCATAGAATGACTCACTTTTAAGGGAACGGTGAAGGATGGCATTACTTAGGGCGTGCATGCTGTTCACATTGTGCTAGGTACTGTAGAAAGTTCAAAGTTGAATCAGACCGAAGTTTAATAGAAAAGTGCATTAGCTGCCATGTGTGCACGTGCTAAGTTGTATCCGACTCTTTGTGACCCTACGACTTTAGCCCGCCAGGCTCTTCTGTCCATGGGATCTCCAGGCAAGAACGCTGGAGTGGGTTGCCATGCCCTCCTCCAGGGGATCTTCCTGACCCAGGGATCAACCCAGGGATTGAAGCCGCATCTCCTGCATCGGTGGGCGGGTTCTTTACCGCTAGTGCTGCCTTGTGTGAGGACAATGACAGTTGCCCAGAGAAGCAGATGTGTTTTTATGAGACCTGAAGTAGGGAGAGACTGGCTGCATCCGGGTCATTGCTCCTGGAAGTGTGTCTTCTGATCTGCCGCTTGTTGGACGTGCAGTTTCACTGGCCCCCTCTGAGCCTGTTCTGGGGTGGGGCCCACGAATCAGTATTTCAATGATCCCTCCAGGTGTTACTGATGCTTGCTATAATTTGAGAAATATTCTGTGTATAAAGAGAGACTCGGGGTTTCGTGGGGGAGGTGGTATTTAAATTGGGCAAGAGGAGCAGGCAGAACGTGAGTAGGCACTGCAGGAAGGCAAAATTTGCAAAGTCTTCAAGCCACCATCTATTTTAGTGCCTCCAACTCTTCGAATGAAAGATTTATTTTATACTTAATCTATATTCGTCGTGCTTTTCCATAAGGCTGTTTCCTCTGTTTTCATTCTCAGTGGAATTGTGAATCATGGTGATCATATTTTGTATAGCAGCTTTTGCTATATTTCAAGGAGAATATTAAGTTCCCCACTGCCTTTACTTCACCAGGCTAATTAATCCTTGTTCATCAGCCTTTTCTCCTAGCCCTTTTATCATTTTCATTGCTCTTGTCTGGGCTTTCCTCAAATTTTCCATATTTCTCCAAAGTTACAAAGACCCAGATTATACCTGGTGCTGGTTGAGGTCTCTGCCTCAGCGGGCAAAGTGGATGAATATCTTGAGTCCCACATATTATTTTTTCTTTGTGAGAATTTACCTACAGAAATAAGAGAGTGTGGGGCAGTGTTTTTAACACACTGTTTTTGGATTCATGGGGAACTTGGGATTGATTACATGGAATCTTAGCTCCATGTATGTCCTGGCCTTTGTCTGCAGACTCAATAGCGATCGTGATTTCTATATATGAATAAAAATGCATTTCTTTTTTTCCTAACTTATTTAAGTATAATTCAGTTTGTTCAGGTGCTCAGTTGTGTCCGACTCTTTGCGACCCCATGGACTGCAGCACACCAGGCTTCCCTGCCATCACCAACTCCCAGAGCTTACTCAAACTCATGTCATTAGCAAAGTTCAAAAAAAATTTTTTTAACTTCTTATGTTGTTTTAACAAAGTAAAAGTTGAACTCCCACAGTGTAAACCTATGCAGTTTTTAAAGTCAGCAAAGGAGCCCTTCTGGGTTTGAAAACACATTTACTGGGGCAAAAGTCCAGACAGTCAGCCTGGTGGCCTGTCTTCATCGGTACAATGGGAACAAAAGGATCCCTCTTGCGTGATATCAGCATAAGCCCTGTGGTGATCAGTGGTTAGTGTGTGTGAAAGAACACAGGCGGTGATTAACAGATGACAGTTATTATTTCTGTGGACTGTCTCTGGTATCTCGTATGTGCCTTTAAGCCACCATGATCATTTGTTCTTCTAGGCCTAGAATCCTGAAATCGTGTCTCTCAGTGGTGCCACATGTTTGTCAACCCTCTGTTCTTATCTCTCCCTCCTGTTTAAGTTTCTGTGGGTAGGGGATAAGGAAAGATCCGTTATGGAGAGATCCTCAGTCCGAGTTGGGCTTCCCTGTGCTGTATCTTGCCATAAGAGGCCCCTTCACACGCGATTGGAGGTCTAAAATTTCAGCATTTCCTGCTTGAACTAAAAGCAATAAAAGGGGAAATAGTGTGGGTGGGTTTGCTGAATAGCACCAAGTTGAAAATTTAAGACACTTTTCTGTATGGTCATTTGAGTTTTCACCAAGAACATTATTTCCATATATGTTGACAGGCAGGAGAGGAAAATTTCTGACCCATGAGTCTGTAAAGCGTTGACGACTAAATAAGTGTTCTTAGCAGAGCTGAGATGAAGGTGTGGCCAGTCTCAGTGGAGCCTTTCACAGAGGAGAGGGTGTTTTCACGGCCCAGGCTCACTGGAACTCTGAGACCTGTGTGTATTATCTTGGTGATGTTGGCGTAGGGCGTCCTTTCATTTGTTGCTATAGGAACAGGGGACGCCACACC
This sequence comes from Redunca redunca, assembly GCA_006410935.1. Lineage (NCBI taxonomy): Eukaryota > Metazoa > Chordata > Mammalia > Artiodactyla > Bovidae > Redunca > Redunca redunca. Next base: position 825,304 of record SJYQ01005077.1, read on the forward strand.
TGCCTTCTCCGTCTGCTTTGCTTTTTATGCAAGGAGGTCTGAGAGGGCTCTTGGACACATGCTTCTTTGAGGGGTCACTGCTCAGTGAGTAATGCTCAGTTCTCATAATTTATTCTTGTGCTTCACGCTGGGATACCATCTCCTATCTTTCTCATCTAGTCTTCTTCTATCCTTAGCCTTTGTTTTGAGTTATTTTGCTCTTATGAAAATCACTTATCTAGAAACAGGGCTTCCCAGGTGGTGCTGATGGTACAGAATCTGCCTGCCAATGCAGGAGACATAAGAGACACAGGTTCGGTCCTTGGGTGGGGAAGATCCCTTGGAGGAGGGCATGGCAACTCACTCCAGTATTCTTGCCTGGAGAATCCTGTGGACAGAGCGGCCTGATGGGCTGCAGTCCATGAGGTCCCAAAGAGTTGGACATGACTGAAGTGACTTAGCACGCACATATAAAAACAAGCTGGCAGAGATCATCGCCCTCAGGCCCCTAAGTCTTAGGCAGGGCACTAGGAGGTACGATGAAATCAAGACCTCTCCCAAATCTAGTGAACAAGTGAGAGTCTGCTGTTTTTTGAGCAAAGCAGAAAAATGCGTCCTGCGTTGGTGTTCTGGCCAATATAGAATACTTGATGTTCATTAGAAAGTTAGACCCCCTAGGTGATTTCTCTGGCATATGTGGTTTTCCATTGCAAAATAAAATGTAGTTGCATTCATTGAATTTTAATTTTAGCCTGTTTTTTCTTATTTTGCCTTTTTAAAGCATTGCATCAGTTTTGTATTTCTTCACTATATCTTCGCCTACAAGAAATACAACACACGGGCTTAGACGATACTCTTTCTTGGAAACATATTTGACAAAGCTGCATATAGTAACAGCATAATTTTCTCAGCAGGAGAGCACCAAGTACTACCCTCTTGCAACTGGGCTTTAAAAAAATCTAAAGAATACACTTACTTGGATAAATGCGGTTTGTGTTTTAATATTTTTGCAGTGACATCTTTGATTCTGAACATTCCCATTTGAAAAAAAAATATGAAACTTTCTTTTCCTGATGTGCGAGGGAAAAAATGGATCCTTTGGCCAATTTCAGCATGAAGAACCACGGTGCTTGTTTAAGTTGTTCTCTTTGTAAAATTATAAGCCTAGAATAATCCTGTCATTTCCCAATTCTGAAATAGGTTTTCATATGATCTAATTTATTCAGCAACAAGTGCTGACCGCGTTCCACGGATTGACCAGCCTCAGTTTGTTACTTGCCTTGGGTACTGCATTCCTGGGAGTTTGTGTGTTCTTGGCGTGTCTGAATCAGGATGGGCATAGATTCAAAAGCCCTGGAGTGGGAACAGATGCCCCAGGCCCTTAGCTAATCTGTCCTACATCACTAGAATAGCAGAATTGTATTTTATTCCCCTTGTGTTGGCCACAGTTCAGAAGAGTGGAGTCTCACTGGAGCAAACTTGCTCCACACTTCATGTATCCACAACTGTGGTTTAGGAAGATGCTGCCTTGTCATGGTGGAACAGAAGAACATCTGGTGTCAGAAAGGAACAAAAATACTGCTAGGCACAAGGCAGGTGGCTCAAAGCATCTGAAGTCTAGGACTGACTTAGGGGGTTTCCCTGGTACCACTGGCTTTGCAAGGTCTAAGTGACCCCCTGAAATATACTTTGTCATAACCTCCACCACTTTGCTTTTAATTTAAAAAAGTGTTATTTGTGTTTCGCTGCGCCGGGGCTCGCTGCGGCCCGTGGGCTTTCTCTGGTTGCGGTGCTCAGGCTGCTCACTGCAGCAACTTCTCTTGTTGCGAAGCATGGACTCTAGCACGTGCGGGCTTCAGTATTTACAGGGCATGGGCTCAGTCACTGTGGTTCCCGGGCTCTGGAGCACAGACTCAAAGAGCACACAAGCTTAGTTGTCCCAAGGCATGTGGAATCTTCCTCGGGCCAGGGATCGAACCTATATCCCCTGCATTGGCAGGCAGATTCTTAACTGCTGGACCACGGGGAAAGTCCGTGCCTCTACCACTTGAAAGGTGAGAAGCAGTGTGAACAACCATGTGGGTCAATGTGTTCGCCTTCTAGTATAGGATTTTTTTTTCTTTGCTGTGTTTTAAACAAACCACCGTCCCACAGTCAGAACTCCTTCAGTTCAGTTCAGTCGCTCAGTCGTGTCCGACTCTTTGCGACCCCGTGAATCGCAGCACACCAGGCCTCCCTGTCCATCACCAACTCCCGGAGTTCACTCAGACTCATGTCCATCGAGTCAGCGATGCCATCCAGCCATCTCATCCTCTGTCGTCCCCTTCTCCTCCCGCCCCCAATCCCTCCCAGCATCAAAGTCTTTTCCAGTGGGTCAGCTCTTCGCATGAGGTGGCCAAAGTACTGGAGTTTCAGCTTTAGCATCATTCCTTCCAAAGAAATCCCAGGGCTGATCTCCTTCAGAATGGACTGGTTGGATCTCCTTGCAGTCCAAGGGACTCTCAAGAATCTTCTCCAACACCACAGTTCAAAAGCATCAATTCTTCAGCGCTCAGCCTTTTTCACAGTCCAACTCTCACATCCATACATGACCACTGGAAAAACCATAGCCTTGACTAGACAGACCTTAGTCGGCAGAGTAATATCTCTGCTTTTGAATATGCTATCTAGGTTGGTCATAACTTTCCTTTCAAGGAGTAAGCATCTTTTAATTTCATGGCTGCAATCACCATCTGCAGTGATTTTGGAGCCCCCCAAAATAAAGTCTGACACTTTCCACTGTTTCCCCATCTGTTTCCCATGAAGTGATGGGACCGGATACCATGATCTTCGTTTTCTGAATGTTGAGCTTTAAGCCAACTTTTTCACTCTCCTCTTTTACTTTCATCAACTTTTCATGTTAACGTTAATGATAATTTCTATGACCCTTGAATTGGTTTCTTTTACATTTTTCTTTCTTTGGGAAAATGAACATGCTGTTTTGTTAAGTGTGTGTTAAGAAACCACTGGCAGAGCCACCTGGATCTGATATCTCTAAGCTTCATCAGTGCTTTATCCAGTACAGGACACTGACTTGGCTCGTGACATAAACAGCTCGCATGGTTGCCACCAGTCCCTTGCAAGCAACTAGCATTTTAGCAACCCACCCCAGAAGCTGCCTGATAGATGAGGTTTCCGTGAGGCACGAGATCACCTGAGAGGCACTGTTGTTGAGCGGGTCCTGGTTCAGAGGCCAGCACACAGAAACTGGTGAGATGCTTCCTCAGGGCTCCTCCACATCCTTCACAAGTGCAGACCTGTCTGCATCCTGCTGAGAAAGGTGGACGTGACTGACCTTTGGTGGGAACAGAGAGTGGGTACCGGGACGGATGCTGGAGGCTAGGCAGCGGCCAGGGAAATTTGGCCAAGGCAGCTTGGACGGGTGCCTTAGATAATACCAACCATGCAGAATGATCCTGGAGGTGGAGCAAGGGAATCGAGGGTAAAAAGGCTATTGAGACAGTCGTCTGATTAACTTCCCTTTTCAAGTTTAGAAAGGAATTCCTAGTTATCATTGCTTTCGTACAACCTGCTCTTTTGATAGTTCTTATGAAATGGTGGTGATTTTGTTGAGTTTAGTTTAGTTCCTACTTTAAGCCTGTTAACCTATTATGAAGGTCATTTCTAAGTCACAGCTATGGGAAACAGTTTGCTGTCAGCTGATAACAGGCTTGTGTTTCTCATTAGATAACTAAACCCATTCAACGAACTTGATTTTGAATTGTCCACTCTCAAATTCAGCATTCAGTTCAGTTCAGTCGCTCAGTCGTGTCTGACTCTTCAGCATTAAAATACATGTATTGTATACCACTTAGATACTTTGCTGGATTCTGGAAATAGCAAAATGAAAAGAATGGACTGTGCTCTTCTGTAAGACATCATATGGAAGACGGATGTGTAAACCAATAACCACCAAGGGGTGTGATGGGTGAGTGTAGCCACAGAAATGCTAAGGTAAAAGCTGAGCATGAAAGAGGTCATTACCAGCTTTGCAGGAGAAATGTGTGACTCAGAGAAGACTTCAGAAAGGAAATGATACTTGAATTGTGTTATCAGAAGGAGAGAAATTTACCAGAAAAGGAAAAGGCATGATGGAGAACATACTGGACAGAGCCACACAGCGTGAGCCAAGTTGCATAGATGGGAATTTTTATATAACTTAGTCTTTTTCTTTTAAATTTATCTCCATTGAATTGTAGTTGGATTATAGTGTTGTGTTGAACTGCTGCTGTTGAGCAAATTGAATCAGTTATATATATATGTGTGTGTGTGTATATTCTTTTCTATTTGGTTTATCACAGAATATTGACTATAGTTCTCCTGTGTTATACTGTGGGACCTCGTTTATCCATTCTATATATAATAATTTGCATCTGCTAATCCCACACTCCCCCTCTTACTGTCTACCACCACCTCCCTCTTGGCAATCACTAGAAAAATATGTAATGCTTCATGAATTTGCATGTCATCCCTGTTCAGGGGCCATGCTAATCTTCTCTGTATCGTTCCAGTTTTTTAGTGTATGTGCTGCCAAAGCAAACACAGTTTTAAACCGCTCTAGATGGGAAAGAATTGACTTACAGAATCTAAAAAAAATAAAATTGAGAAAAAAAGGAGCCCAGCTAAAGTAGTAGGTTCTGGCTCTATTAATAATGGCGTACAGTATCACTGGTGCTCCCTGTGGCTATTTAAGCAATAGCTGTTCTTAAATTTAGATGAGAACCATCTTCCTTAAATTTAGGAGAGGAAATAGTAGTGGTAGGTTTAGAAGCTGCTTTCCCCTTAAACCAGCAGGTGCCTCGTGTGTAGCTGTTGAGTGGGTGCGCAGGGGCTTCTGAGGTGAGAATTCTAGCCTCCTTTCTAAAGTCACCGATGGGGGGTATCACCTCGGGCATGTCACTGAGTGGAGTCTCTTTCATCTTGATCAAAATTAGCTGTTTGTGTGTCTATCTAAATTCTCCTTCCAACTCTGATCTCATTACCTATCAAAAGACCTTGTAATATATTTTGACACATGAAGGAGAATAATTCACGTGTCTCAACAGTTGCCTCATAGTGGACAACTGTATTCCATAATACTATTCCATATCTTTTAGATTACTTAGTAAAATGTATTTTATGTAGTGATAACCTCATACCCTGAAGAAGCCATTTACTAGGCTAAAGAAGCAATTACTTTAAAAAATAATATTTAGGGGCTTCCCTGGTGGCTCAGTGATAAAGACTCTGCCTACCAATGCGGGAAACTTGGGTTCGGTCCCTGATCCAGGAAGATCCCACGTGCCTCGGAGCAGCTTAGCCTGCGCGCCACGACAATTAAGCCTGTGCGCTGGAGCCCGGGAGGGGCAAGCACTGAAGCCCCTGATCCCCGGAGCCCGGGCTCCACAAGAGAAGCTACTGCCGTGCAAAGCCCGCGCCGTGACTGGAGAGAAGCCCAGGCAGCATCAAAGACCCAGCACAGCCACACACAAATTACCTTAAAATGATATTTAGGAATAACTATAACAGTAACCAGCTTCGGTGAAAGAGTTAAACAAGCTTCCTCTCTCCCCAGCAGAGAACACAAACTTGTCCATTATGACACCACCAAGCATCTCTCCGACTTGGTGTCTTGTAATTTGGTTTGCTCTCCGCGTGTGACGGGGTGTGTCACGTCATCAGAAGGCGCCGTACACCATGGCAAAGATGCAGCTTTGAGCAGCATTTGCCTCTTAGTGCCTATGGCTTACCGAGCCTGCTGCCCTGGGGACCACTCCAGCCAAGAAGGATCCCCGCCTGCACTAACAGACGCATAATGTAGTCTGCTTAGGGAACGTGTTCGGGTTCTTTTCTGAATCGAAATTCCATTTGTTTGTTTGTTTTTATTGACATGACTTTGCTGGGAATTGCCTTTGTGGTATGTGTTACTAACAGAGCTGGAACCACTGCACAGAGTGCTTTCAGTCTTTGCAAAACATAGGTGTGGTGTGCCTGTTACATCTTTTAGGAAATCACTCGGCGTGGAGAAGAGAACATTTGTTAATATTTGGACCTCCTGGCCAAACATCATTCCAGTTTTCAGAAGTTATCAGCAAAACAAAGGAGTGTTCAGAGAAAGCTCTGGCCTCTCCCTGGCCCCTCCCCATGAGACTTCTGACTTACATTCGCCAAATCTGAAAGCCCTCTGGTGCAGGCTTCCTGCCTCCTTCCCCCAGTCCATATTTGATATTAAATTATTAGCATTCTCTATATAAACTCCCTGGGAAACCAGAACCCTTATTATGACTTCTGGATTTCATTTTCCTTACATAAGCATTTAATGATAAAACAGCTTTCATGAACACTTAACATTTCAGTTCCTGTTAAATGTTCTTAAATTTCATAGTAGTATGCTATGTTCGTTTCCATGTAGCATTCTTAAAAGTGGCTTAAGGCAGCGAGTGGTCCCCAACCATTTTGGCACCAGGGATTAACTTTGTGGAAGACAGTTTTTCCAAGGACCAGGGGTGGGATGGTTTCGGGATGATTGAAGTGCATTACATTTATTGTGTACTTTATTTCTATTATTATTATATCAGCTCTACTTCAGATTAGACCCCAGAAGTTGGGACCTTTGGTTTAAGGGGCTTGCACATTGCTAAGTCAACCTGACTTCCAGGAAAACCTCGTATAGGTTGCAGGTGATGGATATTTATATTGACCTACAAAGATTCAGGAAGTTCATGGGGCCCTAGTTTGTGTTAATCCCACTATAAAGTGTGCCTGAAGCAGAGAGTTTGGGGCTTAAAAAAGCTGAAGATCCCCATGAAGATTAATAATAAGATATAAAGCAGAGATAGGAAGATTGTATGACATTTCCTTCAGACCTTGGATTTCTTTAATCCCTAGGTGTGTTGGGTTAGTGCTTATCTTCATGAATGGATTACCAAGGTGAATTTCGCTCTCTGCCTTTCTAATGCCTTATTTTTATGACTGCTGTTACTGTTGTATATTTGTTCATCCCAATTGTGTACCCGCCACTAAAGCCAAGGCCCCTGACTAGTCTTAAATGAGATAAGTAAGAGTCTGGAGCCAGCAATTCAATTTCAGGCATACTCTTTTTAATTTGTGTGAAGACTTTATGCCATCCCTCCAGCTAAAGGACAGAATCACAGTTGACTCAAAGGATAACTTGCCATCTTTCAAGGGTAACCTCATAGAGTCTTTAAAGAATTTGGGGAACTTGTGTAATAAAAAAAAGATTGTTTCCATCAGGATGTCCAAGGCAGAAAAACATGGAAAGCTCACTTAGATTTTAAGGTCATTTTTATTTCTTTAGTTGATTGTCAGAGCAGTGGTCAGCAAAGCCCAACCTGTAGGCTGGCTGCCTGATTTTGTTGGTTTTAAAAAATCTATTCATTTATATTTATTTGGAGGATAATTGATTTATAATATTGTGTTGATTTCTGCCGTATATCAGCACAAATCAGCCACAGGTAAACATAGCTCCGTTCCCTCTTGAGAGGGACGGCTGGGATGGGAGGAGGGAGGGAGATTCTGATTTCGTTCAGTTTTAATGGGACACAGCTTTTACCACACAAGGCAGAGGTGAATAGCTGCCATAGAAACCTTCTGAATCACAAAACTTAAAATATTTACTCTCTGACTCTACAGAGAAAGTTTCCAGAACCCTGCCTTAGGATGTTATTGATGCTTAATATTTGTGAGGACAATTTAATTAATAATTATAGATTGTAAAAGGAAGAGTCAGATTAACATACACACACTAGTACATATAAAATAGATAGCGAGCAAGAACTACCGTATAAGACAGTGAACTATACTTAGTATCTTACAAGAACCTGTAAGGGAAAAGAATCTGAAAAAGAATAGGTGTATTTGTGTGTGTTGGAGAAGGAAATGGCCACCCACGCCCGTCGCCAGTGTTCTTGCCTGGACAGTCCCATGCACAGCGGAGCCTGGCAGACTGTGTCCACGGCGTTACCAGAGTCAGGCGCGACCGAGCGGCCAGACCTGCGCCACCGGCAGCACCGCAGGCACGCGTAACTCGCCCGCTTTGCTGTGCATCTGGAACCAACACCACATGGTAAAATCCCCGATGTTTCTTTTCTTTCTTTTTTAAAAAATGCTTAGTTATTTGTTTGGCTGTGCTGAGTCTTGGTTGTAGCACGCGAGATCTTCAGTGTTTAGCTGTGGCATGAGGGGTCTTTAGGTTGCAGCATGCAGAACCTCTAGTTAGGGCATGCAAACTCTTAGTTGTAGCATGCGGGGTCTAGTTTGCTGACCAGAGATCGAACCCAGGCCCCCTACGTTGGAGCCCAGAGACTTAGCCACTGGAACACCAGGGAATTCCCCCAAATCAACTGTATTTCAATTTAAAAAAAGGAAATGGTGAAACGGTCTTGTCAGTAAGTCCATGCATTACGATTTCTGCTTTCCCCAAAGCGAACATTATTTGATGCTCATAAAGGATGCAGTGGGCAAAAGCTGAACCAAGGTTGCCGGTGGATGGCTTTACTCAGCCTTAGTTCATGGAGATATTCTGCAGCCTCCGTTCCCATTTTCCACCCAGTTTCACAGTGAGTAGCATTTCGCATCCGAGTTCTGGTCCCAAAAGATTCAACAGCTCCAGGAGTCAAGGTCAGAGTGAGTGGTGATCAGCCTCTCAATTCCACTGGGGCTTGGAGGACAGAGAGAATACCCATCGTAACCAAATCTGTAATAATAATTTAAATTCTACAAATTCCAGGACTCTAGAAGCTTGATTTAGGAAATCTTTCCTGTCTGTCTTTTTTTTTTTTTTTAAACAAGGGGAAAATACACAAACAGATTAAAGTACACTTAGAAACCCAGCTGGCTTGTTTTTCACCTCCCAAAGGAGTACTTGACTCCCTGTTACACTGTTTTCCCTTTTTATCAAATTGCTAAGAAACAGTAACTCAATTGATTTAAATGATTTCTATCACACATAGCCTTTAAGACAAGTAATCGGTTTATTATGCTCACTCATAACGGTGGTATTTTACTTCTATGAATTGTATTTTCAGCAGCACTCATAAAATACTCAGTTTGACTTCGTTTATTAACTTTCTCATTTTTCCATTAACTGATGTTTTTCTGTCTCAGATAATTTGCCTGCCCACTGATATTACATAACTCAATGGAAGTATGTCTTTCAAAAGAACGAACAGATCATTCTTTGAGGCTTAGATAAGATGATTTTATCTGACTATATCATGAAGAATAATGCTTCGGTTTTTGTTTTAGTCAAATTTCACATTTAATGTTGTAATCTGAATATCACTTTGAATTTAATTACATTAATTTTGTGGCTTGCTATTTAGTAGTTTCTTATTGCTGAGAGCCTAGATATTTAAAAAAAAAATCATTTTCTACTTTTTAGATAAGAAGAGAGTCAGTTTTAATTTATTCAGCTCTTGTCTGCAAAATTAATTAGAAAAGATGCCTGGTTTTTTATTAATAAGTTTCAGTTTGGTGTTTTGTTCTCTGTTGAGTCCCTTGCAGTCTGTTGCTGAAGCCATCTAGGCCTGCATAAGGTATTTGCATTATTTTTTTTTAGCTTCCTCCTGTTTTATTGGCAAGTGACCATGTGTATGGTAATTGAACAATTGTCTGCTTACTTGGGTTTATGGAATTTACATCAGCAAGTTTTGGAGATCTTAAATTTTGGTCTCCAAACAGACTTGAAGAGGAAGCTTTCTGAAACACCGTCATTTGGTTAAAAATGTATTTGCATTTAATTGAGCGACAGTCACTCTCAAAACATTGAAGCTGGTGTCCCTTTCCTCTCAGCCACTCCTTGTGCCTTTGTAATTGCAGAGACTGGAGCCTGAGGCAGCTCCCCGGTCTCGCGGGGAGGTACGATGGCCCGGGAGAGGGGACGCTGCAGCCCGGACCCCAGGGGGCCTGCAGTCAGCCCGCTGGGCCTTCTCACGCGGCCCATTGCCTCTGCTGCCCACCGAGTGCTGGCCTTCCTTCCTGTCTGACAGCGGCAGGTCCTGAAGTTGAGATGGGGAGGTGGCCTTGGGCGGGTCCCCCAGCCCGTGCGGCAGAACAGAGCTTGAGCTGTGCCTGTGGCTTGATCACTTTGTGAGGCACCTTCCTGTCCCCTTGTCCTTGGCCTTTCTTGTCAGGTGTGATTGACTCTCCATCAAGAGCACCTCATTTCTACCCTGGCTGCATCCCAGCGGTGTGTCCCCTTCTGTCCGCACCCGCCCCAAACCGCCCGTGCCCCGCCCCCTTCACCTGACACTTCCGGTCCATTCCCACCCGTCTCTGCCTCCCTGACCCCCCTCACTTTTTCAGCTCCCCAGGGCAGTCTTACTTTTTTGTTCTAATTCTGTGGCCAGTGCTGCTGGTAATATGATAGGGATGGCATTGAGTCTGTAGATTGCCTCGGGAAGCATAGTGACTATGACAATGCTCATTCTTGCAATCCAAGAACACAACACAGCTTTCCATTTGTGTGGTCTTCAACTTCTTTCATCAGCGTCTTATAATTTTTGGAATACAGGTTGTTTGCCTCCTGAGGTGGATTTATTCCTAGGTATTTTATCCTTTTTGACAAGATGGCAAATGGGATTGTTTCCCTAATTTCTCATTCTGGTATTTTGTTGTCAATGTATAGAAATGCAACAGATTTCTGTATATTAATTTTGTATCCAGCAACTTTACCGAATTCATCAATGAGCTCTAGTGGTTTTCTGGTAGCAGTTTTAAGGTTTTCTATGTATAGCATCATGTCATCTGCAAACAGTGGCAGTTTTAAGAAGAAGGGATGCAACTTTTGATAAGGAGAAACTTGCTAGCGTGCCTGGGGCTCGGGAGACGAATACTTGACCCGAGGCTGTGGCAAGATCCTGGGACCAGGGTGCAGGTATGGATGAGTGTGTTAGCAGCGGCCGTGGAAAGGTGTGTGGTGAAGGAGACAAGAGGCTGAAAGGACTCTGAAGATGGGCCAAGGAGCCTGGCATACAGACATGTGGTTATGGCTGTTGAGAGCCGCTGGGACTTGGTGGCTAGGGAAGAACAGGAAATGTTCAAGTTTTACATCACTACCGGTTCCTTCTGCCTCTGTAACTCAGCTTTCTCCTTGTAAAGTCTGGATCACGTAGGTCACATAGTCTCAGAAAGTGGGCACTCACAATACTAGGAGCTGGAGCTTATCTCACTCGCCCTTGGCCTGCTCGTTGCAGTCACCCAGCCCCTGCCAACCTGCTTAATCGTGCCTGTCTGTGTAAAGGTCAGGCATCCCCCTCCCTGTCTTGACTGCTGTTCCCGCACAAGTGAAACTGCTTAGTTTAAACCAGCCTATTAGCAGCTAGTGTTGCCCACTAGAGTCTGTCTATAAAAACTCTGCAACCCCTTAGTTCAGAGCTCAGAGCATGGAGTGTTAATTCCTCTGGCCCCGCCGACGAAATAAACCTGAGCTCTCCAACTCTCTGAGTGTGGTGCTTGGTTTCTCGATTACTGGCTTCTGCAACAGGGAAATCCTGCCTTGCCCTGTGTCTGCCAGGCAGTCCATGGATATTCACTGAATGGCCGCAGATGGAATCTGGACTTTATAGGTCTTCCTGTAAGGGAAATTAACTGAGTTGGAGAAAGGTGAAGCTAGAGATAGCATAATCTAATAGGGTGCCAGTATTAATCATTTTGCCTCTTTTCTGTGTGTAAGATTCACAAGAAACTGGAGATTCACTAAAGGAAAACACTTCAGAATCATATTCTTAATTGGTGTGTTTATATTTCTTTTGTTGTTCAGGCAAGTTGTGTCTCACTTTGCGACCCCATGAACTGCAGCATGCCAGGCTTCCCTGTCCTTCACCATTCATTTCCTCAAGTTTGCTCAAACCCATGTCCATTGAGTCGGTGATGCCATCCAACCATTTCATCCTCTGCTGCCTCTTCTGCTTTTGCCTTCGTTCTTTCCCAGCATCAGGGTCTTCTCCAATGAGTTGGCTCTTTGCATTAAGTGGCCAAAGTGCTGGAGCTTCAGCATCAGTCCTTCCAGTGAATATTAAGGGTTGATTTCCTTTAGGATGGACTGGATTGATCGCCTTGCAGTCCAAGGGACTCTCAAGAGTCTTCTCCAACACCACAGTTAGAGAGCATCAGTTCTGGAGTATGAAGTCAAGTGGGCCTTAGGAAACATTACTACCGACAAGGCTAGTGGAGGTGATGGAATTCTAACTGAGCTACTTTAAACCCTCAAAGATGATGCCGTTAAACTGTGTTTATATATACTATTGCTGGGGACTTCCCTGGTGGCTTACCTGGTAAAGAATCCACCTGCAATGCAGGAGATCTGGGTTCGATCCCTCAGTTGGGAAGATCCCCTGGAGAAGGGAATGGCTACCCACTCCAGTATTCTGACCTGGAGAATTCCATGGACTGTACATGAGGTCGCAAAGAGAGGGACACAACTGAGTTATGTTTGCTTTCACTTATTTATATCTAGGAGAAGTGATATTAAAGACTGTATGGAGCATAGACCAAGTAGAATCTCTGATACATGGGCCTTGCTCTTGCCTCTTCTCTGTCACTGCATGTCCCTGGGGCAGTTACGAACCCTGCCTGCCAGCCAGCCCTGCATTTGTCTAAGTCAGTGCTTTTCAAACTGAGTTATGATCCCATCCATGGATCATGCTGTGAAGTCAGTGGGTTGCAGAGAGCATTTGAAATGACACATTATAAAATATAATAGAGATCATTGGATTGCACATCATGAGCTTCAGTTATGTTTTGTGACAGAAAATACATTTCTTATTGCGGGTCACCAGAAAGTTTGAAACACAACATTTTAAGTAAAAAGAGCTCATTACTTAGGAATATCATAAATCTTTCTTTAGCTCTGTGTGTAAAGAGATCATGTGATTTATTACGCCAGCCAGGACACATTTCAGAGGGAAAAGGGTAGCTCTTAATTAGACCACAACAGGTGTAAACTGGGCCTGCCTCAAGCTAATTAAGAATTATGGCCACTCTGCCTGTATTAGCCAGAGTTCTCCAGAGAAACAGAACCATGAGATATATAGATCTATATACATCTAGATCCATCTATCTCTGCATGGAGCAGAAGAGACAGAGGTGGGGAAAGGGGGTGGGGGATACTGAGATTTATTTTAGGAATTGACATGCATTCTTATGGGGGCTGGCAAGTTGGAAATGCATACGACAGTCCAGCAGTAGGCTGGATACTCAGCTAAAAGTTGATGCTTCCGTCTAAGTCCAAATTCTGCTGCAGGCAGTAGGCAGGGTTTCCATAGTGCAGGCCTGGGGGAATTCCTTCTTCCTTGGGAAACCTTTTAAGATCTTGAAGCTGATTGAATGAGGCCCACACACTCTGGAGGGTAATCTACTTTACTTGAAGTCTATTGATTTAATTATTTATCACATGAAATAATACCTTGGGACTTCCCTGATGGTCCAGTGGTTAAGAATCTGCTTGCGAGTGCTGGGACACAGGTTCGATCCCCAGTCCAGGAAGACTCCACATGCTTTGGGGCAACGAAGCCTGACTGCCCTAGAGCCCAAGCTCCCCAACAAGAGAAACCACTGCAGTGAGAAACCCATGTACCGCAACTAGAGAGCAGCCTTGGGTCCCCACAACTAGGGAAAGCCGGTGCGTAGCAACGGAGGCCCAGCATGGCCAACAAAAAGGAAAAATTAAGAATGAAAATACACCTTCACAGCAGCATCTAGACAAATACTTGACCATACAGCTGGGCATCATAGCCCAGCAGAGCTGTCATAGGAAATTACCCAGCACACCACTTAGGGAAGAGGTGGTGGATGAACGTAGCTCAGAGCTTTCCTTAATGCCCTAAGGCTGTGCTAGGCCAGACAGTTTGTTAGGAGTTTTGTGGTGCTATTTAATTTTATTTGTAGTTATTCAGTTCAGTTCAGTTCATTTCAGTCACTCAATCCTTTCCGACTCTTTGCGACCCCATGAATCGCAGCATGCCAGGCCTCCCTGTTCATCACCATCTCCCGGAGTTCACCCAGGCTCACGTCCATCGAGTCTGTGATGCCATCCAGCCATCTCATCCTCCATCGTCCCCTTCTCCTCCTGCCCCCAATCCCTCCCAGCATCAGAGTCTTTTCCAATGAGTCAGCTCTTCTCATGAGGTGGCCGAAGTACTGGAGTTTCAGCTTTAGTATCATTCCTTCCAAAGAAATCCCANAGGGATGGGGGAGCCTGGTGGGCTGCCATCTCTGGGGTTGCACAGAGTCAGACACGACTGAAGCAACTTAGCAGCAGCAGCAGCAGCATCTAGGTTGGTCATAACTTTCCTTCCAAGGAGTAAGCGTCTTTTAAGTTCATGGCTGCAGTCACCATCTGCAGTGATTTTGGAGCCCAAAAAGACAAAGTCTGACACTGTTTCCACTGTTTCCCCATCTATTTGCCATGAAGTAATGGGACCAGATGCCATGATCTTCGTTTTCTGAATGTTGAGCTTTAAGCCAACTTTTTCACTCTCCTCTTTCACTTTCATCAAGAGGCTTTTTAGTTCCTCTTCACTTTCTGCCATAAGGGTGGTGTCATCTGCATATCTGAGGTTATTGATATTTCTCCCGGCACTCTTGATTCCAGTTTGTGTTTCTTCCATTCCAGCGTTTCTTATGATGTACTCTGCATTAAGTTAAATAAGCAGGGTGACAATATACAGCCTTGATATACTCCTTTTCCTATTGGAACCAATCTGTTGTTCCATGTCCAGTTCTAACTGTTGCTTCCTGACCTGCATACAGATTTCTCAAGATTGGCTATTGAGTATTGCCAATTTGACCTTGTGGCTACTTGAAATAATTTTTTAGAGAAGAAAAATATTTTTTCACTTTGGTGGTTTAGATCACTTTTTTACTAAGCATGAATATTATGTAACTTTGTATTTAAAACTGTTTTAACATTTTATAAAATGTTTCATGAAATGTTTAGAGAAGAATGTCCCTAAATAGCTTTGTTGTTTTGGACACATTGTTTAAACTATAGAAACTGCTGTAAAAGTATATTTGTAGGTAGTCAATAATTTTCCATGTGTCTTGCTGCAAGAGAAAGTATGAGGGCTCTCAAGTGCCCAGAAAATCCACAAAAGCATTAATTTTCACCAAATGGCAGTAACTGACCACTAGGCAGCTTTGCCCTGTAGTAAACTGCAGCAGAGTAACCCCTAAACCCTTAGCAGAAACCTGGCCTTGGTAGGATCTTTGGAGAGGGAAAGAGAATTCTGCAAAGTTCTATATTGAAAAATATCCGAATGAATCGCTCATCCTTCATCTTTGCTGACCCAATAGTCAACTTAGTGCTTAATTCCTTAAGTGTTGTATTTCCCTACTTTTAGGATTGTTTGCCAACTATAGATCATTCGGAAGCTGCTGAAGAAGTCTGAAAAAGGAACAGAAATGAAAAATAGTAACTCTGATCAGAGTGATCAGAGTATAGTAGGATCATTACCATTTGAGCGTTTCCTTTCCACCTCATTTTCTGTGAGCTTTGAACAAGTTAAAATTGCATGGCTTACATACTTCTGTGCTTTGTGTTTTTGTCAGGTGACTTTATAAAGGAACATTTTCCAGCAACAATAAGTACCTCCTGTAAGTCTTGCCTGCTGTATACATCATGTGAGATGTAGTCTTCATCATAGGAGAATGTCACATTTAAGTCATTCAGAGTTCTTCCCTGCTGGACCTTTAATATATTCACCAATTCTCTTTTGTTATTGTAAATAATGCTGCAGTGAACTGCTTTGTGAATGAAGCTTTTCTCTTGTTTGGATTTCTTTAAAAGAGCTTTCTGGTTGCTTAGGAAAATTACCATCATGAGCTTCCTACTGAGCCCTGCCTGTTCTGGGTCCTGAGGTTGGCGGGGAATGACCCAACCCTCAGCACCCTTGGAGACCTTCATGGAGGGCTGAGCTGCTTGCTAAGTGGCAACAGAAAGCTACTTTTTCAGGAGAGCCATTAACTTGGGTTGGGAAGGATGAGATTCAGTGGATACTGGTCAGGTGAGAGGCCCTATGGGTCTTGGAATGTTTCACTTCACAAGGGATTAAGAGAGCCTTGTGAGCTGAGGACTTGAATTTACAGGCCAGGAGAGCAAGGTGGGTCTGTGATGATATTCTTGCTGGGATTGCTCTTGGTCCTCCCTGGCAGTGCGTCACAAGTGTGATGTTCGGGAAAGAGGATGGAAGGACACTTTCGCTCTTGCTCTCATGTTTAGGTGCATCAGTTCTGCTGACAGCAAGAGCACAGTATGAGCTCATGCCCCGGTGCTCCTTTTGACACTTGAAAATAAATCTGTTGTAAGTAGGATCTTCATCAGTAGTTAAAGAACTCTCACGCTGCCGTATTTCTTGGAGCATGTGGTCAGGCAAGTTTGAGGTCACCGCTCTAGAAGCCCCTGATCATGATGCGATGTGGAGAGAAGTCGCATTTTAGGGACTCGGAATCGCTCCCATGTCCTCTTCTGGATGTTGCATCCGCATCGTCGTCTCATGCAGCTGTTGTCAACACTTTGCCTCCTTCTAGAGTCTTTGACATTGCTTCAGAGCACTGGTTCTCAAGCCAGGCAAATCTGGACCTACAAGGCGGTCGCCACTGCTGATGGGCTGCGTGGCACAGACTGTCTGCCCTCCTGCGCGTCTGCTCCTCTGCGGCATCCAGTGTCACATCTGCTTCCGAGAGTCGTGTGGGGGACTGGGCAAAGAGAGCGGTGCACACAGTACTCAACACATGCCGGTGTTCACTACACAAAGCCATTTTTATATTTATTAACGGCTGTCCCTAATTCTCTCTAGATTTTTGTCCTTATGCATGAAATCTCATTGCCCCGGTAGGTAGCTCTTCCCAGGTATCTATACTGAGACTGATGCTAACTGACATGAGAGTCACAAGAAAGCCCAAACTGGTAACACAGCTCCTAAGGACTTCAGTCTTTGGGATTCTTTCTCCCTTCCTGTTTTCTTCATATTTTCGTTATTGACTCTGTGTCTAGTTCTCTGGTAAGTGCTATGGATTTTAAGTTGAATAAAATGCCATTTCTGACCTCACAAAGTCTTTGTGGCCGAGTACTTCCCAGATTTCTAGCATGTAGATGAGTAAATTAAAGTACTCTGAGGATGCTCTCATTCACTTATTAGACACCCTGAAAGTTCTCTGGTGTGAAAAGCTTTTTACACTCCCCTTAGTTTGATGCCCAAAGTTATCTCTCTTTGACAGGAGTCTTTTCTGGAAGGAATGGGTTTCCACCTTTCAGAGTTTAGACACTGTCTGTCAGCTGAGCAAAGCTTCAAGGACCTGGCTTTTCCTGGCGTGGTTCCTGGCTCTGTCAGCCGCCCCTCTTCTTAGAGATGGAGATGAAAGTCCGCCTCTCAGATCCGGGAACAAGTCTGGGTGGGACAGAGGTCCCTCTGTTCCGTTCTGGCCTCTGATTCAGGGTTTCTGACGGGCCCACTCTGCTGCTCTGGCGCCTGTCTGTGTTGGTTTGCCTCCTGAGTACAAAGCCCGGAGACTGTGGAGCGTTGCACAGCAGTCCTCAAATGAAAAATTAAGAGAAGGCATATTTTTGCATTTGTCTCGGAAGCTTCCAGAAATTTCAGTCTTGGACGGAAAGTAGTTTTATGACACTATTTCCTCAGTGCTGTCTTGATTCCTGTCTTTAGATTTTGGGTTAGTCAATGAGTCGATCACTGGGAAGTGTAGTAATAGCTATGACATTGATTCAGGGTTGGACTTCTCATTCCGGTCTCCTGGGAAACTTAGCGGATGGAATCTTAGAATGTCTGAGTAGGCAGTAAGTAAACACTCATCCTCATTTTGAAGGATGCAAAGGCTTGCAAACTGAGATGTGAAATATTTAAGAAACTCTTAAAATCTCATAGCATATCAGAGTTGAAAATACTTCTGTGGTTATCTAATTTACCTTTATGCATTTTAACAATGACAAACTTAAAGCCAACTTAAACTATTTCCCTGTGTTAATTACACAGTGATTAATTAGAGGTAGAGGTACTGGGTTTGGAGCCAGCTCTCCCTCTTATTAGCTTTTTGACCTTGAGCAAGTTATTTAACCTCAGTGTCCTCATCTGCATGCAAGGGGGAAATAGTTTCAGTGTAGCTCATAGGGCTGTTTTCAGTTAAATGAAATAAGCCACCAGGTCAGTTGATTTCGTAAACTTTAGCTATTATTATGATGGAGTGTGGAGAATTGTAAACAAATATTCTCTGAGCTGATCTGCAAAATTACATTTTCAACAGGTGTTCATGGTGGGTGAGGATATTCCGGGAAGGAAGGACACAGAGACAGGGACTTGAGAGTCTTAATGGGAACATTAGGAGTAATCCAGCTTGACTCTGCTGTGTCATGCATGAATTCAAGAAGGGAGATTCAGATCCGAAAAAAGTAATTGAAACCTAATCATGGCTGGTCTTGGATGCCAGGACATGGAATTTAAAGTTCAGTCGTGTGTGTGTGTGTGTGAGTGAGTGTGAGAGAGAGAGAGAAAGAGGGACAGACAGACAGAGATATGATTATACCTGGAGTAAAGGAAAGTAGTTGATGAAATTATACAGAAAGGGAAGTGTTGTTTTTTTTTTGATAAAGTAGAATTATAGCTTGTAGTCTGACAGTGTATGTTAAAAACTTACAAATATGTCTCATTCTTGCCTGGCAATTCTGATTTTAGAAAAGTATGCAGAAATAATAGGTTAAAACTAACACCCTAAATATCTAATAATGGGGGCTTGG